>CM072252.1:1017666-1061601 GCA_036851935.1 Coregonus suidteri | reverse complement strand
TGTAGAGTCTAGAACACATGAGCAACACTGTAGAGTAACCCATGAGGCGTCTGTAGAGTCTAGAACACATGAACGCAACACTGTAGAGTCTAGAACACATGAGTCAAACACTGTAGAGTCCCTAGAACACATGAGCAACACTGAGAGTCAAACACATGAGCTGTAGAGTGTAAAACACATGAGCAGCTCTGTAGAGGCTCTGAGAACACATGAACAAGCTCTGTAGAGTCTAGAACACATGAGCACACTGTAGAGTCTAGAACACATGAGCAGCTCTGTAGAGTCTAGAACACATGAGCAGCTCTGTAGAGTCTAGAACACATGAGCAACACTGTAGAGTCTAGAAATCACATGAGCAGCTCTGTAGAGTCCTAGAACACAGGAGCAGCTCTGTAAGAGTCTAGAACACATGAGCAACACTGTAGAGTCTAGAACACATGAGCAGCACTGTAGAGTCTAGAACACAGACTGATGGAGAGGAGAACAGGCCGTAAGGGAGGATGAGGACAGACTACTAGGAATGGAGCCAAGTCTGGACCTACATGTGTCTGTATGCGTCTGCTGCTAACCAGACAGAGGAAGGGTGTAACCAGATCCGGCAGACAACACCCTCCTCCTCTCCTCCTCCACCTCTAATCCATTTCCGCGCCTACAAGGGTGCTGACAACTCAGTATATGTGGCTAGGGAGCTTTAGGGAACCAGGGCCTGTTGGAGAGGAAAGCCCTTTTCACAGTCATAACCCCATGTCCCAACTTCCCACCCGATGGGAGTGTACATTGATGTTAGTATAACCCAGAACTTTTCCATAAGGTATCAAGCACAGTAGCCCAATAGCTGGCCTGGTTCTATTCACCATGTCAGTAGCCCAATATCTGGCCTGGTTCTATTCACCATGTCAGTAGCCCAATATCTGGCCTGGTTCTATTCACCATGTCAGTAGCCCAATATCTGGCCTGGTTCTATTCACCATGTCAGTAGCCCAATATCTGGCCTGGTTCTATTCACCATGTCAGTAGCCCAATATCTGGCCTGGTTCTATTCACCATGTCAGTAGCCCCAATATCTGGCCTGGTTCTATTCACCATGTCAGTAGCCCAATATCTGGCCTGGTTCTATTCACCATGTCAGTAGCCCAATATCTGGCCTGGTTCTATTCACCATGTCAGTATGCCCAATATCTGGCCTGGTTCTATTCACCATGTCAGTAGCCCAATATCTGGCCTGGTTCTATTCACCATGTCAGTAGCCCAATAGCTGGCCTGGTTCTATTCACCATGTCAGTAGCCCAATATCTGGCCTGGTTTCTATTCACCATGTCAGTAGCCCCAATATCTGGCCTGGTTCTATTCACCATGTCAGTAGCCCAATATCTGGCCTGGTTTCTATTCACCATGTCAGTACCCAATATCTGGCCTGGTTCTATTCACCATGTCAGTAGCCCAATAGCTTGGCTGGTTCTATTCACCATGTCAGTAGCCCAATATCTGGCCCTGGTTCTATTCACCATGTCAGTAGCCCAATAGCTGGCCTGGTTCTATTCACCATGTCAGTAGTGATGACTGACTACAGACTGTGGTTAAGGTATAGGAGTCAGTAGTGATGATTGACTACATGTCTGTGGTTAGGTATAGGAGTCTGTAGTGATGATTGACACAGACTGTGGTTTAGGATATAGGAGTCAGTAGTGATGATTGACTACAGACTGGTTAAGGTATAGGAGTCAGTAGTGATTATTGACTACAGACTGTGGTTAAGGTATATAGGAGTCAGTAGTGATGATTGACTACAGACTGGTTAAGGTATAGGAGTCAGTAGTGATGATTGACTACAGACTGTGGTTAAGGTATATTATACTACAGACCCTATTCCACACACTACTAATATACTACTAATATACTACTAATTATACTGCAGCCACCCCAGAACCCTATTCACACACTACTAAATATACTACTAATATACTACTAATATACTGCAGCAACCTCAGACCCTATTCACACACTACTAATATACTACTACTATACTACTAATATACTGCAGCCACCCCAGACCCTATTCACACACTACTAATATACTACTAATATACTGCAGCCACCCCAGACCCTATTCACACACTACTAAATATACTACTAATATTACTGCAGCCACCCCAGACCCTATTCACACACTACTATATACTACTAATATATACTACTAATATACTGAAGCCACCCCAGACCCTATTCACACACACCTACTAATATACTACTAAATACTACTAATATACTGCAGCCACCCCAGACCCTATTCACACACTACTAATATACTACTAATATACTGCAGCCACCCAGACCCTATTCAAACACTACTAATAAATACTACTAATATACTACTAATATACTACTAATATACTGCAGCCCACACCAGACCCTATTCACACACTACTAATATACTACTAATATACTGGCAGCCAATTACCCAGACCCTATTTCACACACTACTATATACTACTAATATACTACTAATATACTGCAGCCACCCCCAGACCCTTATTCACACACTACTAATATACTACTAATATACTACTAATATACTGCCGCCATCACAGACCCTATTCACACACTACTAATATACTACTAATATACTACTAATATACTTCAGCCACCCCAGACCCTATTTCACACACTACTAATATACTACTAATTGTCACGGATTCTGCCGAGACTGCTCCTCCTCCTGGTTCGTGCAGGCTTCGGCGTTCGCCCGTCCCCGAGTACTAGCTGCCACCGCTCTATGTTTTCTTGGTGTGATTGCTTTCGTCTGTCTTTTTACACCTTTGTCCAGTTTGGTGTGTTGATTACTTGTCCTATAAGTTCCTTGTTTTTGCTTAGGCTAGATTGTGTGTTGTTTTTTGCCTGTCCGTTGTGCTGCTGCGTGTTTTGTTTGCTGTTTTCGTGTCATTTGTTGTTTTAACCGCACAGTTTTGCGTATTTTCTCGGCCTCTGTTTTTTTGTTTGAGGCCGTTCTCTGTATTTTGCCATTTGGATTACTTCAGTAAACTTTGTTGGACTAGCTTCGGTGTCCTGCGCCTGACTTCCACACACCATACACCTCCAGCCCTTGACAGAACAACACAACCCATCATGGAGTCAGCAGGAGCAGTGGCGGCACCCAAGTCGCGCTGGAGGATCGGATCAGCGATCAAGACACCATGATCCGGCAACTTGGGGCCGCCATGAACGAGGTGTCCCAACACTCTCGCCGCGTGTTGGTGACTGGAGAGGTGCCCACGCCTTCTCACACCATCCCATCACCAACGGCCAGTCCTCCTCTCTCAGCACCGGAACCCGGGGCATACGGCTTCTCGCTCCCGAGGCCATATGACGGTTCTGCAGGGCCGGGTGTCAGGGGTTCCTCCTGCAGGTGGAACTCTACCTGGCTACCATACACCCAGCGCCCTCGGGGTACGAGAGCGTCTCCGCCCTCATCTCCTGTCTGTCCGGCAAGGCGTTGGAGTGGGCCAACGCCGAATGGAGGGGAATAGACGCCGCTACCACATCACCTACGCGGAGTTCTCCCCGCCGCTTCAGGGCTGTCTTCGATAACCCCACCTGAGGGAAAGCGGCGCGGGGGAGCGTCTGTTTTCCACCTCCGACAGGGGAAGAGGAGCGCACAGGAGTTTCGCCCTGGAGTTCCGGACTCTAGCGGCGGATGCGGGGTGGAATGAGAGGGCCCTCATCGACCATTACCCGGTGTAGCCTACGAGAGGAAGATCGTTCGTCGTGAGCTGGCCTGCAGGGACACCAACCTTTCCTTCGACCAGTTTGGTAGACATCTCCATCCGTCTAGACACCCTGCTGGCTACCCGCGGGACTTCCCGAGTGGGGGTCGTTCCATTCCACCCTCCAGCACCTCCGAGCCGGTTTTCCCATGGAGCTCGGGGGTGCTGGCGCTAGAGAGAGGAGGAGAGAGAGACCCCGGGGGGGCCATCCCCTGCACCAACTGTGGCCGTGGGAGGACACACCGCGGCCAGGTGCTGGGGAGGGTCGCCTGGGAGAGGGGACAACAGGTCACCACTGGGAGGTCATTTCAGGTGAGTAGGCGCCCCACTTACCCAGAGCTCTCTCTGTTGGTCACATGAGTATACCTGTTGAGATTTCCACAGGTGGCACCTCATTTCCAGCATAAGGCGCTAGTAGATTCAGGGCGCAGCTGGAATTTTTTGTTGATCGAGCTTTTTGTTATAAGTTTTAGGAATTCCCCTTCGGCCAGTAGAAGCCCCCTTTCCTGTTCACGCCCTAGACAGCCGGCCGTTGGGGTCGGGCTGATCAGAGAATCACAGCACCACTTATGATGACGACGCCAGGTGGGTCATGAGGAGACCATTCAGTTTTTATCTGATTGACTCTCCTGCGTACCCCCGTGGTGCTGGGGCTTCCCTGGTTAAGCACCCATGATCCTACCATTGCGTGGCAACAGAGGGCTCTTATGGAGTGGGTCTGCCCAGTGTGTAGGGAGATGTCTAGGTGTTTCCTTAGGGGCGACCTCGGTAGAGAGTCCCGAACCAAGTGCCCGCAATGCACATTCCCCCTGAGTATGAGGATCTAGCACTTGTGTTCAGTAAGACGAGGGCTACACGGCTACCACCTCATAAGACAGGGGGATTGTGCGATAGATCTCCAAACAGGAGCGGCACTTCCGCGGAGCCGTGTGTATCCACTGTCCTCAAGAGGAGACAGCGGCTATGGAAACTTACATAGCCGAGTCATTGGCACAGGGATACATACGGTCCCCTCTACTTCCCCCGGTTTTCCTCGAGTTTCTTCTTTGTGAAGAAGAAGGACGGGGGTTTGCGCCCGTGTATTGAACTATCGTAGTCTCAATCAGATCACGGTTAAGTACAGTTACCCTCTTTCCGCTGATTGCGACTATGACAGAATCATTACGCGGAGCGCAGTTCTTCACAAAGTTGGATCTCAGGAGCGCGTACAATCTGGTACGCATTAGGGAGGGGTTGCGTACGAATGGAAGACCGCATTTAGCACCACCTCGGGTCATTACGAGTATCTCGTCATGCCATAAGGCGGGTTTTAATGAATGCTCCTTCAGTTTTCCAATCCCTTGGTTGACGAGATTTTTTCCGGGACATGCATGGGCAGGGTGTGGTAGTATACATCGACGACATCCTAGTGTCTCCTTCTACCCGAGCCGAGCATGTAGCCCTGGTGCGCCGAGTGTTGAGAAGACTGTTTGGAGCATGACTTGTATGTCAAGGCAGAGAAATGCTTGTTCTTCCAGGAGTCCGTCTCGTTTTTTGGGTTATCGGTTGTTGTCCGCGTCTGGTGTGGGAGATAGAGGTAGACCGTGTGTCGGTACCGTGCGTAATTGGCAAACTCAACTACTGTCAAAGAGGTGCAGCAGTTCTTGGGTTTTGCTAATTACTACCGGAGGTTTATATCGGGGGGCTTTGGACACGGTAGCAGCTCCCATTATGTCCTTGCGCTAAGGGGGGGTCCGGTTTCGGTTGCAGTGGTCAGCTGAGGCGGACAGGGCATTTGCCAAAACTGAAGAACCTGTTTCACATTGCTCGGCCCCGGTGCTGGCGCATCCAGGATCCCTCTTTACCATTCCAAGTAGAGGTAGAACTCGTCCCGAGGCCGGCATTGGGGCAGTCCCTGTCACAACGGTCCGGCACGCCACCTAAGCTCCCGCCCCTGTGCTTCTAACTCCCAGAAGCTCAGCGCGGCGGAGCTAAACTATGACGTTGGGGACAGGGAGCTGTTAGCTGTAGTTCCAGGCCCTAAAGGTGTGGAGGCATTGGCTTGAGGGGGCTCAACACCCTTTCCTCATTCTGACTGATCACCGTAACCTGGAGTACATCAGGGCAGCTAGGAGATTGAACCTCGTCAGGCTAGGGTGGAACATGTTCCTGACCCGTTTTGTTTTTTAAGATCACATACATCCCAGGGTCCCAGAACGGTAAGGCAGACGCCCTGTCCCGGCTGTATGTACACAGAGGAGAGGTCCATTGAGCCTACTTCCATACTGCCGGAGTCTTGTTTTGGTGGCACCGTGGTGTGTGGTGGGGAGGTCGATGCGGAAATCGAGCGTAGCACTGCGTACCGACCCTTACTCCCCAAGAGTGTCCTGTGGGGCGGAGACGTACGTCCCGCTCGAGGTTCGTGATCGCCTGATTTTATTGGGCTCATACACATCCCCTCCTCTGTGACATCCAGGTATTGGCCGGACAGTGCACTGCCTTAGCGTAAATATTGGTGGCCAACGTTAGCTAGGGGGATGTGATGGGTTTAATGTCTCCTCCTGCTCGGTGGTGCGCCCAGTGTTAAGGCGCCTAGACATTTGCCCAGGGGTAAGGTTACATCCCTGCCCGTTCCACAACGACCATGGTCCCCCCTATCGGTGGATTTTGTGACCGACCTTACCCCCCTCCCAGGGGAATACCACCATTTTGGTCATTGTGGATCGGTTTTTCAAGGCCTGTCGTCTCCTCCCAATGCCGGGGTCTCCCTACTGCCCTACAGACCGCTGAGGCCTACTTTTTACCCACGTGTTCCGGCACTATTGGGGTCCCCCGAGGATATTTTGTGTCTGACCGAGGTCCCCAGTTCACCTCCAGAGTTTGGGGGGCGTTCATGGAACGCTTTGGGGGGTCTCGGTAAGCCTTACCTCGTGGTACCACCCAGAGAGCAATGGGCAGGTTGAACGTGTCAACCAGGATGTGGGTAGGTTTTTGAGGTCCCTATGCCGGGACCGGGCCGGAGGAGTGGTCTGGTTCATCCCCTGGGCTGAGATGGCCCAGAACCTCTCTCCTCCCCACTCCTCCACCCATCTAACACCTTTCCAGTGTGTTTTAGGTTATCAGCCGGTCCCCTGGGCACCATATGGCACGAGAGCTAGATCGAGGCCCCTGCGGTGGACGAGTGGATTCGGGCGCTCGGAGGAGACGTGGGACGCTGCCCATGTCCATCTCTGCAGCGTGCCATCCGTCAACAAAAGCGAGGCCGATCGCCACCGCAGTGAGGGACCGGTGTACGCAACCGGGAGATCGAGTCTGGCTCTCGACTCGAAACCTGCCCCTCCGCCTGCCCTGCCCGGAAGCTGGGTCGGCGGTTTGTGGGGGCCTTTCAAAGTCCTGAGAAGATTGAACGAGGTGTGTTACAGGTTACAACTGCCTATTGAGTACAAAAATATTAACCCCCTCGTTTTCATGTGTCTCTTCTCAGGCCGGTGGTAGCTGGCCCACTCCAAGAAGATGAGATAGGAGAGACCCCTCCGCCCCCTTTGGACATCGAGGGGGCCCCCGGCGTACAGGGTCCGGGACCATCTTGGACCTCGAGGCGCCGATGAGTGGTCTCCAGTATCTCGTGGAGTGGGAGGGGTTACGGTCCGGAGGAACGGTGCTGGGTGCCCAGGAGGGACATCCTCGATCCATCCCTCCTGACTGAGTTCCACCGTGGGCATCCCACGCCCCCGGATCCGCGTCCTCCTGGCCGTCCCGAGGCCGGGGGTCGGCGGCGCACGGCTGGAGCCGCGCGTCAAAGGGGGGGGTACTGTCACGGATTCTGCCGAGACTGCTCCTCCTCCTGGTTCGGGCAGGCTTCGGCGTTCGCCGTCCCCGGAGTTACTAGCTGCCACCGCTCTATGTTTCTTGGTGTGATTTGCTTTCGTCTGTCTTTTTACACCTGTGTCCAGTTGTGTGTTGATTACTTGTCCTATAAGTTCCTTGTTTTGCTTAGGCTAGATTGTGTGTTGTTTTTTTGCCTGTCCGTTGTGCTGCGTGTTTTGTTCCTGTTTTCGTGTCATTTTGTTTTAACGCACAGTTTGCGTATTTTTCTCTCGCCTCTGTTTTTTGTTGAGGCCGTTCTCTGTATTTTGCCATTTGGATTACTTCAGTAAACTTTGTTGGACTAGCTTTGGTGTCCTGCGCCTGACTTCCACACACCATACACCTCAGCCATTCCGTTTGACACGTAATATACTGCAACCACCCCAGACCCTATTCACACCTACTACTAATATACTACTAATATACTACTAATATACTACAGCGCACCCCAGACCCTATTCATCACACTACTAATATACTACTAATATACTACTAATATACTGCAAGCCACCCCAGACCCTATTCACACACTACTAATATAACTACTAATATACTGCAGCCAACACCCCAGACCCTATTCACACACTACTAATATACTACTAATATACTACTAATATACTGCAGCCACCACAGACCCTTATTCACACACTACTATATACTACTAATATACTACTAATATACTGCAGCCACCCCAGACCCTATTCACACACTACTAATATACTACTAATATACTACTAATATACTGCAGCCACCCCAGACCCTATTCACACATTACTAATATACTACTAATATACTACTAATATACTGCAGCCACCCCAGACCCTATTCACACACTACTAATATACTACTAATATACTACTAAATATACTGCAGCCACCCCAGAAACAGACCCTATTCACACACTACTAATATACTACTAATATACTGCAGCCATCACAGACCCTATTCACACACTACTAATATACTACTAATATACTACTAATATACTGCAGCCACCCCAGACCCTATTCACACACTACTAATATACTACTAATATACTGCAGTCACCCCAGACCCTATTCACACACTACACTAAATATACTACTAATATACTACTAATATACTGCAGCCACCCCCCAGACCCTATTCACACACTACTAATATACTACTAATATACTACTAATATATACTGCAGCCCACCCCAGACCCTATTCCACACACTACTAATATACTACTAATATACTGCAGCCACACCCAGAACCCTATTCACACACTACTAATATACTACTAATATATACTGCAGTCACCCCAGACCCTATTCACACACTACTAATATACTACTAATATACTACTAATATACTGCAGCCACCCCAGACCCTATTCACACACTACTAATATACTACTAATATACTACTAATATACTGCAGCCACCCAGACCCTATTCACACACTACTAATATTACTACTAATATACTACTAATATACTGCAGCCCACACCAGACCCCTATTCACACACTACTAATATACTACTAATATACTACTAATATACTGCAGCCACACCAGACCCTATTCACACACTACTAATATACTACTAATATACTACTAATATACTACTAATATACTGCAGCCACCCCAGACCCTATTCACACACTACTAATATACTACTAATATACTGCAGCCACCACATACCCTATTCATACACACACTACTAATATACTACTAATATACTACTAATATACTGCAGCCACCCCAGACCCTATTCACACACTACTAATATACTACTAATATACTACTAATATACTGCAGCCACCCCAGACCCTATTCACACACTACTAATATACTACTAATATACTACTAATATACTACTTATATACTACTAATATACTACTAATATACTGCAGCCACCCCAGACCCTATTCACACACTACTAATATACTACTAATATACTACTAATATACTGCAGCCACCCCCAGACCCCTATTCACACACTACTACTATATACTACTAATATACTGCAGCCACCCCAGACCCCTATTCACACACTACTAATATACTACTAATATACTACTAATATACTGCAGGCCACCCCCCAGACCCTATTCACACACTACTAATATACTACTAATATACTACTAATATACTGCAGCCACCCCAGACCCTATTCACACACTACTAATATACTACTAATATACTACTAATATACTGCAGCCACACCCCAGACCCTATTCACACACTACTAATATACTACTAATATACTGCAGCCACCCCAGACCCTATTCACACACTACTAATATACTACTAATATACTGCAGCCACCCCAGACCCTATTCACACACTACTAATATACTACTAATATAGTACTAATATACTATTAATATACTGCAGCCACCCCGACCCTATTCACACACACTACTAATAATACTACTAATATACTGCAGCCCACCCCAGACCCTATTCACACACTACTAATATACTACTAATATACTACTAATATACTGCAGCCACCCCAGACCCTATTCACACACTACTAATATACTACTAATATACTGCAGCCACCCCAGACCCTATTCACACACTACTAATATACTACTAATATACTACTAATATACTACTAATATACTGCAGCCACCCCAGACCCTATTCACACACTACTAATATACTACTAATATACTACTAATATACTGCAGCCATCACAGACCCTATTCACACACTACTAATATACTACTAATATACTACTAATATACTGCAGCAACCCCAGACCCTATTCACACACTACTATATAACTACTAATATACTGCAGCCACCCCAGACCCTATTCACACACGACTAATATACTACTAATATACTGCAGCCACCCCAGACCCTATTCACACACTACTAATATACTACTAATATACTACTAATATACTGCAGCCACCCCAGACCCTATTCACACACTACTAATATACTACTAATATACTGCAGCCACCCCAGACCCTATTCACACACTACTAATATACTACTAATATACTACTAATATACTGCAGCCACCCCAGACCCTATTCACACACTACTAATATACTACTAATATACTACTAATATACTGCAGCCATCACAGACCCTATTCACACACTACTAATATACTACTAATATACTACTAATACACTACTAATATACTACTAATATACTGCAGCCACCCCAGACCCTATTCACACACGACTAATATACTACTAATATACTGCAGCCACCCCAGACCCTATTCACACACTACTAATATACTACTAATATACTACTAATATACTGCAGCCACCCCAGACCCTATTCACACACTACTAATATACTACTAATATACTGCAGCCACCCCAGACCCTATTCACACACTACTAATATACTACTAATATACTACTAATATACTACTAATATACTGCAGCCACCCCAGACCCTATTCACACACTACTAATATACTACTAATATACTACTAATATACTGCAGCCACCCCAGACCCTATTCACACACTACTAATATACTACTAATATACTACTAATATACTGCAGCCACCCCAGACCCTATTCACACACTACTAATATACTACTAATATACTACTAATATACTGCAGCCACCCCAGACCCTATTCACACACTGCATGGAATCAAGGACCAGGAGTCACTGTAAGTAGCTCTGGATAAGAGCGTCTGATAAATGACTAAGATGTAATGTAAAATGAGTAATACTTACATATAACGGAGCTTGTTGTGGATTCAGTTTCATGACACTGGACTCTAGAAAGAATGAAATCAAAATCAGTAGATCATACAGAACAAAGTAGGGATCATCCTACCTTAAGGAACCCAGGTATGACCTGTCTACCTGGTAACAGCTGACCAGAGACTAACACCCCTGTTAAAGTAGGGATCATCCTACCTTAAGGAACCCAGGTATGACCTGTCTACCTGGTAACAGCTGACCAGAGACTAACACCCCTGTTAAAGTAGGGATCATCCTACCCTTAAGGAACCCAGGTATGACCTGTCCTACCCGGTAACAGCTGACCAGAGACTAACACCCCTGTTAAAGTAGGGATCATCCTACCTTAAGGAACCCAGGTATGACCTGTCTACCTGGTAACAGCTGACCAGAGACTAACACCCCTGTTAAAGTAGAGATCATCCTACCTTAAGGAACCCAGGTATGACCTGTCTCTTCCCGGTAACAGCTGACCAGAGACTAACACCCCTGTTAAAGTAGGGATCATCCTCCTTAAGGAACCCAGGTATCACCGGTCTACCCGGTAACAGCTGACACCCCCTGTTACCTGGTCATGGATTGGTCAGGTATTACACTGGATATAACAATCAGAGAGGGACTGTCTGTTTACCGTCTTTCCTGACCACTCCTGTGTTAACTCAAACCTCAGCTATAGTTTTGTATTCATTCCACAGATTCAAATGTTACTCTGTCTTCCCTCCCTCAGTAGGGGGCTAAGAGGCTGGTCACGAACACTCTGGCCTCTGGCCTCTCTCCTCTCTCCTCTCTCCTCTCACACAGAGATACTTGTTCTCCGACAGTCTGAGCTGGCCAGTCCATTGGGAATATAGCCAAGTGTCAGCCTGTCCTGAGTTAAGGAATTACTTGGAATCAGCTGGCCTGCTCTCCTACAGGACAAACAGTGAAAGGTAAGGGAAGAGTTAAGGAATGACTTGGGGTCATCAGCTGACAGCGGCCTGCTCTCCTACAGGACAAACAGTGTCCCACTAAACAGACTACAATATACAGTTGAAGTCGGAAGTTTACATACACCTTAGCCAAATACATTTCAACTCAGTTTTTCACAATTCCTGACATTTAATCCTAGTAAAAATTCCCTGTCTTAGGTCAGTTAGGATCACCACTTTATTTTAAGAATGTGAAATGTCAGAATAATAGTAGAGATAATTATTTATTTCAGCTTTTATTTATTTCATCACATTCCCAGTGTGTCAGAAGTTTACATACACTCAATTAGTATTTGGTAGCATTGCCTTTAAATTGTTTACTTGGGTCAAATGTTTTGGGTAGCCTTCCACAAGCTTCCCACAATAAGTTGGGTGAATTTTGAGTCAGGTTTGCAGGCCTCCTTGCTCGCACACGCTTTTTCAGTTCTGCCCACAAATGTTCTATAGGATTGAGGTCAAGGCTTTGTGATGGCCACTCCAATACCTTGACTTTGTTGTCCTTAAGCCATTTTGCCACAACTTTGGAAGTATGCTTGGGGTCATTGTCCATTTGGAAGACCCATTTGCGACCAAGCTTTAACTTCCTGACTGATGTCTTGAGATGTTGCTTCAATATATCCACATAATTTTCCTTCCTCATGATGCCATCTATTTTTGTGAAGTGCACCAGTCCCTCCTGCAGCAAAGCACCCCCACAGCATGATGCTGCCACCCCTGTGCTTCACGGTTGGGATGGTGTTCTTCGGCTTGCAAGCCACCCCATTTTTCCTCCAAACATAACGATGGCCATTATGGCCAAACAGTTTCTATTTTTGTTTGATCAGACCAGAGGACATTTCTCCAAAAAGTACAATCTTTGTCCCCATGTGCAGTTGCAAACCGTAGTCTGGCTTTTTTATGGTGGTTTTGGAGCAGTGGCTTCTTCCTTGCTGAGCGGCCTTTCAGGTTATGTCGATATAGGACTCGTTTTACTGTGGATATAGATATTTTTGTGCCGGTTTCCTTCAGCATCTTCACAAGGTCCTTTGCTGTTGTTCTGGGATTGATTTGCACTTTTCGCACCATAGTACGTTTATCTCTAGGAGACAGAATGCGTCTCCTTCCTGAGCGGTATGACGGCTGCGTGGTCCCATGGTGTTTATACTTGCGTACTATTGTTTGTACAGATGAACGTGGTACCTTCAGGCGTTTGGAAATTGCTCCCAAGAATGAACCAGACTTCTGGAGGTCTACAATTTTTTTTCTGAGGTCTTGGCTGATTACTTTTGATTTTCCCATGATGTCAAGCAAAGATGCACTGAGTTTGAAGGTAGGCCTTGAAATACATCCACAGGTACACCTCCAATTAACTCAAATTATGTCAATTAGCCTACCAGAAGCTCCTAAAGCCATGACATAATTTTCTGGAATTTTCCAAGCTGTTTAAAGGCACAGTCAACTTAATGTATGTAAACTTCTGACCCACTGGAATTGTGATACAGTGAATTATAAGTGAAATAATCTGTCTGTAAACAGTTGTTGGAAAAATTACTTGTGTCATGCACAAAGTAGATGTCCTAACCGACTTGCCAAAACTATAGTTTGTTAACAAGAAATTTGTGGAGTGGTTGAAAAACGAGTTTTAATGACTCCAACCTAAGTGTATGTAAACTTCCGACTTCAACTGTATACTTGCGGGAAAAATATATATGGGGGATTGGAAGTGATGCAGACAATTACATTGACGGAAGTTACAATATATCTGCAATATTAAAGCTGATCTACCCCCTAAAAAAACAGAAAATAAACAAACAAACAAAAGCCGTTAGATGCAGTTTATCATAACGCACTGCGCTTTATTACGGGCTACAGCGTTAGTACTCAGCACTGCGCTGTATTAAGGGCCACAGCGTTAGTACTCAGCACTGCGCTGTATTAAGGGCCACAGCGTTAGTACTCAGCACTGCGCTTTATTACGGGCTACAGCGTTAGTACTCAGCACTGCATTCTCTCCCAGACAGTTGGTTGGCCCTCTGTGATGTCATGTAGGTTGATACATTGCTGTGTTTTCATTTATAAAGCCACTTTTACAAAACGTCCCACTGTACCCAACATCTTTACTAAACTTTAGACATAGGAGTTACCACACGGGTCTCAGGGATGGCTAACTCTGGAGATTCCTTCAGTCTCTGCTGAGTTCGCTAAAATCAGCTATTAGTTTTCTTGCACCTTGTTTTTTGGAATGATCTTCAAAATGTTGTTAAATGTGATGTTGTGGTGCCTCTGGGGTAATTCAGAGAGCAGCAGAGGGACAGAGAGCAGCAGAGGGACAGAGAGCAGCAGAGGGACAGAGAGCAGCAGAGGGACAGAGAGCAGCAGAGGGACAGAGAGCAGCAGAGGGACAGAGAGCAGCAGAGGGACAGAGAGCAGCAGAGGGACAGAGAGCAGCAGAGGGCCGAAGAGCAGCAGAGGGACAGAGAGCAGCAGAGGGACAGAGAGCAGCAGAGGGACAGAGAGCAGCAGAGGGACATAGAGCAGCAGAGGGCCGAAGAGCAGCAGAGGGACAGAGAGCAGCAGAGGGACAGAGAGCAGCAGAGGGCCGAAGAGCAGCAGAGAGACGGGGAGCAGCAGAGGGACAGAGAGCAGCAGAGGGACAGAGAGCAGCAGAGAGACAGGGAGCAGCAGAGGGACAGAGAGCAGCAGAGGAACAGAGAGCAGCAGAGGGACAGAGAGCAGCAGAGGGACAGAGAGCAGCAGAGGGACAGAGAGCAGCAGAGGGACATAGAGCAGCAGAGGGACAGAGAGCAGCAGAGGGCCAGAGAGCTGATGTTGTGGTGCCTCTGGGGTAATTCAGAAAGCTGATTGAGGACCTTATTACTTATGAATGTGTTTGTTTTTATCACTGGGTTTTTCTTTCTGCTTGTATTTTGGATTTATATTGATGTGTGTATTAATGTAATTCATGTAATTCAGGGCTCATCTGTAAAAGAGACCTTGGTCCCAGTATGACCCCCTGATAAAATAAAAGGTTAAATAAAAATACAATAATTAAATAAAAATAGATGCCAGTCATTTCCTTGATATCGGCCAATCAACAGCTCGTGTTGGTATTAGATGCCAGTCATTTCCTTGATATCGGCCAATCAACAGCTCGTCTTGGTATTAGGAGGATCAGGTGGAGGATAATCAGCTTGCTCTAATAATACCCTTGATCTAATCCTCAGGCCTTAAGTTGCTCTGGACGGCACTTTACTGTGCTGCAGGCTAGCTTCCTGTCTTCCTAGTGACTGCCCTGCACCCTGCTAGCTTCCTGTCTTCCTCAGTGACTGCCCTGCACCCTGCTAGCTTCCTGTCTTCCTCAGGGACTGCCCTGCACCCTGCTTGCTTCCTGTCTTCCTCAGTGACTGCCCTGCACCCTGCTAGCTTCCTGTCTTCCTCAGTAACTGCCCTGCACCCTGCTAGCTTCCTGTCTTCCTCAGTGACTGCCCTGCACCCTGCTAGCTTCCTGTCTTCCTCAGTGACTGCCCTGCACCCTGCTAGCTTCCTGTCTTCCTCAGTGACTGCCCTGCACCCTGCTAGCTTCCTGTCTTCCTCAGTGACTGCCCTGCACCCTGCTAGCTTCCTGTCTTCCTCAGTGACTGCCCTGCACTCTGCTAGCTTCCTGTCTTCCTCAGTGACTGCCCTGCACCCTGCTAGCTTCCTGTCTTCCTCAGTGACTGCCCTGCACCCTGCTAGCTTCCTGTCTTCCTCAGTGACTGCCCTGCACCCTGCTAGCTTCCTGTCTTCCTCAGTGACTGCCCTGCACCCTGCTAGCTTCCTGTCTTCCTCAGTGACTGCCCTGCACCCTGCTAGCTTCCTGTCTTCCTCAGTGACTGCCCTGCACCCTGCTAGCTTCCTCAGTCTACGTGATGCTCTGTGTTGCAGGCTAGCTTCCTGTGTTCCTCAGTGACTGCCCTGCACCCTGCTAGCTTCCTCAGTCTACGTGATGCTCTATGCTGCAGGCTATCTTCCTGTGTCCTCAGTGACTGCCCTGCACCCTGCTAGCTTCCTCAGTCTACGTGATGCTCTGTGCTGCAGGCTAGCTTCATGTCTTCCTCAGTGACTGCCCTGCACCCTGCTAGCTTCCTGTTTTCCTCAGTGACTGCCCTGCACCCTGCTAGCTTCCTCAGTCTACGTGATGCTCTGTGCTGCAGGCTAGCTTCCTGTGTTCCTCAGTGACTGCCCTGCACCCTGCTAGCTTCCTCAGTCTACGTGATGCTCTGTGCTGCAGGCTAGCTTCCTGTGTTCCTCAGTGACTGCCCTACCCTGAGCTGCACCATGCTAGCATTCTCTATGACTGTCTTTCTGACAGCAGATAGACAGAAAGTAGCAGAGGGACAGAGAGCAGCAGAGAGACAGAGAGCAGCAGAGCGAAAGAGGGACAGAGAGCAGCAGAGAGACAGAGAGCAGCAGAGATACAGAGAGCAGCAGAGGGACAGAGAGCAGCAGAGAGCAGCAAATAGACAGAGGGACAGAGAGCAGCAGAGAGACAGAGAGCAGCAGAGAGACAGAGAGCAGCAGAGAGACAGAGGGACAGAGAGCAGCAGAGGGACAGAGGGACAGAGAGCAACAGAGGGACAGAAAGCAGCAGAGAGACATAGTGCAGCAGAGACACAGAGCAGCAGAGAGACATAGGGACAGAGAGCAGCAGAGAGACAGAGAGCAGCAGAGAGACAGAGAGACAGCGAGCAGCAGAGAGACATCGTGCAGCAGATGAACAGAGATCAGCAGAGAGACAGAGAGACAGTGAGCAGCAGAGAGACATAGTGCAGCAGAGAGACAGAGAGACAGCGAGCAGCAGAGAGACATAGTGCAGCAGAGACACATAGAGCAGCAGAGAGACATAGGGACAGAGAGCAGCAGAGAGACAGCGAGCAGCAGAGAGACAGAGAGACAGCGAGCAGCAGAGATACATAGTAGAGCAGATGGACAGAGAGCAGCAGAGAGACATAGGGACAGAGAGCAGCAGAGAGACAGAGAGCAGCAGAGAGACAGAGAGACAGCGAGCAGCAGAGAGACATAGTGCAGCAGATGGACAGAGAGCAGCAGAGAGACAGAGAGACAGCGAGCAGCAGAGAGACATAGGGACAGAGAGCAGCAGAGAGACAGAGAGCAGCAGAGAGACAGAGAGACAGCGAGCAGCAGAGAGACATAGTGCGGCAGATGGACAGAGATCAGCAGAGAGACATAGTGCAGCAGAGACACATAGAGCAGCAGAGAGACATAGGGACAGAGAGCAGCAGAGAGACAGAGAGCAGCAGAGAGACAGAGAGACAGAGAGACAGCGAGCAGCAGAGAGACATAGTGCAGCAGATGGACAGAGAGCAGCAGAGAGACAGAGAGACAGCGAGCAGCAGAGAGACATAGGGACAGAGAGCAGCAGAGAGACAGAGAGCAGCAGAGAGACAGAGACCAGCGAGCAGCAGAGAGACATAGTGCAGCAGATGGACAGAGAGCAGCAGAGAGACAGAGAGACAGCGAGCAGCAGAGAGACATATTGCAGCAGATGGACAGAGAGCAGCAGAGATACATAGTGCAGCAGAGGGAATTATCACCACACTGGAGAACAGAACAAATGGGATGTTATACTAACTTCCACCCTCCTCATCCATCCACCCTGAGGCTCAACACTTGTAGTGAAACTCTCCATTGAGATACCTGGGTCCAGTCCTGAACAATGGTGCCATAGTGACTCTGACAGCCCACTGTCAAGTTTCCATGTAGATAGTCATGGTCATTTAAACACACCCGTTGTCTCCACAGGGAGACATTAGCCTATCATGATAAGGCAACCTCACCTAGCCACACAACAGAGGCCTCTGTCTGTGATGAACCACACACCCTCCCAGCCGTCAGCTGCCTAGAGAGGGCAGAGAGGGTTGTGGAGGATAAAGGTATCCTTAGAGCTGGGTGACAGTTACCACCTTTCTCTTAAAGTGTGCACTTGTCTTGGACACTACCCGTCATGGATCAAATAGGCAGGCAGGCCATTATGAGTTAAGTCATGCTGAGAGAGAGACAGACAAACAGACAGACCATTATCAGTTGAGTCATGCTGAGAGAGAGACAGACAGACAATTATCAGTTGAGTCATGCTGAGCGACAGCCAGACAGCTCAGAGACAGCCAGACAGAACTGAGAGACAGCCACACAGACAGACAGACGGATCAGACGGCCAGAACTACAGACAGTTGAGAGACAGCCAGATAGACAGACAGCTGAGAGACAGCCAGAGAGACAGACAGCTGAGAAACAGCCAGACAGACAACTAAGAGACAGCCAGACAGCTGAGAGAGAAAGCCAGATAGACAGACAGCCCATTATGAGTTGAGTCAAGATGAGAGACAGCCAGGCAGACAGACAACTGAGAGACAGACAGACAGACAGCCAGGCAGACAGACAGCGGAGAGACAGCCAGCCAGATAGATAGCTGAGAGACAGCCAGCCAGACAGCTGAGAGACAGACAGACAGCTGAGAGACAGCCAGACAGACAGCTGAGAGACAGACAGACAGCTGAGAGACAGACAGACAGCTGAGAGACAGCCAAACAGACAGCTGAGAGACAGCCAGACAGACAGACAGCTGAGAAACAGACAGACAGACAGCTGAGAAACAGCCAGACAGACAGCTCAGAGACAGCCAGAGAGACACAGCTGAGAGACAGCCAGAAAGACAGACAGCTGAGAAACAGCCAGCCAGACAGACAGCTGAGAGACAGCCAGCCAGACAGACAGACAGACAGCTGCGACAGCCAGAGAGACGCTGTGAGACAGCCAGAGAGACAGCTGTGAGACAGCCAGAGAGACAGCTGTGAGACAGCCAGACAGACAAACAACTGAGAGACAGCCAGACAGACAGACAGCTGAGAGACAGACAGACAGACAGACAGACAGACAGACGACAGACAGACAGACAGACAGACAGACAGACAGACAGACAGACAGCTGAGAGACAGCCATACAGACACCTGAGAGACAGCCAGACAGACAGCTGAGAGAAAGCCAGACAGACAGACAGACAGACAGCCCATTATGAGTTGAGTCAAGCTGAGAGACAGCCAGGCAGACAGACAACTGAGAGACACACATACAGACAGCTGAGAGAAAGCCAGATAGACAGACAGCCCATTATGAGTTGAGTCAAGCTAAGAGACAGCCAGGCAGACAGACAACTGAGAGACAGACAGACAGACAGACAGACAGACAGACAGACAGACAGACAGGCAGACAGACAGTGGAGAGACAGCCAGCCAGACAGACAGCTGAGAGACAGCCAGCCAGACAGACAGACAGACAGCTGCGACAGCCAGAGAGACAGCTGTGAGACAGCCAGAGAGACAGCTGGTGAGACAGCCAGACAGACAAACAACTGAGAGACAGCCAGACAGACAAACAACTGAGAGACAGCCAGACAGACAGACAGCTGAGAGACAGACAGACAGACAGACAGACAGACAGACAGACAGACAAACAGACAGACAGACAGACAGACAGACAGAAAGCTGAGAGACAGCCATACAGACAACTGAGAGACAGCCAGACAGACAGCTGAGAGAAAGCCAGACAGACAGACAGACAGACAGCCCATTATGAGTTGAGTCAAGCTGAGAGACAGCCAGGCAGACAGACAACTGAGAGACACACATACAGACAGCTGAGAGAAAGCCAGATAGACAGACACAGCCCATTATGAGTTGAGTCAAGCTAAGAGACAGCCAGGCAGACAGACAACTGAGACAGACAGACAGACAGACAGACAGACAGACAGACAGACAGACAGACAGTGGAGAGACAGCCAGCCAGACAGACAGCTGAGAGACAGCCAGCCAGACAGACAGCTGAGAGACAGCCAGACAGACAGACAGCTGAGAGACAGCCAGAAAGACAGACAGCTGAGAAACAGCCAGACAGACAGACAGCTGAGAGACAGCCAGCCAGACAGACAGCTGAGAGACAGCCAGAGAGACAACTGAGAGACATCAAGACAGACAGACAGCTGAGAGACATACAGACAGACAGACAGACAGCTGAGAGACATACAGACAGACAGATAGACAGCCAGACAGACAGACAGCTGAGAGACAGCCAGGCAGACAGACAGCTCATTATGAGTTGAGTCAAGCTAAGAGACAGCCAGGCAGACAGACAACTGAGAGACAGACAGACAGACAGACAGACAGACAGACAGACAGACAGACAGACAGACACAGACAGACAGACAGACAGACAGACAGACAGACAGCTGAGAGACAGCCAGCCAGGCAGACAGCTGAGAGACAGCCAGACAGACAGACAGCTCAGAGACAGCCAGACAGACAGACAGCTGAGAGACAGCCAGAAAGACAGACAGCTGAGAAACAGCCAGCCAGACAGACAGCTGAGAGACAGCCAGCCAGACAGACAGCTGAGAGACAGCCAGAGAGACAGCTGTAAGACAGCCAGAGAGACAACTGAGAGACATCCAGACAGACAGACAGCTGAGAGACATACAGACAGACAGCTGAGAGACATACAGACAGACAGATAGACAGCCAGACAGACAGACAGCTGAGAGACAGCCAGGCAGACAGACAGCTGAGAAACAGCCAGACAGAGAGACAGCTCAGAGACAGCCAGACAGACAGACAGCTGAGAGACAGCCAGACAGACAGACAGCTGAGAAACAGCCAGACAGAGAGACAGCTCAGAGACAGCCAGACAGACAGACAGCTCAGAGACAGACAGACAGACAGCTGAGAGACAGCCAGAAAGACAGCCAGCTGAGAAACAGCCAGACAGACAGCTGAGACAGCCAGCCAGACAGACAGCTGAGAAAGCCAGAGAGACAGCTGTGATACAGCCAGAGAGACAGCTGTGATACAGCCAGAGAGACAGCTGTGAGACAGCCAGACAGACAAACAACTGAGAGACAGCCAGACATACAGACAGCTGAGAGACATACAGACAGACAGCTGAGAGACAGACAGACAGACAGACAGACAGACAGACAGACAACTGAGGGACAGCCAGACAGACAGCTGAGAGAAAGACAGACAGACAGACAGACAGCCCATTATGAGTTGAGTCAAGCTGAGAGACAGCCAGGCAGACAGACAACTGGGAGACAGACAGACAGCCAGCCAGACAGACAGCTGAGAGACAGACAGCCAGCCAGACAGACAGCTGAGAGACAGCCAGCCAGACAGACAGCTGAGAGACAGCCAGCCAGACAGACAGCTGAGAGACAGCCAGCCAGACAGACAGCTGAGAGACAGCCAGCCAGACAGACAGCTGAGCGACAGACAGACAGACAGCTGAGAGACAGCCAGGCAGACAGACAACTGAGAGACAGACAGACAGCCAGACAGCCAGGCAGACAGACAGCTGAGAGACAGCCACCGACAGACAGCTAAGAGACAGCCAGCCAGCCAGACAGCTGAGAGACAGCCAGCCAGCCAGACAGCTGAGAGACAGCCAGCCAGACAGACAGCTGAGAGACAGCCAGCCAGACAGACAGCTGAGAGAGCCAGCCAGATAGACAGCTGAGAGACAGCCAGCCAGACAGACAGCTGAGAGACAGCCAGGCAGACAGACAGCTGAGAGACAGCCAGGCAGACAGACAGCTAAGAGACAGCCAGCCAGCCAGACAGCTGAGAGACAGCCAGCCAGCCAGACAGCTGAGAGACAGCCAGCCAGACAGACAGCTGAGAGACAGACAGACAGCCAGACAGCCAGGCAGACAGACAGCAGCTGAGAGACAGCCAGACAGACAGACAGCTAAGAGACAGCCAGCCAGCCAGACAGACAGCTGAGAGACAGCCAGCCAGCCAGACAGCTGAGAGACAGCCAGCCAGACAGACAGCTGAGAGACAGCCAGCCAGACAGACAGCTGAGAGACAGCCAGCCAGATAGACAGCTGAGAGACAGCCAGCCAGACAGACAGCTGAGAGACAGCCAGCCAGACAGACAGCTGAGAGAGACAGCCAGGCAGACAGACAGCTGAGAGACAGCCAGCCAGACAGACAGCTGAGAGACAGCCAGCCAGCCAGACAGCTGAGAGACAGCCAGCCAGACAGACAGCTGAGAGACAGCCAGCCAGACAGACAGCTGAGAGACAGCCAGCCAGACAGACAGCTGAGAGACAGCCAGCCAGACAGACAGCTGAGAGACAGCCAGCCAGCCAGACAGCTGAGAGACAGCCAGCCAGACAGACAGCTGAGAGACAGCCAGCCAGACAGACAGCTGAGAGACAGCCAGCCAGACAGACAGCTGAGAGACAGCCAGCCAGACAGACAGCTGAGAGAGACAGCCAGCCAGACAGACAGCTGAGAGACAGCCAGCCAGACAGACAGCTGAGAGACAGCCAGCCAGACAGACAGCTGAGAGACAGCCAGCCAGATAGACAGCTGAGAGACAGCCAGCCAGACAGACAGCTGAGAGACAGCCAGCCAGATAGACAGCTGAGAGACAGCCAGCCAGACAGACAGCTGAGAGACAGCCAGGCAGACAGACAGCTGAGAGACAGCCAGGCAGACAGACAGCTGAGAGACAGACAGCCAGCCAGACAGACAGCTGAGCGACAGACAGACAGCTGAGAGACAGCCAGGCAGACAGACAACTGAGAGACAGACAGACAGCCAGACAGCCAGGCAGACAGACAGCTGAGAGACAGCCAGACAGACAGACAGCTAAGAGACAGCCAGCCAGCCAGACAGCTGAGAGACAGCCAGCCAGCCAGACAGCTGAGAGACAGCCAGCCAGACAGACAGCTGAGAGACAGCCAGCCAGACAGACAGCTGAGAGACAGCCAGCCAGATAGACAGCTGAGAGACAGCCAGCCAGACAGACAGCTGAGAGACAGCCAGCCAGACAGACAGCTGAGAGACAGCCAGGCAGACAGACAGCTGAGAGACAGCCAGCCAGACAGACAGCTGAGAGACAGCCAGCCAGACAGACAGCTGAGAGACAGCCAGCCAGACAGACAGCTGAGAGACAGCCAGCCAGACAGACAGCTGAGAGACAGCCAGCCAGATAGACAGCTGAGAGACAGCCAGCCAGACAGACAGCTGAGAGACAGCCAGCCAGACAGACAGCTGAGAGACAGCCAGGCAGACAGACAGCTGAGAGACAGCCAGCCAGACAGACAGCTGAGAGACAGCCAGCCAGACAGACAGCTGAGAGACAGCCAGGCAGACAGACAGCTGAGAGACAGCCAGCCAGCCAGACAGCTGAGAGACAGCCAGCCAGACAGACAGCTGAGAGACAGCCAGCCAGACAGACAGCTGAGAGACAGCCAGACTGTAATTAGTACTAGTCCTCTGATCATCTCTCTGCTCTGTCTGTCCCCTACTAACACAGAGAATCTCCCAAATGGCACCCTATGCCCTATATAGTGCACTACTTTTGAGCAGAGCCCCCATTAGGGGCTAAAGCTAGAAGGTCTGATTCAGCTGATGATTGGATAGCTTTTAGACTGACCTGAAAGCTGACCACTTACCTCCACTGTGTTCTGAATCAGGATGTGGCTATGAACTGAAAGCTGACCACTGTGTTCTGAATCAGGATGTGGCTATGACCTGAAAGCTGAAAGCTCCACTACCTCCAATCTACTGCTGCTAGTCTGAATAATCCTTCAAAGTAGTGAAAGGTTTTAGAGTGCTAGAAAAGAGCCACAGCTCCCTAAACAACTGCTGGTTGACTCACAGGTGGTAACTGAGAGAAGCTCTATTCTGAACTCTTTTAATCAACATTTTCTTGATGCAAGTGGATTATTTGATAGGGTTAAAGGTCAACATGAGCCCCCCTGTGAAATGACCTGACACTCCCGAGCACTCCTTCTCCAGGTTCTCCTTCTCACCCTTCTCTGTCTCAGAGGTGTGCAGAGCCCCTTGAAGCAATTGATGTCCAGAAATCCCCTGTCCCTGTTGATCTAGACCCCCGCCTACTACAACTAGCTGCAGACAGCATTTCTCTCCTGTAACATGCATCTTTAACCTCACCCTAGAATGAGGTTCTGTCATAGCCGGCCGTGACCGGGAGACCCATGGGGCGGCGCACAATGGCCCAGCGTCGTCCAGGGTAGGGGAGGGAATGGCTGGCAGGGATGTAGCTCAGTTGGTAGAGCATGGCGTTTGCAACGCCAGGGTTGTGGGTTCGATTCCCACGGGGGGCCAGTATAAAAATAAAAAATAATGTACCACTAACTGTAAGTGGCTCTGGATAAGAGCGTCTGATAAATGACTAAAATAAATGTAAATTGTAATGAAATCCCCAAGTTGTGGAAATCAGCATTTGTCCCTCCTCTTTTGAAAGAAGGTGATCACACTCTACTGAACAACTGTCGGCCCATATCTAAGTTGTCTATTCTGCCAAAGGTATTGGATCCCTAGTCAATAAGCATCTTAAGGCCTACCTCCAGGAAAACAATATTTTAAGTGGTGTGCAATCAGGTTTCAGGTCTGGCCACAGCACTGTTACCTCAACGTTGAAGGTTTTGGAGGTCTGGCCACAGCACTGTTACCTCAACGTTGAAGGTTTTGGAGGTCTGGCCACAGCACTGTTACCTCAACGTTGAAGGTTTTGGAGGTCTGGCCACAGCACTGTTACCTCAACGTTGAAGGTTTTGGAGGTCTGGCCACAGCACTGTTACCTCAACGTTGAAGGTTTTGGAGGATGTTCACTGTGCCCTGGATAGGTAGCTGCATTGTGTGTCTGTGTCCATTGACTTGTCTTGGTGTTTGACTCTGTTCTCTATTCAGGTGGCAGCAGTTTGACTCTGTTCTCTATTCAGGTGGCAGCAGTTTGACTCTGTTCTCTATTCAGGTGGCAGCAGTTTGACTCTGTTCTCTATTCAAGTGGCAGCGGTTTGACTCTGTTCTCTATTCAGGTGGCAGCAGTTTGACTCTGTTCTCTATTCAGGTGGCAGCAGTTTGACTCTGTTCTCTATTCAGGTGGCAGCAGTTTGACTCTGTTCTCTATTCAGGTGGCAGCAGTTTGACTCTGTTCTCTATTCAGGTGGCAGCAGTTTGACTCTGTTCTCTATTCAAGTGGCAGCGGTTTGACTCTGTTCTCTATTCAGGTGGCAGCAGTTTGACTCTGTTCTCTATTCAGGTGGCAGCAGTTTGACTCTGTTCTCTATTCAGGTGGCAGCAGTTTGACTCTGTTCTCTATTCAAATATTTAGGTAGCAGGCTTTCCCTAATCATGTTGAGAACCTGGTAAAGAAACTCAAGTTGAGAAGAGGTTTTTATTACAGGCATAAGGCTTGTTTTGGAGGCCAGAAAAGAGCTGGTCCGGTGTACATTTCTGTCTGTCTTGGACTACAGTGACGTCATTTATATGCAGACCTGCACCACCCTGAAGGGACTGGATACAGACTGACTTGTGTCCTGCAGTGGAAACTTGACCAGTTTCTGCATATCTGCATATCTGTAATTCAGTTGATAGGAGATTAATGTGTAAATATACTGTTGAAGGGGATTGCCAGCCCATAATCCACCAAGCATCTGGGTGTTTCTGTTTGTACCATTGGAATTCAATTGTTGTAATAAATAATAAAACTCAACTCGTCGTGTTTGGAGGACAAAGAATGCTGAGTTGCATCCAAAGAACACCATACCTACTGTGAAGCATGGGGGTGGAAACATCATGCTTTGGGGCTGTTTTTCTGCAAAGGGACCAGGACGACTGATCCGTGTAAAGGAAAGAATGAATGGGGCCATGTATCGTGAGATTTTGAGTGAAAACTTCCTTCCATCAGCAAGGGCATTGAAGATGAAAACGTGGCTGGGTCTTTCAGCATGACAATGATCCCAAACACACCGCCCGGGCAACGAAGGAGTGGCTTCGTAAGAAGCATTTCAAGGTCCTGGAGTGGCCTAGCCAGTCTCCAGATCTCAAACCCATAGAAAGTCTTTGGAGGAAGTTGAAAGTCCGTGTTGCCCAGCGACAGCCCCAAAACATCACTGCTCTAGAGGAGATCTGCATGGAGGAATGGGCCAAAATACCACAACAGTATGTGAAAACCTTGTGAAGACTTACAGAAAACGTTTGACCTATGTCATTGCCAACAAAGGGTATATAACAAAGTATTGAGAAACTTTTGTTATTGACCAAATACTTATTTTCCACCATAATTTGCAAATAAATTCATTAAAAATCCTACAATGTGATTTTCTGGATTTTTTTCCCTCATTTTGTCTGTCATAGTTGACGTGTACCTATGATGAAAATTACAGGCCTCTCTCATCTTTTTAAGTGGGAGAACTTGCACAATTGGTGGCTGACTAAATACTTTTTTTCCCCACTGTAAAGTTTACATGAGAGTGGACTATCCAGAGATAAAGTTTACATCAGAGTGGACTATCCAGAGATCAAGTTTACATCAGAGTGGACTATATCCAGAAATAACGTTTACATGAGAGTGAGTTTACATCAGACTATCCAGAGATAGAGTTTACATCAGAGTAGACTATCCAGAGATAGAGAAAGTTTACATCAGAGTAGACTATCCAGAGATAGAGAAAGTTTACATCAGAGTAGACTATCCAGAGATAGAGAAAGTTTACATCAGAGTGGACTATCCAGAGATAGAGAAAGTTTCAGAGTGGACATCAGAGTAGACTATCCAGAGATAGAGAAAGTTTACATCAGAGTAGACTATCCAGAGATAGAGAAAGTTTACATCAGAGTGGACTATCCAGAGATAGAGAAAGTTTACATCAGAGTAGACTATCCAGAGATAGAGAAAGTTTACATCAGAGTAGACTATCCAGAGATAGAGAAAGTTTACATCAGAGTGGACTATCCAGAGATAGAGAAAGTTTACATCAGAGTAGACTATCCAGAGATAGATAGAAAAGTTTACATCAGAGTGGACTATCCAGAGATAGAGAAAGTTTACATCAGAGTAGACTATCCAGAGATAGATAAAGTTTACATCAGAGTGGACTATCCCAGAGATAGATAATAAAGTTTACATTAGAGTGGACTATCCAGAAATAGAGAACACTGATTGTTTCCTTGTTTGTTATCTTCAACAAAGTAAATAAAACATAAAGACACTAGAAGACAATCAAGATAGATAGAGAGAACACTGAAAACCAGATATCCCTGACTACACAGATTGTTTGCTGGTTTGTTTACTTCAACTAAGTAAATAAAGCATAAACCAGACACTGCGTTATCCACCTCATGTTCCAACACTTTTAAAACCCAGAAGCCAAACGCAGAAACTATGGATCCAACTTCCCCCGCGCTCATGAATTATCATAATTATTTTGCACACCACTAGAAAATCCCTGCATTAGCATGTTTCTGTTGGCCGAAACATCCTGACAAATACAACATATTACTGGCCTTATGTACCTGGAAGTTGTAGATTAAACTGCCGAGAAAAAATAACATAATTGGTCCAAATGGTTGCCCAATCAGGCAGGCTAGATGCAGTTATTTCTAAATGAATAATACCGGGATGCATTCATTAAACGCCAGGCGTTTGAGTGGTTATTCAAATTGCATATGCTATTCACTGCAGTTTACAGACTAGATTTTCTCACTTGAAAACAATAATAACATTCTTCATTACATTGTGTTGTTGTAGTCTAGGTAAAATACATTTATTGTCCCTAAAAAACTGAAACATATGGTAGCTTTTCCAGCTGCATTCCCGGGGACTTAGAGGGAGCGCACTCAGCGCAGCCTCGGGAACGCATAGTGCGTTACCTATGATTTCCTTATCTGATCAACATGTTTCTTTCGCTGTGTAAATTGACTGGATATATTCAATTAATATTAAACCTAACATTGTTCTTATGAATTACGGTATAATATGCATATGCTTCTACTTAGGCTATAGGTTACATCTCGAGCCTGTCTGGCTGCTATAGGTTACATCTCGCTGCCACGGTTATTCCTCTTAAATCTTGTGGAGTCCCAGGAAAAGCCAGACTTCAAAAGCTTGTTGGACACCTATTTCGACATATTTTCTTTACTAATGTCCTATTGGAGGAGAGGCGCGCTCTTGCTCGCTGAATGTAAAATAGGCTACAGCATTAATGGGTGGGGAGATGGGAAGGAGAAGCCCATATTTTCCTATAGTAGGCCTATCTTAACACCGGCTACATCCTGACAAAATACACCATATGAGTGGCCTGCTAACGTACCTTTCTGGTCCTTCTAAACTGTCCAGAATAGACCCACACTGATCCAAACTGTTGCATAAATCAGGCCTAGGCCGTGTGCAGTTATTTCGGCATGAAACAAAACAGGAAGTTTGAGCGGTATTCAAATTAGCCTACATCACTGCAGTTTACAGCCAATAGCCAATAGTGTACCCACTTGATAACCATAATGAATTCCTCGTTGCACTGTGTTGTTGTAGCCCAAGTATAATACTTGTCTTGTCTAAAAAACGTAGGCCTAATCAATAATGGAACTGAGTGTCCAGGCACCACAGAGGCAGCCAGGAGGAACGCACTACAGATTTGCCATTTCATCATCTGTTAACTTTTTTTTCATGCACTTTGACAGGTAATTATTTAGCCTTAATATTTATTTAATGAATGACCTAATATCTAGCTAACATCTCTTCAGCTGTTCCCGTGCCAACAGGCTAAAGGCCATTCCTCTTCTCGTGAAATCCCAGGAAAGCTTTAGGCTACAAAGGATGTAGCACATTTATGTTGATCCTTTTTGAAATGCTTCGCCTAATAGCCGATACGGGGAAAGAAGCAGGCTAGCCTTTACTAATGCTTCGCCTAATAGCCGATACGGGGAAAGAAGCAGGCTAGCCTTTACTAATGCTTCGCCTGATCGCCGATACGGGGAAAGAAGCAGGCTAGCCTTTACTAATGCTTCGCCTGATAGCCGATACGGGGAAAGAAGCAGGCTAGCCTTTACTAATGCTTCGCCTAATAGCCGATACGGGGAAAGAAGCAGGCTAGCCTTTACTAATGCTTCGCCTGATAGCCGATACGGGGAAAGAAGCAGGCTAGCCTTTACTAATGCTTCGCCTAATAGCCGATACGGGGAAAGAAGCAGGCTAGCCTTTACTAATGCTTCGCCTAATCGCCGATACGGGGAAAGAAGCAGGCTAGCCTTTTGAAATGCTTCGCCTAATAGCCGATACGGGGAAAGAAGCAGGCTAGCCTTTACTAATGCTTCGCCTAATAGCCGATACGGGGAAAGAAGCAGGCTAGCCTTTACTAATGCTTCGCCTAATAGCCGATACGGGGAAAGAAGCAGGCTAGCCTTTACTAATGCTTCGCCTAATAGCCGATACGGGGAAAGAAGCAGGCTAGCCTTTTGAAATGCTTCGCCTAATAGCCGATACGGGGAAAGAAGCAGGCTAGCCTTTACTAATGCTTCGCCTAATAGCCGATACGGGGAAAGAAGCAGGCTAGCCTTTACTAATGCTTCGCCTAATAGCCGATACGGGGAAAGAAGCAGGCTAGCCTTTACTAATGCTTCGCCTAATAGCCGATACGGGGAAAGAAGCAGGCTAGCCTTTACTAATGCTTCGCCTAATAGCCGATACGGGGAAAGAAGCAGGCTAGCCTTTACTAATGCTTCGCCTAATAGCCGATAGGGGGAAAGAAGCAGGCTAGCCTTTACTAATGCTTCGCCTAATAGCCGATACGGGGAAAGAAGCAGGCTAGCCTTTACTAATGCTTCGCCTAATAGCCGATACGGGGAAAGAAGCAGGCTCGCCTTTACTAATGCTTCGCCTGATAGCCGATACGGGGAAAGAAGCAGGCTAGCCTTTACTAATGCTTCGCCTAATAGCCGATACGGGGAAAGAAGCAGGCTAGCCTTTACTAATGCTTCGCCTAATAGCCGATACGGGGAAAGAAGCCGGCTAGCCTTTACTAATGCTTCGCCTAATAGCCGATACGGGGAAAGAAGCAGGCTAGCCTTTACTAATGCTTCGCCTAATAGCCGATACGGGGAAAGACGCAGGCTAGCCTTTACTAATGCTTCGCCTAATAGCCGATACGGGGAAAGAAGCAGGCTAGCCTTTACTAATGCTTCGCCTGATAGCCGATACGGGGAAAGAAGCAGGCTAGCCTTTACTAATGCTTCGCCTAATAGCCGATACGGGGAAAGAAGCAGGCTAGCCTTTTGAAATGCTTCGCCTAATAGCCGATACGGGGAAAGAAGCAGGCTAGCCTTTTGAAATGCTTCGCCTAATAGCCGATACGGGGAAAGAAGCAGGCTAGCCTTTAGTGAGCCGATACGGGGAAAGAAGCAGGCTAGCCTTTAGTGATACTTTTTGAAATGCTTCGCCTAATAGCCGATACGGGGAAAGAAGCAGGCTAGCCTTTAGTGATACTTTTTGAAATGCTTCGCCTAATAGCCGATACGGGGAAAGAAGCAGGCTAGCCTTTGATCCTTTTTGAAATGCTTCGCCTAATAGCCGATACGGGGAAAGAAGCAGGCTAGCCTTTACTAATTGCTGAGTGTAAAACAGGCCTACAGCATAGAAAATGCATTTCGGGCAAAGTTGAGGAGAGAAAGTGCATTGGTGTGATCACTTTCGGCCGGCTATGATAACATTGTCGTACTGATGCATTGCAAATAGTTGCAGGCATATTCTAGATGAGCACAGTGAAAAAGAAGGAATTGACAACCATAACAAATATGGAAATCACTTGCAAACCACTTGAGCAATGAGGCATTGACATGCTGTAAAAGATGTGCAGGCTAAACGGCGTTTGTTGTCGAATTGCTACATTAAAATACAAGTTACTTTATTATTTTTCGTTAGGCCTACATGTACATTGAAGTATTATTTGCAGTTGTGACTATCCCAATGAACACACCCTGAAAGCACTGAATGGTCTGTAGCAGTCTCTGTGCATTAGACCTCATGAATGGTCTGTAGCAGTCTCTGTGCATTAGACCTCATGAATGGTCTGTAGCAGTCTCTGTGCATTAGACCTCATGAATGGTCTGTAGCAGTCTCTGTGCATTAGACCTCATGAATGGTCTGTAGCAGTCTCTGTGCATTAGACCTCATGAATGGTCTGTAGCAGTCTCTGTGCATTAGACCTCATGAATGGTCTGTAGCAGTCTCTGTGCATTAGACCTCATGAATGGTCTCGCGTTACCACATTATTAGGCAGTGTGCAGTAGGATGCGTTGATCCGTTGATTGACAGGTGAAGGACTGTAGAACGTTAAACTTTCCTGTGGATGCGCACCAACGTTATATAGTTACGTGGTCCTCTGTAGCTCAGCTGGTAGAGCATAGCGCTTGTAACGCCAGGGTAGTGGGTTCGATCCCCGGGACCACCCATACGTAAAAATGTATGCACACATGACTGTAAGTCGCTTTGGATAAAAGCGTCTGCTAAATGGCATATTATGTAGCCTATAGTTATTGACTTGGTGGATGGCCCGTAGCTCTGACGACACAACACCGCTAATGTAATTATCACAACAGAGCTGCTAATAGGTCAAGCTAACGTTAGCCAGCTGGAATGAAATAGTGTACACTAACACATGTTTACTTGCCTTCTATACTCTAGAAATGGACTCCTTCAAATAATTTACTCTAGCAAGTTTGCCGCCGGCTCTTGCAACGCCAGGGTTGCACCAGTACGGGAAAAAGTACAAAATTGTATCCACTCACCACTGTAAGTCACTCTGGAAAAGAGGCTGTGAAATGTAAAGCAGAAGTTGAATTGTTTGGTTGTGCCCATAGCAACGTCCGAAACTGAGGTGGATAAATCAATAGAGAAAGCTTACCCCCAAAGTATTCCAGAGAACAATGAACACTCCAGAAATCGTTAACTAGATCCACATTAGACGCAGCAAGTGAGTTGATCATGTGTGTTAGGTATTGTCAGGCCACCTGTTAGCTAGGGCAGGGAGGGTGGGGAGGTGAAAGCTGTGATGTCACAGCGGGAGGGAGCAGCTGAGAGGAGAGGAGGGAACTACAGGTCCGGTGTCTCTACACACACAGGGAACTGCTACAGAGCAACTCCACCTGCCCTCTTTACCTGCTCCATCTACCCTCCTTTACCTGCTCCACCTACCCTCCTTTACCTGCTCCACCTACCCTCCTTTACCTGCTCCACCTGCCCTCCTTCTACCCTCCTTCACTGTCTATACCTGCTCCACCTGCAACATTTACCTGTTACCTGTTGCTACTGGCTCCACCTGCTACCATCTACCATGTTCCTATGTTGTACCTGGTTCCTGCCCATACCCTCCTTTACCTGCTCCACCTACCCTCCTTTACCTGCTCCATCTACCCTCCTTCACTGTCTATGTAACAACATGTTAGTGTTATGTTGCTACTGGTTACCTGCTCCATCTACCCTCCTTTACCTGCTCCACCTACCCTCCTTTACCTGCTCCACCTACCCTCCTTTACCTGCTCCATCTACCCTCCTTCACTGTCCATCTACCCTCCTGTTACCTGTTCCATGCTACCCTCCTTACCTGCTCCATCTACCCTCCTTTACCTGCTCCATCTACCCTCCTTTACCTGCTCCATCTACCCTCCTTTACCTGCTCCATCTACCCTACTTTACACTGTCTATGTAACAACATTTAGTGTTATCTACCCTACTTTACCTGCTCCATCTACCCTCCTTCACTGTCTATGTACCCTCCATGTTAGTGCTATGTTCTTACTGGTTACCTGCTCCACCTACCCTCCTTCACTGTCTATGTAACAACATGTTAGTGTTATGTTGTTATTGGTAACCTGCTCCATCTACCCTCCTTCACTGTCTATGTAACAACATGTTAGTGTTATGTTGCTACTGGTTACCTGCTCCATCTACCCTCCTTCACTGTCTATGTAACAACATGTTAGTGTTATGTTGTTACTGGTTACCTGCTCCACCTACCCTCCTTCACTGTCTATGTAACAACATGTTAGTGTTATGTTGTTACTGGTTACCTGCTCCATCTACCCTCCTTCACTGTCTATGTAACAACATGTTAGTGTTATATGTTGCTACTGGTTACCTGCTCCATCTACCCTCCTTCACTGTCTATATGTAACAACATGTTAGTGTTATGTTGCTACTGGTTACCTGCTCCATCTACCCTCCTTCACTGTCTATGTAACAACATGTTAGTGTTATGTTTGCTACTGGTTACCTGCTCCATCTACCCTCCTTCACTGTCTATGTAACAACATGTTAGTGTTATGTTGCTACTGGTTACCTGCTCCACCTACCCTCCTTCACTGTCTATGTAACAACATGTTAGTGTTATGTTGCTACTGGTTACCTGCTCCATCTACCCTACTTCACTGTCTATGTAACAACATGTTAGTGTTATGTTGCTACTGGTTACCTGCTCCACCTACCCTACTTCACTGTCTATGTAACAACATGTTAGTGTTATGTTGCTACTGGTTACCTGCTCCATCTACCCTACTCCACTGTCTATGTAACAACATGTTAGTGTTATGTTGTTACTGGTTACCTGCTCCACCTACCCTACTCCACTGTCTATGTAACAACATGTTAGTGGTTATGTTGCTACTGGTTACCTGCTCCATCTACCCTACTCCACTGTCTATGTAAACAACATGTTAGTGTTATGTTGTTACTGGTTACCTGCTCCACCTACCCTCCTTCACTGTCTATGTAACAACATGTTAGTGTTATGTTGTTACTGGTTACCTGCTCCATCTACCCTACTCCACTGTCTATGTAACAACATGTTAGTGTTATGTTGCTACTGGTTACCTGCTCCATCTACCCTACTCCACTGTCTATGTAACAACATGTTAGTGTTATGTTGTTACTGGTTACCTGCTCCATCTACCCTCCTTCACTGTCTATGTAACAACATGTTAGTGTTATGTTGTTACTGGTGTAATGTGATTTTCAGGATTTTTTTTCTCATTTTTTGTCTGTCATAGTTGACGTGTACCTATGATGAAAATTACAGGCCTCTCTCATCTTTTTAAGTGGGAGAACTTGCACAATTGGTGGCTGACTAAATACTTTTTTCCCCCACTGTATATATAAAGCTAATTGAGGTGAGAGCATTGGAAATACCTTTAGCGGTTGATCTGGTTCTGTTCTGTGGGTGGCACTGTGTGCTGTTTTCGAAGGATGGGTCCTGGGCTCTCGGGGCCTTAGGGATCCGGAGGGACGGGGGTGGGATGCCGATCACTGGGATGACAACCCAACTTGGGATGGGGAAGGGCTTTAGCGGGTGGAAAAGTGGAGAACAATTGGAGGGTTACTTAGTAGCAATGCAAATATCATGGTACAGCTATATGGACACTCAATCACTATGGTACTTTTTAATGCTACATTTACAAACATATATTATGATAAATAGATTTGAAACTTGTATCTCATTATGGTAAATGGTGAAATAAGTATAGCCAGTAATAATTGTAATGGCTTAGCAGATAATAGCAAAAGCAGAACTGTCACGGTTTCGGCCGGGGCGGCTCCTCCTCCTTGTTTCGGGCAGGTTTCGCCGGTCGTCGTCTCCGGAGTACTAGCTGCCACCGCTCTATGTTTCTTGTTTGATTGGTTTTGTCTGTTAGTCACACCTGTTTTGTGTTTTGTCTCATTTAGCACCCTATTTAGTTTCCTTGTTGTTAGTTTAGTGTTGTGTGTAATTGTTCGTGTCGTGTTGTTGCGCTACCCGTGTCGGTACGCTATTTTCATAGCTTCCTCCTTGTGTTAGGAGAGTATTTTCGCACCTGTGTGTGCGCTCGCTATTTTACGCCTGTGTGCGTCTTTTTGCCTCCGGGCTGTTTGGATTTTTTGTGTGCTCTAGTAAAGTCTTGTTGGACTTATCCTCTGCTTCCTGCGCCTGATTCTACACCACACCAATCCACAGCAACGTGACAGAATTACACACCATACATGGAATCAGCAGGAGCACCCGTCGACATCATGGAGGAGCGTCTCCTTGGTCAAGAGCACCGGATCAACCAGATCGGGCACGCCTTGGAGGGCGTCATGGACACCCTTCGTCGATGGGAAACCAGCGGGGTTCCCACAGCCCCACCTATCGCACCATCACCACCGGACAGCCAGCCCGTCCATCGACCGGAACCCAGTGGGATTCGGCTCTCGCTCCCGAGGGCGTACGACGGCACCGCTGCCGGGTGTCAGGGGTTCCTCTTACAAGTGGAGCTCTACCTTGCCACCATACACCCGGCGCCCTCGGGATACGAGAGCGTTTCCGCCCTCATCTCCTGTCTCACCGGCAAGGCTTTGGAGTGGGCCAACGCCGAATGGAGGGGAATAGACGCCGCCACAGTCACCTATGCGGAGTTCTCCCGCCGCTTCCGTGCAGTCTTCGACCATCCACCAGAGGGGAAGGCGGCGGGGGGAGCGTCTATTCCACCTCCGACAGGGGATGAGGAGCGCTCAAGAGTTTGCGCTGGAGTTCCGGACTCTAGCGGCTGATGCTGGGTGGAATGAGAGGGCCCTCATAGACCACTTTAGATGTAGCCTTCGGGAGGACGTCCGCAGGGAGTTAGCATGCAGGGACACTACACTAACATTTGACCAAGCTGGTGGACATGGCCATTCGACTGGACACCCTGCTTGCGACCCGCGGACGTCCCAGGTGGGGGCCTCCCATTCCACCCTCCAGCGCCTCTGAGCAGAGTCCGATGGAGCTTGGAGGTGCTGGCGCTAGAGGGAGAATAGGTAGGAGCCCGAGGGGGGCAGTCTCCTGCACCAAGTGTGGCCGCGGAGGGCACACCGCGGCTAGGTGCTGGGGAGGGGCCCCTGGTGAGGGAGATGGCAGGTCATACAGTGGGGAGTCCTCCCAGGTGAGTAGGCGCCCTACTTACCCAGAGCTTTCTGTCGTACACATTACATTACCTGTTTGTTTCCCACAGGTTGCACCTCGTTCCCAGCATAAGGCGCTAGTCGATTCAGGCGCAGCTGGGAATTTGTAGATCGGAAATTCTGTGTTAAGTTAGGGATTCCCCTCCTTCCAGTCGAAAAGCCCTTTCCTGTACATGCCTTAGATAGTCGTCCGTTAGGATCTGGGTTGATTGGGGAGGTCACAGCGCCACTTAGGATGATGACGCAGGGGGGTCATGAGGAGACGATTCAACTATATCTGATCGACTCTCCTGCGTATCCGGTGGTACTGGGGCTTCCCTGGTTGATTACCCATGATCCTACTATTTCGTGGCGAGAGAAGGCTCTTAAAGGGTGGTCTGCTCAGTGTGAGGGGTTATGTCTGGGTGTTTCCGTAGGGGCGACCTCGGTGGAGAGTCCGAACCAGATGCCAGCACTGCACATTCCTCCTGAGTATGAGGATTTGGCGCTCGTGTTTAGTAAGACCAGAGCGGCACGGTTGCCACCTCATAGACAGGGGGATTGTGCGATAGACCTCCAGACAGGAGCCGCGCTTCCGCGGAGCCATGTGTATCCTTTGTCACAGGAGGAGAAAAGGGCAATGGAAACTTACATTGCCGAGTCTCTGAGACAGGGATACATACGGTCCTCCACTTCTCCCGCGTCCTCGAGCTTCTTTTTTGTGAAGAAAAAGGATGGAGGTTTGCGTCCGTGTATTGATTACCGCGGTCTCAATCAGGTAACTGTGAAATATAGTTATCCACTCCCGCTGATTGGGACCATGACGGAGTCATTACACGGGGCACGGTTCTTCACAAAATTGGACCTCAGGAGCGCATATAACTTGGTGCGCATTAGGGAGGGCGATGAGTGGAAGACAGCATTTAGTACTACCTCCGGCCATTACGAGTATCTCGTCATGCCATATGGGTTTTTAATGAATGCTCCATCAGTCTTCCAATCGTTTGTAGATGAACTTTTCCGGGACATGCAGGCGCAGGGAGTAGTGGTGTACATAGATGATATTCTTGTGTACAGTTCTACTCGGGGCCGAGCATGTAGCCCTGGTGCGCAGGGTATTGAGGAGACTGTTGGAGCATGACCTGTATGTCAAAGCTGAGAAATGTCTGTTCTTTCAGGAGTCAGTTTCCTTTTTGGTTACCAGTTGTCTGCGTCAGGGGGTGAGAATGGAGGTGGACCGAGTGGCAGCCGTGCGTAATTGGCAAACCCCAACTACGGTTAAAGAGGTGCAGCGGTTCTTGGTTTTGCGAATTACTACCGGAGGTTTATCCGGGGTTTTGGACAGGTGGCAGCTCCCATAACGTCTCTTCTGAAGGGGGGTCCGGTGCGCTTGCAGTGGTCGGCTGAGGCGGACAGGGCCTTTGGGAGACTGAAGGACCTGTTTACCTCGGCTCCGGTGTTGGCGCACCCGGATCCCACTTTACCCTTCCAAGTTGAGGTGGACGCGTCTGAGGCCGGTATCGGGGCAGTTCTTTCTCAACGATCCGGTACACCACCTAAGCTCCGCCCCTGTGCTTTTTATTCTAAGAAGCTCAGTCCGGCGGAGCGGAATTATGACGTAGGGGACAGGGAGCTGTTAGCCGTAGTACAGGCCCTAAAGGTGTGGAGGCATTGGCTTGAGGGGCTCAGCACCCTTTCCTCATTCTGACCGACCATCGTAACCTGGAATACATTCGGGCAGCTAGGAGACTGAATCCTCGCCAGGCTCGATGGACTATGTTTCTCGCCCGGTTTGTGTTCAAGATCACTTACATCCCTGGGTCCCAGAACGGGAAGGCAGATGCTCTGTCCCGTCGGTATGACACGGGAGGAGAGGTGCGTGGAGTCCATCCCCATACTATACCGGAGTCTTGTCTGGTGGCACCGGTGGTGTGGGAGGTCGATGCGGAGATCGAGCGGGCGTTACGCACCGACCCTAGTCCTCCACAGTGTCCGGTGGGTCGGGCGTACGTCCCGCTCGAGGTCCGGGATCGGCTGATTTATTGGGCTCACACGTCCCCCTCCTCTGGACATCCAGGTATTGGCCGGACAGTGCACTGCCTTAGTACGAAGTACTGGTGGCCAACGTTAGCCAGGGATGTGAGGGTTTATGTCTCCTCCTGCTCAGTGTGTGCCCAGTGTAAGGCGCCCAGACACTTGCCCAGGGGTAAATTACAGGCCCTGCCCGTTCCACAACGACCCTGGTCTCACCTCTCGGTGGATTTTGTTACCGATCTTCCCTCCTCACAGGGGAATACCACCATCCTGGTCGTTGTGGATCGGTTCTCGAAGGCCTGTCGTCTCCTTCCCATGCCGGGTCTTCCTACTGCCCTACAGACCGCTGAGGCTCTATTTACTCACGTCTTCCGGCATTACGGGGTGCCCGAGGATATAGTGTCCGATCGAGGCCCCCAGTTTACCTCCAGAGTCTGGAGAGCATTTATGGAACGTTTGGGGGTCTCGGTGAGCCTTACCTCGGGTTACCACCGGGAGAGTAATGGGCAGGTTTGAACGAGTCAACCAGGATGTGGGTAGGTTTCTGAGGTCATATTGTCAGGGCCGGCCGGAGGAGTGGGCGAGATATGTGCCCTGGGCCGAGATGGCACAGAACTCTCTCCGCCACTCCTCCACGAGACTAACCCCTTTCCAGTGTGTGTTAGGGTACCAGCCGGTTCTGGCACCGTGGCATGAGAGCCAGATCGAGGCCCCCGCTGTGGATGAGTGGGGTGCGGCGCTCGGAGGAGACGTGGAACGCTGCACACGTCCATCTGCAGCGTGCCATACGTCGACAGAAGACGAGCGCCGACCTACACCGCAGTGAGAGGGGCCAGTGTACGCACCTGGAGATCGAGTCTGGCTCTCAACCAGAAACCTGCCCCTCCGCCTGCCCTGCCGGAAGCTGGGTCGGCGGTTTGTGGGGCCTTTTAAAAGTCCTGAGGAGATTGAACGAGGTGTGTTACAGGTTAGAACTACCTATTGATTACAAGAATATTAACCCCTCGTTCCATGTGTCTCTCCTCAGGCCGGTGGTAGCTGGTCCACTCCAGGACTTTGAGATTGAGGAGACTCCTCCGCCCCCGTTGGACATCGAGGGGGCTCCGGCGTACACTGTTCGGACCATCCTGGATTCGAGACGCCGGATGGGGGGTCTCCAATATCTCGTGGAGTGGGAGGGGTACGGTCCGGAGGAGCGGTGCTGGGTGCCGAGGAGGGACATTCTGGATCCGTCCCTGATGACCGAATTCCATCGTGGTCATCCTACGCGCCCTGCTCCGCGTCTCCTGGTCGTCCCCGAGGCCGGAGGCAGCGCGCGGCTGGAGCCGCGCGTCAAGGGGGGGGGTACTGTCACGGTTTCGGCCGAGGCGGCTCCTCCTCCTTGTTCGGGCAGGTTTCGCTGGTCGTCGTCTCCGGAGTACTAGCTGCCACCGCTCTATGTTTCTTGTTTGATTGGTTTTGTCTGTTAGTCACACCTGTTTTGTGTTATGTCTCATTTAGCACCCTATTTAGTTTCCTTGTTGTTAGTTTAGTGTTGTGTGTAATTGTTCGTGTCGTGTTGTTGCGCTACCCGTGTCGGTACGCTATTTTCATAGCTTCCTCCTTGTGTTAGGAGAGTATTGTCGCACCTGTGTGTGCGCTCGCTATTTTACGCCTGTGTGCGTCTTTTTGCCTCCGGGCTGTTTGGATTTTTTTGTGTGCTCTAGTAAAGTCTTGTTGGACTTATCCTCTGCTTCCTGCGCCTGATTCTACACCACACCAATCCACAGCAACGTGACAAGAACAATATTTACATGGCTCCAAGAGAAGGAATATAATATCTATTGTTTACAGGAAACTCATTCAACAATTCTAGATGAAGTTGTGTGGAAAAAGGATATACTTCTCCCATGGGCAAAGAAACTCTAAAGGGGTGATGATATTAATTAACAGTAATCTTAATCCGAATGTGCAAATTGTCCAAACAGATCCGCAAGGATAGATGGATGATTTTAAATATGTTATTGGACCATAAACAGAAATGGTTCATTAACCTTCACGGACCAAATAATGATGATCCATGCTTCTTTGAAAATATACACTATATTTCATAGTTTTGATGTCTTCAATATTATTCTACAATGTAGAAAATAGTAAAATAAAGAAAAACCCTTGAATGAGGAGGTGTTCTAAAACCTTTGACCGGTAGTGTATATACAGTGGAGAGAACAAGTATTTGATACACTGCCGATTTTGCAGGTTTTCCTACTTACAAAGCATGTAGAGGTCTGTAATTTTTATCATAGGTACACTTCAAAAATCCAGAAAATCACATTGTATGATTTTTAAGTAATTAATTTGCATTTTATTGCATGACATAAGTATTTGATACATCAGAAAAGCAGAACTTAATATTTGGTACAGAAACCTTTGTTTGGATTTACAGAGATCATACGTTTCCTGTAGGTCTTGACCAGGTTTGCACACACTGCAGCAGGGATTTTGGCCCACTCCTCCATACAGACCTTCTCCAGATCCTTCAGGTTTCGGGGCTGTCGCTGAGCAATACGGACTTTCAGCTACCTCCAAAGATTTTCTATTGGGTTCAGGTCTGGAGACTGGCTAGGCCACTCCAGGACCTTGAGATGCTTCTTATGGAGCCACTCCTTAGTTGCCCTGGCAGTGTGTTTCAGGTCGTTGTCATGCTGGAAGACCCAGCCACGACCCATCTTCAATGCTCTTACTGAAGGAAGGAGGTTGTTGGCCAAGATCTCGCGATACATGGCCCCATCCATCCTCCCCTCAATATGGTGCAGTCGTCCTGTCCCCTTTGCAGAAAAGCATCCCCAAAGAATGATGTTTCCACCTCCATGCTTCACGGTTGGGATGGTGTTCTTGGGGTTGTACTCATCCTTCTTCTTCCTCCAAACACGGCGAGTGGAGTTTAGACCAAAAAGCTCTATTTTTGTCTCATCAGACCACATGACCTTCTCCCATTCCTCCTCTGGATCATCCAGATGGTCATTGGCAAACTTCAGACGGGCCTGACATGCGCTGGCTTGAGCAGGGGGACCTTGCGTGCGCTTCAGGATGTTAATCCATGACGGCGTGGTGTGTTACTAATGGTTTTCTTTGAGACTGTGGTCCCAGCTCTCTTCAGGTCATTGACCATTTACATTACATTTACATTTTAGTCATTTAGCAGACCGACCAGGTCCTGCCGTGTAGTTCTGGGCTGATCCCTAACCTTCCTCATGATCATTGATGCCCCACGAGGTGAGATCTTGCATGGAGCCCCAGACTGAGGGTGATTGACCGTCATCTTGAACTTCTTCCATTTTCTAATAATTGCGCCAACAGTTGTTGCCTTCTCACCAAGCTGCTTGCCTATTGTCCTGTAGCCCATCCCAGCCTTGTGCAGGTCTACCATTTTATCCCTGATGTCCTTACACAGCTCTCTGGTCTTGGCCATTGTGGAGAGGTTGGAGTCTGTTTGATTGAGTGTGTGGACAGGTGTCTTTTATACAGGTAATGAGTTCAAACAGGTGCAGTTAATACAGGTAATGAGTGGAGAACAGGAGGGCTTCTTAAAGGAAAACTAACAGGTCTGTGAGAGCCGGAATTCTTACTGGTTGGTAGGTGATCAAGTACTTATGTCATGCAATAAAATGTAAATTAATTACTTAAAAATCATACAATGTGATTTTCTGGATTTTTGTTGTAGATTCCGTCTCTCACAGTTGAAGTGTACCTATGATAAAAATTACAGACCTCTACATGCTTTGTAAGTAGGGAAACCTGCAAAATCGGCAGTGTATCAAATACTTGTTCTCCCCACTGTATATTTGCATTAAAATATATGCGGGATTGGAAGTGATGCAGACAATTACATTGATGGAAGCTACAATCTATCTGCAATATTAAAGCTGATCTACCCCCTAATTAAAAAAATACAAAATAAAAATAAAGATTTCGAAAAAAAACAAATCCAATTTTGACAAACTCCCATATCTACTGGGTGAAATGCCACAGTGTGCCATCACAGCTGCAAGATTAGTGACCTGTTGCCACAAGAAAAGGGCAACCAGTGAAGAACAAACACCATTGGAAATACAACCCATATGTATGTTTATTTATTTTCCCTTTTGTACTTTAACTATCTCCTGAGTGGCGCAGCGGGCTAAGGCACTGCATCTCAGTGCTTGGGGCGTCACTACAGACCCCCTGGTTCGATTCCAGGCTGTATCACAACCGGCCGTGATTGGGAGTCCCATAGGGCGGCGCACAATTGGCCCAGCGTCGTCCGGGTTTGGCCGGTGTAGGCCGTCATTGTAAATAAGAATTTGTTCTTAACTGACTTGCCTAGTTAAATAAAGGTAAAATAAAAACATTGTTACAACACTGTATATGACATTTGAACTGTCTTTATTCTTTTGGAACATTTGTGAGTGTAATGTTTACTGTTCACTTTTTATTATTTATTTCACTTTTGTTTATCCATTTCACTTGCTTTGGCAATGTAAACATATGTTTCCCAATAAAGCCCCTTGAATTTAATTTTAATTTAATTGAGAAACAGAGAGTGGGATAGAGAGAGAGAGAGAGAGAGAGAGAGAGAGAGAGAGAGAGAGAGAGAGAGAGAGAGAGAGAGAGAGAGAGAGAGACAGACAGACAGACAGACAGACAGACAGACAGACAGACAGACAGACAGACAGACAGACAGACAGACAGACAGACAGACAGACAGACAGACAGACAGTGTGAGAGAGAGAGAGAGAGAGAGAGAGAGAGAGAGAGAGAGAGAGAGAGAGAGAGAGAGAGAGAGAGAGAGAGAAGAGAGAGAGAGAGAGAGAGAGAGCAGAGAGACAGACAGACAGACAGACAGACAGAGAGAGAGAGAGAGAGAGAGAGAGAGAGAAAGAGGTGAGTTTTACCATAACTCAATGAATTGAAGCAGTGAGAGATTCAGTTACTGCCTCAGCATTTCTGTCTTTCTGCATAGCAGTAGTCCAACACTAGATGGCACCTTATCACACCCAGGCCCTTTATCCTGACAGAGCATCACACACTCCCACCCTGTTCCTGGAGAGCTACCCTCCTGTAGGTTTTAACTCCCACCCTGTTCCTGGAGAGCTACCCTCCTGTAGGTTTTAACTCCCACCCTGTTCCTGGAGAGCTACCCTCCTGTAGGTTTTTTCGCTCCAACCCTGTTCCTGGAGAGCTACCCTCCTGTAGGTTTTAACTCCAACCCTGTTCCTGGAGAGCTACCCTCCTGTAGGTTTTAACTCCAACCCTGTTCCTGGAGAGCTACCCTCCTGTAGGTTTTAACTCCAACCCTGTTCCTGGAGAGCTACCCTCCTGTACGTTTTCGCTCCAACCCCAGGTGTTACTAACCTGATTCATCTTATCAACCTGCTAATTATTAGAATCAGGTGTGATAGAACAGGGTTGGAGCAAAGGTCATGTGATGTCATAATCACCCCCTCATTGATATATCCACATGATGTCATAATCACCCCCTCATTGATATATCCACATGATGTCATAATCACCCCCTCATTGATATATCCACATGGCTTCTCTTTGGAGTCACGTGATGTCATAATCACCCCCTCATTGATATATCCACATGGCTTCTCTTTGGAGTCACGTGATGTCATAATCACCCCCTCATTGATATATCCACATGGCTTCTCTTTGGAGTCACGTGATGTCATAATCACCCCCTCATTGATATATCCACATGATGTCATAATCACCCCCTCATTGATATATCCACATGATGTCATAATCACCCCTCATTGATATATCCACATGATGTCATAATCACCCCTCATTGATATATCCACATGATGTCATAATCACCCCCTCATTGAT
>CM072252.1:999019-1017166 GCA_036851935.1 Coregonus suidteri | reverse complement strand
CAGCTGAGCTACAGAGGATTTGCATTTTGCATTTGATTTGCATTTTAAATGAGGGAAATAAGTATTTGACCCCTCTGCAAAACATTACTTAGTACTTGGTGGCAAAAACCCTTGTTGGCAATCACAGAGGTCAGACGTTTCTTGTAGTTGGCCACCAGGTTTGTACACATCTCAGGAGGGATTTTGTCCCACTCCTCTTTGCAGATCTTCTCCAAGTCATTAAGGTTTCGAGGCTGACGTTTTGGCAACTCGAACCTTCAGCTCCCTCCACAGATTTTCTATGGGATTAAAGTCTGGAGACTGACTAGGCCACTCCAGGACCTTAATGTGCTTCTTCTTGAGAGCCACTCCTTTGTTGCCTTGGCCGTGTGTGTTTTGGGTCATTGTCATGCTGGAATACCCATCCACGACCCATTTTCAATGCCCTGGCTGAGGGAAGGAGGTTCTCGCCCAAGATTTGACGGTACATGGTCCCTGTCCATCGTCCCTTTGATGCGGTGAAGTTGTCCTGTCCCCCTTAGCAGAAAAACACCCCCAAAGCATAATGTTTCCACCTCCATGTTTGACGGTGGGGATGGTGTTATTGGGGTCATGGGCAGCATTCCTCCTCCTCCAAACACGGCGAGTTGAGTTGATGCCAAAGAGCTCCATTTTCGTCTCATCTGACCACAACACTTTCACCCAGTTCTCCTCTGAATCATTCAGATGTTCATTGGCAAACTTCAGACGGGCCTGTATATGTGCTTTCTTGAGCAGGGGGACCTTGCGGGCGCTGCAGGATTTCAGTCCTTCACGGCGTAGTGTGTTACCAATTGTTTTCTTGGTGGATTTTTTTGTTGTTATTCTGTCTCTCACTGTTCAAATAAAACCTACCATTAAAATTATAGACTGATTATTTCTTTGTCAGTAGGCAAACGTACAAAATCAGCAGGGGATCAAATACTTTTTTCCCTCACTGTATCTAAAACTCTGTACATAGCTGATAATATAACACTTGAAATATATGTATATTTTTGAAACCTTTTTGAGTGCAATATTTAATGTTAAAGTCTAATAGTTTAATATTTAATGTTAAAGTCTAATAGTCTCACTTTGTTGATTGTTTATTTGCTTTCTTTCTCACTTTTGTCGGAAAACGGGTGTTTATTTGCTTTTGACGATGTAAATATACAGTTGAAGTCAGTTTTTAAAACTTTTTTTTCACCCACAAATTTGTTGTTAACAAACTATAGTTGGGCAAGTCAGTTAGGAACTCTTTGTGAATGACACAAGTAATTTTTCCAACAATTGTTTACAGACAGATTATTTCACTTATAATTCACTTGTATCACAATTCCAATGGGTACTTTGTTTACATACACTAAGTTGACTGTGCCTTTAAACAGCTTGGAAAATTCCAGAAAATGATGTCATGGCTTTAGAAGCTTCTGATAGGCTAATTGGCAACATTTGAGTCAATTGGTGGTGTACCTGTGGATGTATTTCAAGGCCTACCTTCAAACTCAGTGCCTCTTTGCTTGACATCATGAGAAAATCAAAAGAAATCAGCCAAGACCTCAGAAAAAAATTGTAGACCTCCACAAGTCTGGTTCATCCTTGGGAGCAATTTCCAAACGCCTGAAGGTACCACGTTCATCTGTTACAAACAATAGTACGCAAGTATAAACACCATGGGACCATGCAGCCATCATACCACTCAGGAAGGAGACGCGTTCTGTCTCCTAGAGATGAACATACTTTGGTGCGAAAAAGTTTAAATCAATCCCAGAACAACAGCAAAAGGACCTTGTGAAGATGCTGGAGGAAACCGGCACAAAAGTATCTATATCCACAGTAAAACGAGTCCTATATCGACATAACCTGAAAGGCCGCTCAGCAAGGAAGAAGCCACTGCTCCAAAACCGTCATAAAAAAGCCAGACTACGGTTTGCAACTGCACATGGGGACAAAGATCGTACTTTCTGGAGAAATGTCCTCTGGTCTGATGAAACAAAAAAAATAGAACTGTTTGGACATAATGACCATTGTTATGTTTGGAGGAAAAAGGGGGCAGCTTGCAAGCCGAAGAACACACCATCCCAACCGTGAAGCACAGGGGGTGGCAGCATCATGCTGTGGGGGTGCTTTGCTGCAGGAGGGACTGGTGCACTTCACAAAATAGATGGCATCATGAGGAAGGAAAATGATGTGGATATATTGAAGCAACATCTCAAGACATCAGTCAGGAAGTTAAAGCTTGGTTTCACAAATGGGTCTTCCAAATGGACAATGACCCCAAGCATACTTTCAAAGTTGTGGCAAAATGGCTTAAGCATAACAAAGTCAAGGTATTGTAGTGGCCATCACAAAGCCCTGACCTCAATCCTATAGGAAATGTGTGGGCAGAACTGAAAAAGCGTGTGCGAGCAAGGAGGCCTACAAACCTGACTCAGTTACACCAGCTCTGTCAGGAGGAATGGGCCAAAATTCACCCAACTTATTGTGGGAAGCTTGTGGAAGGCTACCCGAAACGTTTGACCCAAGTTAAACAATTTAAAAGGCAATGCTAGCGAATACTAATTGAGTGTATGTAAACTTCTGACCCACTGGGAATGTGATGAAATAAAAAAAAACTGAAATAAATAAATAATTATCTCTACTATTATTCAGACATTTCACATTCTTAAAATAAAGTGGTGATCCTAACTGACCTAAGACAGGGGATTTCTACTAGGATTAAGTGTCAGGAACTGTGAAAAACTGAGTTTAAATGTATTTGGCTAAGGTGTATGTAAACTTCCGACTTCAACTGTATGTTTCCCATGCCAATAAAGCCCTTAAATTGAAATTGAGAGAGAGAGAGAGAGATTCAGGCAGAGTCAGAGAGAAAACAAAGCTCGTATAGAGGAAAGGAACTTTGTACATCATATCTAGAAGATAACAATGTGCTATAAATTGAAAAGTTGACTATAATCATATCACATTTTTCCGTTTGGTCTGACGGCTTTTCAACTTTGGTAAGATATTAAGTATAGGCACTTCAACTGTATTTTTGTCTGATGTCATTCCAGCTGTTTATCTATAAACCTGACACAAGCATTACTTCATCATCCACCACAGGTTACATGGTGTGGTCGGTCAAGGTCAGTGTCTAATATCAGCCTCTTATTAGTAGCCTGAGAGTAATATCAGCCTCTTATTGGTAGCCTGAGAGTAATATCAGCCTCTTATTATTAGCCTGAGAGTAATATCAGCCCCTATTGTAGCCTGAGAGTAATATCAGCTCTTTTGGTAGCCTCAGAGTAATATCAGCCTCTTATTGGTAGCCTGAGAGTAATATCAGCCCCTTATTTGATAGCCTGAGTAGTAATATCAGCCTCTTATTGGTAGCCTGAGAGTAATATCAGCCTCTTATTAGTAGCCTGAGAGTAATATCAGCCCCTTATTAGTAGCCTGAGAGTAATATCAGCCTCTTATTAGTAGCCTGAGAGTAATATCAGCCTCTTATTAGTAGCCTGAGAGTAATATCAGCCGTTATTAGTAGCCTGAGAGTAATATCAGCCCCTTATTGTATAGCCTGAGAGTAATATCAGCCTCTTATTGGTAGCCTGAGAGTAATATCAGCCCCTTATTAGTAGCCTGAGAGTAATATCAGCCTCTTATTAGTAGCCTGAGAGTAATATCAGCCTCTTATTGGTAGCCTGAGAGTAATATCAGCCCCTTATTGGTAGCCTGAGAGTAATATCAGCCCCTTATTGGTAGCCTGAGAGGTAATATCAGCCCTTATTGGTAGCCTGAGAGTAATATCAGACTCTTATTAGTAGCCTGAGAGTAATATCAGCCTATTATTAGTAGCCTGAGAGTAATATCAGCCCCTTATTAGTAGCCTGAGAGTAATATCAGACTCTTATTAGTAGCCTGAGAGTAATATCAGCTTATTATTAGTAGTCAGAGTAATATCAGCCTCTTATTGGTAGCCTGAGAGTAATATCAGCCTCTTATTGGTAGCCTGAGAGTATATCAGCCCCTTATTGGTAGCCTGAGAGTAATATCAGACTCTTATTAGTAGCCTGAGAGTAATATCAGACTCTTATTGGTAGCCTGAGAGTAATATCAGCCTCTTATTGGTAGCCTGAGAGTAATATCAGCCTCTTATTGGTAGCCTGAGAGTAATATCAGCCTCTTATTAGTAGCCTGAGAGTAATATCAGCCCCTTATTGGTAGCCTGAGAGTAATTCAGCCTCTATTGGTAGCCTGAGAGTAATATCAGCCTCTTATTGGTAGCCTGAGAGTAATATCAGCCTCTTATGGTGTAGCCTGAGAGTAATATCAGCCCCTTATTGGTAGCTGAGAGTAATATCAGCCTCTTATTAGTAGCCTGAGAGTAATATCAGCCCCTTATTGGTAGCCTGAGAGTAATATCGCCTCTTATTAGTAGCCTGAGAGTAATATCAGCCCCTTATTAGTAGCCTGAGAGTAATATCAGCCCCTATTTAGTACTCCTGAGAGTAATATCAGATCTCTATTAGTAGCCTGAGAGTAATATCAGCCTCTTATTAGTAGCCTGAGAGTAATATCAGCCTCTTATTGGTAGCCTGAGAGTAATATCAGCCTCTTATTGGTAGCCTGAGAGTAATATCAGCCTCTTATTGGTAGCCTGAGAGTAATATCAGCCTCTTATTAGTAGCCTGAGAGTAATATCAGCCTCTTATTGGTAGCCTGAGAGTAATATCAGCCTCTTATTGGTAGCCTGAGAGTAATATCAGCCTCTTATTGGTAGCCTGAGAGTAATATCAGCCCCTTATTAGTAGCCTGAGAGTAATATCAGCCCTATTACCTTGTTTAAAACATCTGAGTAATATCAGCCTCTTTTGGTAGCTCTGAGAGTAAACAGTCTCAGATCAGGTTGTCTTGCTAGTGCTCTGAGCCCTAGCCAGCCTTCATTACCTGAGATAAATATCAGCAACTTATTGGTAATGAGAGTAACAGCCTCTTATTAGTAGCCTGAGAGTAATATCAGCCCCTTATTGGTAGCCTGAGAGTAAATGCACTCAGCCGATTGGCCTGGTTAGTAGCCTGAGAGTAATATCAGCCTCTTATTGGTAGCATGAGAGTAACATCAGCCTCTTATTAGTAGCCTGAGAGTAATATCAGCCCCTTAGATCTGTTTCCTGAGAGTACTATCCTAGCCTCTTATTGGTAGCTCTGGTACTCCTAGCAGCATGGTCAGATCTGTTTCCTCTTATTACTCCTAGCAGCCTGAGAGATCTGTTTCAGCCTTGGCTACTCCTAGTAGCCTGGTCCTGAGATCTGTTTCTGCTCTTGGCTATCCTAGCCTGAGAGTAATCTGTTTCAGCCTTGGCTATCCTAGTAGCCTGAGAGTATCTGTTTCTGCTCTTGGCTAGCCTAGCAGCCTGAGAGTAATATCAGTCCCAGATCTGTTTAGCCTTGGAGTACTCCTAGCAGCCTGGTCCCAGATCTGTTTCAGCTCTTGGCTAGTAGCCTAGCAGTAATGGTCCCAGATCAGCCTCTTATTGGCTACTCCTGAGAGTAGCCTGGTCAGCCTGTTTCTGCTCTTATTGGTAGCCTGAGAGTAATCCCAGATCTGTTATCTGCTAGCCTGAGAGTAATCCAGCCTCTTATTGGTAGCCTGATCTGTAATATATCAGCCCTCTTATTCCTAGTAGCCTGAGAGTCCCAGATCTTATTCTAGCTCTGAGAGTAATATCAGCCTCCAGATTGGTAGCTCTGAGGCTAATCCTAGCAGCCTGGTCTTATTGGTAGCTCTTGGCTAATATCAGCCTGGTCCCAGATTATTTTCTAGCCTACTCCTAGCAGCCTGGTCCCAGATCTGTTTCTGCTCAGGGCTACTTATTAGTAGCCTGAGTCCCAGATCTGTTCAGCTGCTTATTGGCTACTCCTAGCAGCCTGGTCCCAGATCTGTTTTGCTATTGGCTAGAGTAGCAGCCTGGCCCAGATCTGTTTTCTAGCTCTTGGCTACTCCTATCCGCAGCCTGGTCAGATCTGTTATCTGCTAGCCTGAGGTAAATCAGCAGCCTGGTCCCAGATCTGTAGCCTTGGCTACTAATATCAGCCTCTTATTGTATCTGAGAGCTCTATGGCTACTCCTAGCAGCCTGAGTCCCCAGATCTGTTTCTGCTCTTGGCTACTCCTAGGTAGCCTGAGAGTAATATCAGCCTCTTATTGGCTACTCCTAGCAGCCTGGTATCAGATCTGTTTCTGCTCTTGGCTAGCTATGAGAGTAAGATCTTTCGCTCTTGGTACTCCTAGCAGTGGTATCAGCCTCTTTTCTGCTCTTGGCTAATATCAGCCTGGTCTTAGATCTAGCCTGAGCGTAATATCAGACTCTTATAGCAGCCTGGTCCCAGATTAGTTTTCTGCCTCTTGGTAATATCCTAGCAGCTCTGGTGTAGCCCAGAGAGTCTGCTCTTGGCTACTCCTAGCAGCCTGGTCCCCTGATCTGTTTCAGCTCTTGGCTACTACTCTAGCAGAGTGGTCCCAGATCTGTTTCTGCTCTTGGCTACTCCTAGCAGCCTGGTCCCAGATCTGTTTCCTGAGAGTAATATCAGCCTGGTCCTGTTTCTGCTCTTGGCTAGCCTGAGAGTAATCCCAGCCCTGTTTCTGCTCTGGCTACTCCTAGCAGCCTGGGTCCCAGATCTGTTTAATATCTCCCTTATCCTAGTAGCCTGGTCCCAGATCTGTATCAGCCTCTCTTGGCTAGCCTGAGAGCCTGGTCCCAGATCTTTTTGCTAGCCTGAGAGTAATAGCAGCCTGGTCCCAGATCCTGTTTCTAATATCATGCTGCTCTTGCCTAGAGTCCTAGCAGCCTGGTCCCAGATCCTGTTTCTGCTCTTGGCTACTCCTAGTAGCCTGAGTCCCAGATCTGTTTCTTATTTGGCTACTCCTAGCAGCCTGGTATCAGATCCCCTGCTCTTGGTACTCCTAGCTACCTGGTCCCAGATCTGTTTCTGCTCTTGGCTACTCCTAGCCGTAATATCAGATCTTATTGCTCTTGGAGTAATTAGCAGCCTGGTCTCTGTTTCTGCTCTTGGCTACTCCTAGCAGCCTGGTCCCAGATCTGTTTCTGCTCTTAGGCTACTCCTAGCTACTGAGGTCCAGATCTGTTTCTGCTCTCTTACTCTAGGTAGCCTGGTCCCAGATCTGTTTCTGCTCTTGGCTACTCCTAGCAGCCTGGTCCCAGATCTGTTTCTGCTCTTGGCTACTCCTAGCAGCCTGGTCCCAGATCTGTTTCTGCTCTTGGCTACTCCTAGCAGCCTGGTCCCAGATCTGTTTCTGCTCTTGGCTACTCCTAGCAGCCTGGTCCCAGATCTGTTTCTGCTCTTGGCTAATATCCTAGCAGCCTGGTCCCAGATCTGTTTCTGCTCTTGGCTACTCTGAGCAGCCTGGTCCCAGATCTGTTTCTGCTCTTGGCTACTCCTAGCAGCCTGGTCCCAGATCTGTTTCTGCTCTTGGCTACTCCTAGCAGCCTGGTCCCAGATCTGTTTCTGCTCTTGGCTACTCCTAGCAGCCTGGTCCCAGATCTGTTTCTGCTCTTGGCTACTCCTAGCAGCCTGGTCCAGATCTGTTTCTGCTCTTGGCTACTCCTAGCAGCCTGGTCCCAGATCTGTTTTCTGCTCTTGGCTACTCCTAGCACCTGGTCCCAGATCTGTTTCTGCTCTTGTCCTAGCAGCCTGGTACAACATCTGTTTCTGCTTTTGGCTACTCCTAGCAGCCTGCAGTCCAGAATCTGTTTCTGCTCTTGGCTACTCCTAGCAGCCTGGTCCCAGATCTGTTTCTGCTCTTGGCTACTCTAGCAGCCTGGTCCCAGATCTGCAGCTCCTAGCAGCCTGGTCCCAGATCTGTTTCTGCTCTTGGCTACTCCTAGCAGCCTGGTCCCCAGATCTGTTTCTGCTCTTGGCTACTCCTAGCAGCCTGGTCCCAGATCTGTTTCTGCTCTTGGCTACTCCTAGCAGCCTGGTCCCAGATCTGTTTCTGCTCTTGGCTACTCCATTGCTCATTGTCAAACTACAGTGCATTCGGAAAGTATTCAGACCCCTTGACTTTTTCCACATTATTCTAAAATGCTCATCAATCTACACACAATACCCCATAATGACAAAGCAAAAACAAGTTTAGACATTTTTGCAAATTTATACAAAATAAAAAACTAAGTATTCAGACCCATTGCTATATTTGAAATTGAGCTCAGGTGCATCATTTTTCCATTGATCATCCTTGAGATGTTTCTACAACTTGATTGGATCCCACCTGTGGTAAATTCAATTGATTGGACATGATTTGGAAAGGCACACACCTGTCTATATAAAGGTCCCACAGTTGACAGTGCATGTCAGAGCAAAAACCAAACCATGTGGTCGAAGGAATTGTCCGTAGAGCTCCGAGACAGGATTGTGTCGAGGCACAGATCTGGGGAAGGGTACCAAAACATGTCTGCAGCATTGAAGGTTCCCAAGAACACAGTGGCCTCAATCATTCTTAAATGGAAGAAGTTTGGAACCACCAAGACTCTTCCTAGAGCTGGCTGCCCGGCCAAACTGAGTAATCGGGGGAGAAGGGCCTTGGTCAGGGAGGTGACCAAGAACCCGATGATCACTCCGACTGAGCTCCAGAGTTCCTCTGTGGAGATGGGAGAACCTTCCAGACAACCATCTCTGCAGCACTCCACCAATCAGGCCTTTATGGTAGAGTGACCAGACCGAAGCCACTCCTCAGTAAAAGGCACATGACAGCCCGCTTGGAGTTTGCCAAAAGGCACCTAAAGGACTCTCAGGCCATGAGAAACAAGATTCTCTGGTCTGATGAAATAAAGATTGAACTCTTTGGCCTGAATGCCAAGCGTCACATCTGGAGGAAACCTGGCACCATCCCTACAGTGAAGCATGATGGTGGTAACGTCATGCTGTGGGGATGTTTTTCAGCGGCAGGGACTGGGAGACTAGTCAGGATCTAGGGAAAGATGAACGGAGCAAAGTATAGAGAGATCTGTGCAGCGACGCTCCCCATCCAACCTGACAGAGCTTGAGAGGATCTGCAGAGAAGAATGGGAGAAACTCCCCAAATACAGGTGTGCCAAGCTTGTAGCGTCATTCCCAAGAAGACTCAAGGCTGTAATCGCTGCCAAAGGTGCTTCAACAAAGTACTGAGTAAAGGGTCTGAATACTTATGTAAATGTCACATTTAATTTGTTCATTTTTTAATAAATTAGCACAAAAAAATGGCTTTGTCATTATGGGGTTTTGTATATAGATTGATGAGGGGAATTCTAGAATAAGGCTGTATGGTAACAAAATGTGGAAAAAGTCAAGGGGTCTGAATACTTTCCCAATGCACTGTATGACAAAGAGTTGGCATGATAGCACACACAGACTGGCCCTCAGGCTAGAGTTGGCATGATGGCACAAACAGACTGGCCCTCAGGCTAGAGTTGGCATGATGGCACAAACAGACTGGCACTCAGGCTAGAGTTGGCATGATGGCACAAACAGACTGGCCCTCAGGCTAGAGTTGGCATGATGGCACAAACAGACTGGCCCTCAGGCTAGAGTTGGCATGATGGCACAAACAGACTGGCCCTCAGGCTAGAGTTGGCATGATGGCACAAACAGACTGGCACTCAGGCTAGAGTTGGCATGATGGCACAAACAGACTGGCCCTCAGGCTAGAGTTGGCATGATGGCACAAACAGACTGGCACTCAGGCTAGAGTTGGCATGATGGCACAAACAGACTGGCCCTCAGGCTAGAGTTGGCATGATGGCACAAACAGACTGGCACTCAGGCTAGAGTTGGCATGATGGCACACAACAGACTGGCACTCAGGCTAGAGTTGGCATGATGGCACACACAGACTGGCACTCAGGCTAGAGTTGGCATGATGGCACAAACAGACTGGCACTCAGGCTAGAGTTGGCATGATGGCACAAACAGACTGGCACTCAGGCTAGAGTTGGCATGATGGCACACACAGACTGGCACTCAGGCTAGAGTTGGCATGATGGCACAAACAGACTGTCACTCAGGCTAGAGTTGGCATGATGGCACAAACAGACTGACACTCAGGCTAGAGTTGGCATGATGGCACAAACAGACTGGCACTCAGGCTAGAGTTGGCATGATGGCACAAACAGACTGGCAGTCAGGCTAGAGTTGGCATGATGGCACAAACAGACTGGCACTCAGGCTAGAGGCATGATGGCACAAACAGACTGGCAACTCAGGCTAGAGTTGGCATGATGGCACAAACAGACTGGCACTCAGGCTAGAGTTGGCATAATGGCACAAACAGACTGGCCCTCAGGCTAGAGTTGGCATGATGGCACAAACAGACTGACACTCAGGCTAGAGTTGGCATGATGGCACAAACAGACTGGCCCTCAGGCTAGAGTTGGCATGATGGCACAAACAGACTGGCCCTCAGGCTAGAGTTGGCATGATGGCACACACAGACTGGCACTCAGGCTAGAGTTGGCATGATGGCACAAACAGACTGGCACTCAGGCTAGAGTTGGCATGATGGCACACAACACAGACTGGCACTCAGGCTAGAGTTGGCATGATGGCACAAACAGACTGGCACTCAGGCTAGAGTTTGGCATGATGGCACAAACAGACTGGCACTCAGGCTAGAGTTGGCATGATGGCACAAACAGACAGGCAACATATTTTAATCAGGCTAGAGTTGGCATGATGGCACAAACAGACTGGCACTCAGGCTAGAGTTGGCATGATGGCACAAACAGACTGGCACTCAGGCTAGAGTTGGCATGATGGCACAAACAGACTGGCCCTCAGGCTAGAGTTGGCATGATGGCACAAACAGACTGGCAACAGGCTAGAGTCTTCATGATGGCACTAACCCACTGGCACTCAGGCTAGAGTTGGCATGATGGCACAAACCCACTGGCAACAGGCTTTAGTTGGCATGATGGCACAAACAGAACTGGCCCTCAGGCTAAGTTGGCATGATAACACACACAGACTGGCCCTCAGGCTAGAGTTGGCATGATGGCACAAACAGACTGGCCCTCAGGCTAGAGTTGGCATGATGGCACAAAACCCACAGCAACAGGCTAGAGTTGGCATGATAACACAAACCCACAGCAACATATAGGCTAGAGTTGGCATGATGGCACAAAACCCACAGCAACAGCTATTTAATCTCCATATGGCACAACAAAACAGACTGGCACTCAGGCTAGAGTTGGCATGATGGCACTAACCCTAACCCACAGCAAGTTGGCATGATGGCACAAACAGACTGGCACTCAGGCTAGAGTTGGCATGAACCACAAACAGACTGGCACTCAGGCTAGAGTAACCATGATGGCACAAACAGACTGGCCCTCTAACCCTAACCCACAGCAACATATATTTAATCTCAGACTGGCCCTCCCAGGCTAGAGTTGGCATGATAGCACACCCTAACCCACAGGCACAGATATAGATCTCCTCTAACCCTAACCCACAGCAACTCATATTTTACTCTGAGGTAGCCTCTAGTAGACAGCAAACATATATTTAATCTCTCTAACCTAAAACACAGCACCGCTGTTTCTTTAACCCTAGACAAACAGATATTTAATCTCCTCTAGTATCCGTTTTGTAGAAAGGCTGTGCCAATCCTCTAACCCAACCCACAGCAACAGTATATGTAATCTCCTCTAACCCTAACCCACACCAACAGATATTTAATAAAACACAACATTCTGCTGGATATCCCTCTAATCCTCCGAAGCAACAGATATTTAATCTCCTTTTACCCTAACCCACAGCAACATATATTTAATCTCCACTAACCCTAACCCACAGCAACAGATATTTAATCTCCTCTAACCCTAACCCACAGCAACATATTTAATATCCTCTAACCCACCAGCAACATATATTTAATCTCCTCCTAACCCACAGCAACAGATATTTAATCTCCACTAACCCACAGCAACATATATTTAATCTCCTCTAACCCTAACCCACAGCAACATATATTTAATCTCCTCTAACCCACAGCAACATATATTTAATCTCCTCTAACCCACACAGCAACAGATATTTAATCTCCTCTAACCCACAGCAACATATATTTAATCTCCTCTAACCCACAGCAACATATATTTAATCTCCTCTAACCCACAGCAACATATATTTAATCTCCTCTAACCCACAGCAACAGATATTTAATATCCTCTAACCCACAGCAACATATATTTAATATCCTCTAACCCACAGCAACATATATTTAATCTCCTCTAACCCACAGCAACATATATTTAATCTCCTCTAACCCACAGCAACATATATTTAATCTCCTCTAACCCACAGCAACATATATTTAATCTCCTCTAACCCACAGCAACATATATTTAATCTCCTCTAACCCACAGCAACATATATTTAATCTCCTCTAACCCACAGCAACATATATTTAATCTCCTCTAACCCACAGCAACATATATTTAATCTCCTCTAACCCACAGCAACAACATATATTTAATCTCCTCTAACCCACAGCAACATATATTTAATCTCCTCTAACCCACAGCAACATATATTTAATCTCCTCTAACCCACAGCAACATATATTTAATCTCCACTAACCCACAGCAACATATATTTAATCTCCTCTAACCCACAGCAACATATATTTAATCTCCTCTAACCCACAGCAACATATATTTAATCTCCTCTAACTCTAACCCACAGCAACATATATTTAATCTCCTCTAACCCACAGCAACATATATTTAATCTCCTCTAACCCACAGCAACATATATTTAATCTCCACTAACCCACAGCAACAGATATTTAATCTCCTCTAACCCACAGCAACATATATTTAATCTCCTCTAACCCACAGCAACAGATATTTAATCTCCTCTAACCCACAGCAACATATATTTAATCTCCTCTAACCCACAGCAACATATATTTAATCTCCTCTAACCCACAGCAACATATATTTAATCTCCTCTAACCCACAGCAACATATATTTAATCTCCTCTAACCCACAGCAACATATATTTAATCTCCTCTAACCCACAGCAACATATATTTAATCTCCTCTAACCCACAGCAACATATATTTAATCTCCTCTAACCCACAGCAACATATATTTAATCTCCTCTAACCCACAGCAACATATATTTAATCTCCTCTAACCCACAGCAACATATATTTAATCTCCTCTAACCCACAGCAACATATATTTAATCTCCTCTAACCCACAGCAACATATATTTTAATCTCCTCTAACCCACAGCAACATATATTTAATCTCCTCTACCCACAGCAACATATATTTTAATCTCCTCTAACCCACAGCAACAGATATTTAATCTCCTCTAACCCACAGCAACATATATTTAATCTCCTCTAACCCACAGCAACATATATTTAATCTCCTCTAACCCTAACCCACAGCAACATATATTTAATCTCCTCTAACCCACAGCAACATATATTTAATCTCCTCTAACCCACAGCAACATATATTTAATCTCCTCTAACCCACAGCAACATATATTTAATCTCCTCTAACCCACAGCAACATATATTTAATCTCCTCTAACCCACAGCAACATATATTTAATCTCCTCTAACCCACAGCAACATATATTTAATCTCCTCTAACCCACAGCAACATATATTTAATATCCTCTATCCCACAGCAACAGATATTTAATCTCCTCTAACCCTAACCCACAGCAACAGATATTTAATCTCCACTAACCCACAGCAACAGATATTTATCTATAAGTTAAACCCACAGCAACATACTTTAGACCAGAGAATGGCACAGCAACAGATATATAGTCCACTACCCACAGCAACAGATATTTAATCTCCTCTAACCCACAGCAACATATTTAATCTCCTCTAACCCACAGCAACATATATTTAATCTCCTCTAACCCACAGCAACATATATTTAATCTCCAGAACCCACAGCACCATTATTTAATAGTCCTCTAACCCACAGCAACAGATATTGGCATCCCTATTCCACAGCATATATATGCCTACTTTAGACCAGAACATATATTTAATCTCCTATATCCCTATATAGATATTTAATTCCTCTAACCCACAGCAAACATATATTTATCTCCTAATATAGTGCAACATATATTTATCTCCAGAGAACCATAACCCACAGCAACAGATATTTAATGCCTCTAACCCAGACAACAGATATTTAATCTCCTCTAACCCACAGCAACAGATATTTAATCTCCTCTAACCCACAGCAACAGATATTTAATCTCCCTAACCCAGCAACATATATTTAATCTCCTCTAACCCACAGCAAGAGATATTTAATCTCCATCCCTATATAGTGCACTACTTTAGACCAGAGAACAGCAGCACACTATTCCCTATAACCCAGTGCAACTACTCCTTAACCCACAGCAACACCCTTTTCCCTATATACAGCAACATACTATTAGACCTCCTAATGGCACAGCAACAGATATTTAATAGTGCACTAACCCACAGCACCAGATATTTAATCTCCTCTATTCCAGCAACATATAGTGCAATCTACTTTAACCCAGAACATATATGGCACCCTCTATTCCCTATATAGTGCACTACTTTAGCAACAGATATTACCCAGAAACAGATATTTAATATCCTCTTCCCTATATAGTGCACTACTTTAGACCACAGCAACATATGATTTAATATTCCCTATATAGTGCAACAGATACTTTAGACCAGAGAACAGCAACAGATATTTATATAGTGCACTACTTTAGCACCAGATAATTAATCTCCCTATTCCCAGCATATAGTGCACTACTTTAGACCAGAGAATGGCCCCCTATTCCCTATATAGTGCACTATTTAGACCAGAGAATAACCCACATTCCCATATAGTTAACTACTTTAGACCACAGCAACAGTACCCTATTCCCTATATAGTGCACTACTTTAGACCAGAGAATGGCAACCCTATTCCCTATACCCAGTGCACATATATTTAATCTCCAGAGAACAGCAACATATTCCTTAATAGTCCACTAACCCACAGCACCAGAGAATGGCACCCTAACCCCAGCAACAGATATTTAGTGCCTCTACTTTAGCACCAGAGATTTAATGGCCTCTAACCTACAGCCATATATTTAATGCACTACTTTAGACACCAGAGATTTAATGGCCTCTAACCCACAGCAACAGATATTTATAGTGCACTAACCCACAGACCAGATATTTAATCACCCTATTCCCAGCAACAGATAGTGCATCTCCTTTAGACACAGCAGAGATGGCAATCTCCCTATTAACCCTATATATTTACTACTCTAGACCACAGAATGATACCCTATTCCTCTATATAGTGCACTACTATTTAATCTCCAGAGAACAGCACCAGATATTCCCTATATAGTGCACAACATATTTTAACTCCTCTAACCCACAGCAACATATATTTAATTGCACTACTTTAGAGCCAGAGATATTTAATATCCTCTAAAAGCAACATATAGTGCACTACTTTAGACCAGAGAATGGCACCCTATTCCTTATATCCTCTGCACTAACTTTAGACCAGAGAATGGCACCCTATTCCCTATATAGTGCAACATACTTTAGATCCAGAGAATGGCAACATATATTTAATCTCCTCTAACCCACAGCAACATACTTTAATCTCCCAGACCCATGGCAACCTATTCCCTATATAGTGCACTACTTTAGACCATTTAATGGCACCCTATTCCAACATATATTTAGTGCCACTAACCCACAGCAACAGAATGGCACCCTCTAACCCACAGCATATATATTTACTACTTTAGACCAGAGAATGGCACCCTATTCCTCTATATAGTGCACTATATTTAGACCTCTAGAATGGCACCCTATTTAATATATATAGTGCACTAACATTATTTAATAGAATGGCACCCTATTCCAACAGATATTTAGTGCACTACTTTAGACCAGAGAATGGCACCCTATTCCCTATATAGTGCACTACTTTAGACCAGAGAATGGCACCCTATTCCTTATATAGTGCACTACTTTAGACCAGAGAATGGCACCCTATTCCCTATATAGTGCACTACTTTAGACCAGAGAATGGCACCCTATTCTCTATATAGTGCACTACTTTAGACCAGAGAAACATACCCTATTCCCTATATAGTGCACTACTTTAGACAGAGAATGGCACCCTATTCCCTATATAGTGCACTACTTTAGACCAGAGAAATGGCACCCTATTCCCTATATAGTGCACTACTTTAGACCAGAGAATGGCACCCTATTCCTTATATAGTGCACTACTATTTAGACCAGAGAATGGCACCCTATTCCCTATATAGTGCACTACTTTAGACCAGAGAATGGCACCCTATTCCTCTATATAGTGCACTACTTTAGACCAGAGAATGGCACCCTATTCCCTATATAGTGCACTACTTTAGACCAGAGAATGGCACCCTATTCCCTATCTAGTGCACTACTACCGTGCCACAGATAGATATCTGCTCTAATGGCAGTCTCTGAACAACTGCATAGCCCAGACCACAGGGCAGCCTCTATTCAACTGCATAGCCCAGAGCAAGGGCAGTCTCTTTACAACTGCATAGCCCAGAGCGCAGGGCACCCTCTTTAACTGCATAGCCACAGACCGCAGGGCACTCCAGACTGCATAGCCCAGACCATAGGGCAGCCTCTATGCACTGCAACAGCCTATTTACCTGCAGGGCAGTCTCTGAACAACTGCATAGCCCAGACCCCACAGGGCAGTCTATTTACAACTGCATAGCCCACCCTAGGGCAGTCTCTATATAACTGCACTACCCAGACCAGAGAATGGCAGGTCTCTGATCAACTATACCACAGTGCAGTACTTTAATACCAGAGCCCAGCACCGCATTCCAGTCTCTGAACAACAGCATAGCCCCTAGACCACAGGGCACTACTTTAAATATGTGTAATATTGTGACTACTTTAGATGTTTTGGCTACGCCAAATATAAAATGACACCAATGCTAGTTGATCTACTATACATCCCAGCTGAATGTGTGTTTCCCACTACTTTATGCAGTCTCTGCTTTTTACCATGTCTGCTAACCTCACTAGTTCCAGTAGAATGGTGCACTGCTGTAGTGTTGAGAATGGAGCCCTATTCCAGCTATCACTACTTTAGACCAGAGAATGTTTACTGTGCACCCTAGATGTCCCTATATAGTGCACTACTTTACTGAATAGTAGATGTTTGGATCATTGAGGCACCCTATTCCCTATATAGTGCACTACTTTAGACCAGAGAATGAGCACCCTATTCCCTATATAGTGAACTACTTTAGACCAGAGAATGGATCCTATTCCCTATCTAGTGCACTACTTTTTACCAGAGAATGGTACCCTATTCCCTATTAGGCACTACATTAGACCAGAGAATGGCACTACTGTTTCCTGTATATAGTGCACTACTTTAGACCATTGAGGGCACCCAACCATTCAGAAGAAATGGCAACATATCTCCTATTACAGACACTACTTTAGACCAGAGAATGCACCCTATTCCCTATATAGTGCACTACTTTAGACCAGAGAATGGCACCCTATTCCCTATATAGTGCACTACTTTAGACCAGAGAATGGCACCCTATTCCTTATATAGTGCACTACTTTAGACCAGAGAATGGCACCCTATTCCCTATATAGTGCACTACTTTAGACCAGAGAATGGCACCCTATTCCCTATATAGTGCACTACTTTAGACCAGAGAATGGTACCCTATTCCCTATATAGTGCACTACTTTAGACCAGAGAATGGCACCCTATTCCTTATATAGTGCACTACTTTAGACCAGAGAATGGCACCCTATTCCCTATATAGTGCACTACTTTAGACCAGAGAATGGCACCCTATTCCTTATATAGTGCACTACTTTAGACCAGAGAATGGCACCCAGAGAATTCCCTATTCCCTATATAGTGCACTACTTTAGACCAGAGAATGGCACCCTATTCCCTATATAGTGCACTACTTTAGACCAGAGAATGGCACCCTATTCCCTATATAGTGCACTACTTTAGACCAGAGAATGGCACCCTATTCCCTATCTAGTGCACTACTACCGTGCCCTTTTTTATAGGGCTCTG
>CM072252.1:931519-994019 GCA_036851935.1 Coregonus suidteri | reverse complement strand
AGCTACAGATCACTCCGAATGAACCAGACATGTTGCTAAAGCTACAGATCACTCCGAATGAACCAGACATGTTGCTAAAGCTACAGATCACTCCGAATGAACCAGACATGTTGCTAAAGCTACAGATCACTCCGAATGAACCAGACATGTTGCTAAAGCTACAGATCACTCCGAATGAACCAGACATGTTGCTAAAGCTACATTCATCTCTTAGCCGTATTCTTTAAACAACCCCCAGAACAAGCCTCGCCATCAGAGGCCCATATGTGGAGTAACTCAGCCCTCAGATAGCCTGACACATTGAAATCAACTCTGCTGCTGAGAAGGATGGAACGCTACATACAGATCCAGCGCCATAACTAGTTGTACTATCATACTAGAAGAGTAGAAAGACAAAACACAGTACATACCAGGTAGTAACTGATGTCGACTGAGTGCCCAGATGATCACGGACAGACTGATGTGAAGAAACACACAGACAGACTGATTCAGATCCCAAGTGTCAGGCGAGGTGGGGAATAGCCCAGGTTTTCCTGCTACAACTCAACTAGATGGGAAACAGCTGTCAGAGGGAAGAGGAAAAAGCCATTTCCACAAACCCACCCTGAATGCTACAGGACGGGTTGGACGGGAGGAATGTGTCTGTTCACCCTGAATCCTCCAGGACGGGTTGGACGGGAGGAATGTGTGTGTGTGTGTCCGGATCAGAAAGAAGCTGGTAACTCACTGTGGTGTGGTTGAGTTCTTGGGACCCTTGGGAAGGACCCGATGGGTGGTGTGAACCCGAGAAGAAAGCTGGTAACTCACTGTGGTGTGGTTGAGTTCTTGGGACCCGATGGGAAGAAAGAAGCTGGTAACTCACTGTGGTGTGGTTGAGTTCTTGGGACCCGATGGGAAGAAAGGAGCTGGTAACTCACTGTGGTGTGGTTGAGTTCTTGGGACCCGATGGGAAGAAAGGAGCTGGTAACTCACTGTGGTGTGTGTTGAGTTCTTGGGACCCGATGGGAAGAAAGGAGCCCACGGCAGACAGGAGATGCTTGGTGCTTCAACATGTACAGATTTGTGCAACAAGGCTAGAATTCTATTTGACAGCACAGCAAGGCGGGGTTAGGGCAGGACTTCACATGATCAGTACTGACCACAGGATGCCTCCCAAATGAAACCCTATTCCCTATATAGTGCACTACTTTTGACCAAAGCTTTATGTGCCTTTAGGTCAAAAGTAGTGCACTATATAGGGAATAGGGTTTCATTTGGGGCGCAAGCCACAGACTTGTGACTAACGTTCTGTGGTCGGCTGGTAAGAGATGACTGTTTGCTGGTGCTAACGTACAGACAGTCTCCTTGGAAAAGGCAAAAAAACACAGTCAAGAATACAAGTTTCCTCTTAACCTTTTATTTTGTCGTGTTCTGAGGGAATGCAGTAGTTACACTTAAAACATGGACATATTTTCACCATTAGAACGTTCTGGATAACAGCAGTCTTTGATAAAAGCTTGAGATGGTTGCATCCAAACAACAGAATCATGTTCATTCAATATTGAGGCCTGTTTCTCCTCTGATCCCTGCCGACCCTGAATAACTGGATTGTCGGTCTTCCTGATGACAGCTGTTGGTCTACACCAGAAACCACCTATTAAATATGACTGGATATGATACCAAACAAATCTATTCTGATTACAAATAAGAGGTTATAACTTAAAGCAAGACCACACTACATTTCTTTGACCCGCCAATAGTCCAGAGCTCGACCAAGTCAAACACATTCACATACACATGTTCAGTGAACACACTTTGGACCCATGAAAACAATGATTAAACACACAAAAACAACATATTTGTAACATGTGTTCCACATGGAAAAATGCACAAGAATGGAAAGACAAAAACCATTCTATTCCCTACCTAGTGCACTACTATCGACCAGGTATTCCCTAGTCCTAGTGCACTACTATCGACCAGGTATTCCCTACCTAGTGCACTACTATTGACCAGGTATTCCCTACCTAGTGCACTACTATCGACCAGGTATTCCCTACCTAGTGCACTACTATCGACCAGGTATTCCCTACCTAGTGCACTACTATCTACCAGGTATTCCCTACCTAGTGCACTACTATCTACCAGGTATTCCCTACCTAGTGCACTACTATCGACCAGGTATTCCCTACCTAGTGCACTACTATCGACCAGGTATTCCCTACCTAGTGCACTACTATCGACCAGGTATTCCCTACCTAGTGCACTACTATCGACCAGGTATTCCCTACCTAGTGCACTACTATCGACCAGGTATTCCCTACCTAGTGCACTACTATCGACCAGGTATTCCCTACCTAGTGCACTACTATCGACCAGGTATTCCCTACCTAGTGCACTACTATCGACCAGGTATTCCCTACCTAGTGCACTACTATTTAGGACGTAGACTGTGTTTTCATTACAGACCAAAGGAAAGACTAATCTGACACTGATCAAGAAAAAGCACAACGTTCAAACCAAAATGCAGCTCCAATAACATGTCATTATTACCGCCCATCAGGATCAACAGCAACATCCCAGTAATATCTGGTGCAAATCACTAAACTGGAGAAATCTGTCATTTCACACGTACAGGAAAACTAAACTACGCTGTCAGCAGTGCTACACATCTCCCATGAGGAGAAATCTAATCACATTGTATTTGTCACATACTTGGTAACAACAGGTGGAGACTAACAGGGAAATGTTTTCAACAGATACAATAAAGGGGGAAAGATGAGATCAGTGACGAGGAATAAACACACAGTGAATAACAATAATGAGTACAGGAAGGAAGGAAGGAGGGGTAATGTCCTGACAGGAAGGAAGGAAGGATGGAGGGGTAATGTCCTGACAGTAAGGAAGGAAGGAAGGAAGGAAGGAAGGAAGGAAGGAAGGAAGGAAGGAAGGAAGGAAGGAAGGAAGGAAGGAAGGAAGGAAGGAAGGAGGGGTAATGTCCTGACAGGAAGGAAGGAAGGAGGGGTAATGTCCTGACAGGAAGGAAGGAAGGAAGGAAGGAGGGGTAATGTCCTGACAGGAAGGAAGGAAGGAGGGGTAATGTCCTGACAGGAAGGAAGGAAGGAAGGAGGGGTAATGTCCTGACAGGAAGGAAGGAAGGAAGGAGGGGTAATGTCCTGACAGGAAGGAAGGAGGAAGGAAGGAGGGGGGGTAATGTCCTGACCTGACAGGAAGGAAGGAAGGAAGGAAGGAAGGAGGGGTAATGTCCTGACAGGAAGGAAGGAAGGAGGGGTAATGTCCTGACAGGAAGGAAGGAAGGGAAGGAAGGAGGGGTAATGTCCTGACAGGAAGGAAGGAAGGAAGGAGGAGGAAGGGACTGACAGGAAGGAAGGAAGGAAGGAAGGAGGGGTAATGTCCTGACAGGAAGGAAGGAAGGAAGGAAGGAAGGAGGGGTAATGTCCTGACAGGAAGGAAGGAAGGAAGGAAGGAAGGAAGGAAGGAGGGGTAATGTCCTGACAGGAAGGAAGGAAGGAAGGAAGGAGGGGTAATGTCCTGACAGGAAGGAAGGGGTAATGGACAGGAAGGAAGGAAGGAGGGTAATGTCCTGACAGGGAAGGAAGGAGGGGTAATGTCCTGACAGGAAGGAAGGAAGAAGGAAGGAGGGGGTAATGTCCTGACAGGAAGGAAGGAAGGAAGGAGGGGAAGGAGGGGGGTAATGAAGACTGAGGGAAGAAGGAAGGAAGGAGGGGTAATGTCCTGACAGGGAGGAGGAAGGAAGGAAGGAAGGAGGGGTAATGTCCTGACAGGAAGGAAGGAAGGGAGGGGTAATGTCCTGACAGGAAGGAGGAAGGAAGGAAGGAGGGGAGGGGTAATGTCCTGACAGGAAGGAAGGACAGGAAGGAAGGAAGGAGGGGTAATGTCCTGACAGGAAGGAAGACAGAAGGAGGGGGTAATGTCCTGACAGGAAGGAAGGAAGGGGGGGTAATGTCCTGACAGGAAGGAAGGAAGGAAATGGACAGGAAGGAAGGGGGGTAAATAATGTCCTGACAGGGAAGGAAGGAGGGGTAATGTCCTGACAGGAAGGAAGGAAGGAAGGAGGGGTAATGTCCTGACAGGAAGGAAGGAAGGAGGGGTAATGTCCTGACAGGAAGGAAGGAAGGAGGGTAATGTCCTGACAGGAAGGAAGGAGGGGGGGTAATGTCCTGACAGGAAGGGAAGGAGGGGGGAAGGAGGGGTATGTCCTGACAGGAAGGAAGGAAGGAAGGAGGGGTAATGTCCTGACAGGAAGGAAGGAGGGGTAAGGACAGGAAGGAAGGAAGGAGGGGTAATGTCCTGACAGGAAGGAAGGAGGGGTAATGTCCTGACAGGAAGGAAGGAAGGAGGGGTAATGTCCTGACAGGGAAGGAAGGAAAGGAAGGAGGGTAATGTCCTGACAGGAAGGAAGGAAGGAGGGGTAATGTCCTGACAGGAAGGAAGGAAGGAGGGGTAATGTCCTGACAGGGAAGGAAGGAGGGGTAATGTCCTGACAGGAAGGAAGGAGGGGTAATGTCCTGACAGGAAGGAAGGAGGGGTAATGTCCTGATAGGAAGGAAGGAGGGGTAATGTCCTGACAGGAAGGAAGGAGGAGAAGGAGGACAGGAAATGGAGGGGTAATGTCCTGAAGGAAGGAAGGAGGGGTAATGTCCTGACAGGAAGGAAGGAGGGTAATGTCCTGACAGGAAGGTCCTGAAGTCCTGAGGAAGGAAGGAAGGAAGGAAGGGGGGTAATGTCCTGACAGGAAGGAAGGAGGGGTAATGTCCTGACAGGAAGGAAGGAGGGGTAATGTCCTGGAAGGAGGAAGGAAGGAAGGAGGGGTAATGTCCTGACAGGAAGGAAGGAAGGAAGGAGGGGTAATGTCCTGACAGGAAGGAAAGGAAGGAAGGAGGGGTAATGTCCTGACAGGAAGGAAGGAAGGGGTAATGTCCTGACAGGAAGGAAGGAAGGGGGTAACAGGAAGGAAGGAGGGGTAATGTCCTGACAGGAAGGAAGGAGAGGTAATGTCCTGACAGAGCTGGTTGTGTTATCATCAATAGAGAAGCAGAGGTGTATTATTTAGTTGTAGCATTTTGAACAGAGAGGAGCCCCAGGGTCCAAACATCAGTAACCCAGCATAGTGACAACCAACCCTGTCCAACATACAGTCAACCTCCTCCTCCCTTGCTGCTCTGCCAGCTGAGGCCTGCTGGGAGTCCAGAATGGCACCCTATTCCCTACATAGTGCACTACTTCTATGGACCAGGGCCCATAGGAATAGACATACTGTATAAGTCATAGTGTTTCTCACATCTTATAGTGCACTAATAGATAGTGTAGTGCACTACTTTAGACCAGAAGGGCAGAAGCCCCCATAGGGCTCTGGTCAAAAGTAGTGCACTATAAAGGGAACAGGGTGCCATTTGGGCCTAGACCGTGCTCCGTTCCCTGGTCAGAAGGGAGAGAGGCTGGGCACTTTGATATTGATGTCTCCGATGTTTATGTTGCGAGGCATTTCTGGGAGGTTCATGTTCTTCACCGCCGAGACCGCCCGCGCCGGCGCCGCCGAGAAGCCCCCCTGAAACAGACGGATCAGTCAGACCTCCGGGTTTAGGGATTTCTACACCAGCTATGCAGTAAACACAGTAAAAGGAACTCATCAACTGTAATAGGGAGAAGACACTAAGGGGCTCGTTCTGGACTAGAAATCCTGTTGAATGGAGAATCTCCAGTAGGCTTCATCTCTCTCTGGGAGACGAGGGTCGTATTCACTAGGAACGGAAGCAAACAGGCCAAAACAGGGAGAGACCTACAACCTGAATCTGTCCAATAAAGACTTGTTTTCCGTTGCAAATGTTTTAGCTTACGGTGTTCACTAATGAATAAGACCCAGCCCTAAAGCCCTCTAGAGTCAAGACTAACGCCATCGTGGTCTGACATCTTGGATGGAAAATTACTGAGGATAATAGCGGACGATATTGCCACTCCTATTTGCCATATCTTCAATTTAAGCCTACTAGAAAGTGTGTGCCCTCAGGCCTGGAGGGAAGCAAAAGTCATTCCGCTATCCAAGAATAGTAAAGTCCCCTTTACTGGCTCAAATAGCCGACCAATCAGCCTGTTACCAAGCCTTAGTAAACTTTTGGAAAAAATGGTGTTTGACCAGATACAATGCTATTTTACACTAAACAAATTGACAGACTTTCAGCACGCTTATAGGGAAGGACATTCAACAAGCACAGCACTTACACAAATGACTGATGATTTGCTGAGAGAAATTAATGATACAAATATTGTGGGGGCTGTTTTGTTAGCCTTCAATAAGGCTTTTGACATTATCGATCATAGTCTGCTGCTGGAAAAACGTATGTGTTATGGCTTTACACCCCCTGCTATATTGTGGATAAAGAGTTACCTGTCTAACAGAACACAGAGGGTGTTCTTTAATGGAAGCCTCTCCAACATAATCCAGGTAGAATCAGGAATTCCCCAGGGCAGCTGTCTAGGCCCCTTAATTTTTTCAATCTTTACTAACGACATGCCACTGGCTTTGAGTAAAGCCAGTGTGTCTATGTATGCGGATGACTCAACACTATACACGTCAGCTACTACAGCGACTGAAATGACTGCAACACTTAACAAAGAGCTGCAATTAGTTTCAGAATGGGTGGCAAGGAATAAGTTAGTCCTAAATATTTAAACTAAAAGCATTGTATTTGGGACAAATCATTCACTAAACCCTAAACCTCGACTAAATTTTGTAATAAATAATGTGAAAATTGAGCAAGTTGAGGAGACTAAACTGCTTGGAGTAACCCTGGATTGTAAACTGTCATGGTCAAAACATATTGATACAACAGTAGCTAAGATGGAGAGAAGTCTGCCCATAATAAAGCGCTGCTCTGCCTTCTTAACAACACTATCAACAGGGCAGGTCCTACAGGCCCTAGTTTGGTCACACCTGGACTACTGTTCAGTCGTGTGGTCAGATGCCACATAGAGGGACTTGGGAAAATTACATTTGGCTCAGAACAGGGCAGCACGGCTGGCCCTTGGATGTACACAGAAAGCTAACATTAATAATATGCATGTCAATCTCTCCTGGCTCAAAGTAGAGGAGAGATTGACTTCATCACTTCTTGTATTTGTGAGAGGTATTGACATGTTGAATGCACTAAGCTGTCTGTTTGAACTACTGGCACACAATATTTATTTGTGAATTCCATCCTGTAACTAGATCATCTGGCGCGTGCTGCACAACAGGGAGTGACTCCCAAGGCTCCGGTCTCTGGTCAATGCTTCTAAACAAACACCCTGTGACTGGGGACTACAGGTAAGCTGTTTATTATGTGACTGGGGACTACAGGGAAGCTGTTTATTATGTGACTGGGGACTACAGGTAAGCTGTTTATTATGTGACTGGGGACTACAGGTAAGCTGTTTATTATGTGACTGGGGACTACAGGTAAGCTGTTTATTATGTGACTGGGGACTACAGGTAAGCTGTTTATTATGTGACTGGGGACTACAGGTAAGCTGTTTATTATGTGACTGGGGACTACAGGTAAGCTGTTTATTATGTGACTGGGGACTACAGGTAAGCTGTTTATTATGTGACAGGGGACTACAGGTAAGCTGTTTATTATGTGACTGGGGACTACAGGTAAGCTGTTTATTATGTGACTGGGGACTACAGGTAAGCTGTTTATTATGTGACTGGGGACTACAGGTAAGCTGTTTATTATGTGACTGGGGACTACAGGTAAGCTGTTTATTATGTGACAGGACCACTACAGGACCAGTGACCAGACTAACAGAGGAAGGACTAACTACAGGACCAGTGACCAGACTAACAGAGGAAGGACTAACTACAGGACCAGTCACCAGACTAACAGAGGAAGGACTAACTACAGGACCAGTGAGTGACCAGACTAACCACAGGACCAGTGAGTGACCAGACTAACCACAGGACCAGTGAGTGACCAGACTAACCACAGGACCAGTGAGTGACCAGACTAACCACAGGACCAGTGAGTGACCAGACTAACCACAGGACCAGTGAGTGACCAGACTAACCACAGGACCAGTGAGTGAACAGACTAACCTCTGATTTCTCCATGCGGTTCTGCAGCTCTACCTGGCCCACGATCTCATTCATGTTGGTCTCCAGCACCATCCCCCCCATCACCACCTCCTGAAGGATGAAGTGGACCTGTAAATGATAGGTATATACAGGGTAATGTAGTGGACCTGTAAATATAGGTATATACAGGGTAATGTAGTGGACCTGTAAATGATAGGTATATATACACAAGACTAATGTAGTGGACCTGTAAATGATAGGTATATACAGGGTAATGTAGTGGACCTGTAAATGATAGGTATATACAGGGTAATGTAGTGGACCTGTAAATGATAGGTATATACAGGGTAATGTAGTGGACCTGTAAATAGGATAGGTATATACAGGGTAATGTAGTGGACCTGTAAATGATAGGTATATACAGGGTAATGTAGTGGACCTGTAAATGATAGGTATATACAGGGTAATGTAGTGGACCTGTAAATGATAGGTATATACAGGGTAATGTAGTGGACCTGTAAATAATAGGTATATACAGGGTAATGTAGTGGACCTGTAAATGATAGGTATATACAGGGTAATGTAGTGGACCTGTAAATGATAGGTATATACAAGGTAATGTAGTGGACCTGTAAATGATAGGTATATACAAGGTAATGTAGTGGACCTGTAAATGATAGGTATATACACAAGGTAATGTAGTGGACCTGTAAATGATAGGTATATACAGGGTAATGTAGTGGACCTGTAAATGATAGGTATATACAGGGTAATGTAGTGGACCTGTAAATGATAGGTATATACAGGGTAATGTAGTGGACCTGTAAATGATAGGTATATACAGGGTAATGTAGTGGACCTGTAAATGATAGGTATATACAGGGTAATGTAGTGGACCTGTAAATGATAGGTATATACAGGGTAATGTAGTGGACCTGTAAATGATAGGTATATACAGGGTAATGTAGTGGACCTGTAAATGATAGGTATATACAGGGTAATGTAGTGGACCTGTAAATGATAGGTATATACAGGGTAATGTAGTGGACCTGTAAATGATAGGTATATACAGGGTAATGTAGTGGACCTGTAAATGATAGGTATATACAAGGTAATGTAGTGGACCTGTAAATAATAGGTATATACAGGGTAATGTAGTGGACCTGTAAATGATAGGTATATACAGGGTAATGTAGTGGACCTGTAAATGATAGGTATATACAGGGTAATGTAGTGGACCTGTAAATGATAGGTATATACAGGGTAATGTAGTGGACCTGTAAATAATAGGTATATACAGGGTAATGTAGTGGACCTGTAAATGATAGGTATATACAGGGTAATGTAGTGGACCTGTAAATGATAGGTATATACAAGGTAATGTAGTGGACCTGTAAATGATAGGTATATACAGGGTAATGTAGTGGACCTGTAAATGATAGGTATATATACACAAGATAATGTAGTGGACCTGTAAATGATAGGTATATACAGGCTAATGTAGTGGACCTGTAAATGATAGGTATATACAGGGTAATGTAGTGGACCTGTAAATGATAGGTATATACAGGGTAATGTAGTGGACCTGTAAATGATAGGTATATACAGGGTAATGTAGTGGACCTGTAAATGATAGGTATATACAGGGTAATGTAGTGGACCTGTAAATGATAGGTATATACAAGGTAATGTAGTGGACCTGTAAATGATAGGTATATACAGGGTAATGTAGTGGACCTGTAAATGATAGGTACAGTGGGGAGAACAAGTATTTGATACACTGCCGATTTTGGAAGGTTTTCCTACTTACAAAGCATCTAGAGGTCTGTAATTTTTATCATAGGTACACTTCAACTGTGAGAGACGGAATCTAAAACAAAAATCCAGAAAAAACATTGTATGATTTTTGAGAGGAATTAATTTGCAATTTATTGCATGACATAAGTGTTTGATCACCTACCAACCAGTAAGAATTCCAGCTCTCAGTAGACCTGTTAGTTTTTCATTTAAGAAGCCCTCCTGTTCTCCACTCATTACCTGAATTAAGCTGCAAACATTACCTGTATAAAAGACACCTGTCCACACACTCAATCAAACAGACTCCAAACCTCTCCACAATGGCCAAGACCAGAGAGCTGTGTAAGCTAAACATCAGGGATAAAATTGTAGACCTGCACAAGGCTGAGGGTGGGCTACAGGACAATAGGCAAGCAGGTGGTGAGAAGGCAAGCAACATCCTGGAAGCAATTATTAGAAAGGAAACAGATGGTGAAAGATGAGGGTCTAAACATCCCTCGAAGGTGTTGCTGGGGCTCCATGCAAGATCTCACCTGGTGGGGCATCAAGGATCATGAGGAAGGTGAGGGATTAGCAAACCACTGAACTACACTGGCAGGACCTGGTCAATGACTAAACTGGAAGAGAGCTGGAGAGGAAACAGTCTCAAAGAAAACCATTAGTAACACACTACGCCGTCATGGATAAAAATCCTGCAGCGCACGCAAGGTCCCCCTGCTGGAAGGTGTTGCTGTGAGAGGCCCAGATGGTGAAGTTTAGCTAAATGGACCATCTGGATGATCCAGAGGAGGAATGGGAGAAGGTCATGTGGTCTGATGAGAGGAAAAATAGAGGGTTTTAGCTAAACATACTGGAAGGTGTTGCTGGAGGAGAAGAAGAAGTACAACCCCAAGAACACCATCCCAAAGTGAAACATGGAGGTGTTAGCTAAACATCACTGGAAGGGGTTGCTGTGAGAGGAAACAGATGGGAAAGGAGGAGGGTGTTAGCTAAACCGGAAGGTGTTGCTGTGAGAGGAAACAGATGGTGAAAGGGGAGGGTGTTAGCTAAACATCGGAAGGTGTTGCTGTGAGAGGAAACTCCTGGTGAAAGTAGGAGCATTGAAGATAAACATACTGGCTGGGTGTTGCAGCATGACAACAGACCCGAAACACACAGCCAGGGCTAAACTAAGGAGTGTGTTGCTCCATAAGAAGCATCTCAAGGTCCTGGAGTGGCCTAGCCAGTCTCCAGAGGGTGAACCCAATAGAAAATCTTTGAAGGAGAGGAAACAGATGGTGAAAGTAGGAGGGTGTTAGCTAAACATACTGGAAGGATGTGGAGAAGGTGGTGTATGGAGGAGTGGTTAGCCAAAATCCTGGAAGCTGTTGCAGTGTGTGCAAACCTGTTCAAGAGGAAACGTATGTTTTGTAATTGCAAACAAAGGTTTTCTGCTACCAAATGTTAAGTTCTGATTTTCTGATGTATCAAAAACAGATGGTGCAAAGTAGGAGGGTGAATAGCTTAAAAATCATACAATGTGATTTTTCTGGATTTTTGTTTTAGATTCCGCTGTGAGAGTTGAAGTGTACAGATGATGAAAAGTAGGAGGGTCTAAACATGCTGTTGTAAGTAGGGAAAACCTGGAAAATCGGTGTTAGCTAAACATACTTGTTCTCCCCACTGTATAACAAGGTAATGTAGTGGACCTGTAAACATGATAGGTATATACAGGGTAATGTAGTGACCTGTAAATAATAGGTATGCTACAGGGTAATGTAGTGGAAGGTAGATGATAGGTAAATATTCACAAGGTAATGTAGTGGACCTGTAAAGATAGGTATATACAAGGTGTAATGTAGTGGAAACAGATGTAAAAGGAATAGGTATATACAGGGTAATGTAGTGGACCTGTAGATGATAGGTATATATTCACAAGGTAATGTAGTGGACCTGTAAATGATAGGTAAACATACTGGAGGGTAATGTAGTGACCTGTAAATGATAGGTATATACAAACATACTAATGTAGTGGACCTGTAAATGATGTTAGCTAAACATACTGGAAGGTGTAGTGAGAGGTAAATGATAGGTATAAACACAAGGTGAGTGGACCTGTAAATGATAGATAAACATACAAGGTAATGTAGTGGACCTGTAAATGATAGATATATACATAGGTAATGTAGCTGTGAGAGGACCAGATGGTGAAATGAGGAGATAGCTACACATACTAATGTAGCTGTGAGACCAGATGTAAATGATAGGTACAGTGGCTTGCAAAAGTAGCACCCCCCTGCATTTTTCCTATTTTGTTGCCTTACAACCTGGAGAGGAAACAGATTTTTTGGGGAGGTAGGGTTTGTTAGCTAAACATGCCTACCACTTTGAAGATGTTGTTGTGAGTGAAACTGCAGATTGAAAGTACAGGAGGGTTGTCATTCTAAATATACTGGAAGGTGTTGCTGTGAGAGTTGTAAACAGAGGTGATAATGAAGGTCTTATTGTTTTACATGTGCTAAAGCTCTGGAAGGTGTTGCTGTGAGAGGAAACAGATGGTGAAAGTAGGAGGGTGTTAGCTAAACATACTGGAAGGTGTTGCTGTGAGAGGAAACAGATGGTGAAAGGAGGAGGGTGTTTAGCTAAACATACTGGAAGGTGTTGCTGTGAGAGGGTGGTGAAAGGAGCTAAACATACTGGAAGGTGTTGCTGTGAGGAGATGGGGTGTTAGCTAAACATACTGGAAGGTGTTGCTGTGAGAGGGGTTAGCTAAACATACTGGAAGGTGTTGCTGTGAGAGGAAACAGATGGTGAAAGTAGGAGGGTGTTAGCTAAACATACTGGAAGGTGTTGCTGTGAGAGGAAACAGATGGTGAAAGGAGGAGGGTGTTAGCTAAACATACTGGAAGGTGTTGCTGTGAGAGGAAACAGATGGTGAAAGTCAGGAGGGTGTTAGCTAAACATACTGGAAGGTGTTGCTGTGAGAGGAAACAGATGGTGAAAGTAGGAGGGTGTTAGCTAAACATACTGGAAGGTGTTGCTGTGAGAGGAAACAGATGGTGAAAGGAGGAGGGTGTTAGCTAAACATACTGGAAGGTGTTGCTGTGAGAGGAAACAGATGGTGAAAGTAGGAGGGTGTTAGCTAAACATACTGGAAGGTGTTGCTGTGAGAGGAAACAGATGGTGAAAGTAGGAGGGTGTTAGCTAAACATACTGGAAGGTGTTGCTGTGAGAGGGTGTTAGCTAAACATACTGGAAGGTGTTGCTGTGAGAGGAAACAGATGGTGAAAGTAGGAGGGTGTTAGCTAAACATACTGGAAGGTGTTGCTGTGAGAGGAAACAGATGGTGAAAGGAGGAGGGTGTTAGCTAAACATACTGGAAGGTGTTGCTGTGAGAGGAAACAGATGGGTGAAAGTAGGAGGGTGTTAGCTAAACATACTGGAAGGTGTTGCTGTGAGAGGAAAACAGATGGTGAAAGTAGGAGGGTGTTAGCTAAACATACTGGAAGGTGTTGCTGTGAGAGGAAAGGAAACAGATGGTGAAAGTAGGAGGGTGTTAGCTAAACATACTGGAAGGTGTTGCTGTGAGAGGAAACAGATGGTGAAAGTAGGAGGGTGTTAGCTAAACATACTGGAAGGTGTTGCTGTGAGAGGAAACAGATGGTGAAAGTAGGAGGGGAGGTTAGCTAAACATACTGGAAGGTGTTGCTGTGAGAGGAAACAGATGGTGAAAGTAGGAGGGTGTTAGCTAAACATACTGGAAGGTGTTGCTGTGAGAGGAAACAGATGGTGAAAGTAGGAGGGTGTTAGCTAAACATACTGGAAGGTGTTGCTGTGAGAGGGTGTTAGCTAAACATACTGGAAGGTGTTGCTGGAGAGTGTTGCTGTGAGAGGAAACAGATGGTGAAAGGAGGAGGGTGTTAGCTAAACATACTGGAAGGTGTTGCTGTGAGAGGAAACAGATGGTGAAAGTAGGAGGGTGTTAGCTAAACATACTGGAAGGTGTTGCTGTGAGAGGAAACAGATGGTGAAAGGAGGAGGGTGTTAGCTAAACATACTGGAAGGTGTTGCTGTGAGAGGAAAACAGATGGTGAAAGTAGGAGGGTGTTAGCTAAACATACTGGAAGGTGTTGCTGTGAGAGAGGAAACAGATGGTGAAAGTAGGAGGGTGTTAGCTAAACATACTGGAAGGTGTTGCTGTGAGAGGAAACAGATGGTGAAAGTAGGAGGGTGTTAGCTAAACATACTGGAAGGTGTTGCTGTGAGAGGAAACAGATGGTGAAAGGAGGAGGGTGTTAGCTAAACATACTGGAAGGTGTTGCTGTGAGAGGAAACAGATGGTGAAAGTAGGAGGGTGTTAGCTAAACATACTGGAAGGTGTTGCTGTGAGAGGGTGTTAGCTAAACATACTGGAAGGTGTTGCTGTGAGAGGAAACAGATGGTGAAAGTAGGAGGTGTTTAGCTAAACATACTGGAAGGTGTTGCTGTGAGAGGAAAACAGAGCTAAACATAGGAGGAAGGTGTTGAAGGAAGGTGTTGTGTGAGGAAACAGATGGTGAAAGTAGGAGGGTGTTAGCTAAACATACTGGAAGGTGTTGCTGTGAGAGGGTGTTAGCTAAACATACTGGAAGGTGTTGCTGTGAGAGGAAACAGATGGTGAAAGTAGGAGGGTGTTAGCTAAACATACTGGAAGGTGTTGCTGTGAGAGGAAACAGATGGTGAAAGTAGGAGGGTGTTAGCTATACATACTGGAAGGTGTTGCTGTGAGAGGAAACAGATGGTGAAAGTCGGAGGGTGTTAGCTAAACATACTGGAAGGTGTTGCTGTGAGAGGAAACAGATGGTGAAAGTAGGAGGGTGTTAGCTAAACATACTGGAAGGTGTTGCTGTGAGAGGAAACAGATGGTGAAAGTAGGAGGGTGTTAGCTAAACATACTGGAAGGTGTTGCTGTGAGAGGAAACAGATGGTGAAAGTAGGAGGGTGTTAGCTAAACACATAAGGTGTTGCTGGAGGAAACAGATGGTGAGGTGTTGCTGTGAGAGGAAACAGATGGTGAAAGTAGGAGGGTGTTAGCTAAACATACTGGAAGGTGTTGCTGGGAGAGGAAAACAGATGGTGTTGAAAGGAGAGGGTGTTAGCTAAACATACTGGAAGGTGTTGCTGTGAGAGGAAAACAGATGGTGAAAGTAGGAGGGTGTTAGCTAAACATACTGGAAGGTGTGCTGTGCTGAAACAGATGGTGAGAGGGTGTTAGCTAAACATACTGGAAGGTGTTGCTGTGATGAGGAGGAGGGTGTTAGCTAAACATACTGGAAGGTGTTGCTGTGAGAGGAAACAGATGGTGAAAGTAGGAGGGTGTTAGCTAAACATACTGGAAGTGTTGCTGTGCTGTGAGAGGGTGTTAGCTAAACATACTGGAAGGTGTTGCTGTGAGAGGAAACAGATGGTGAAAGTAGGAGGGTGTTAGCTAAACATACTGGAAGGTGTTGCTGTGAGAGGAAACAGATGGTGAAAGTCAGAGGGTGTTAGCTAAACATACTGGAAGGTGTTGCTGTGAGAGGAAACAGATGGTGAAAGTAGGAGGGTGTTAGCTAAAACATACTGGAAGTGTTTGTGTGAGAGGCTGGTGAGAGGAGGGTTTAGCTAAACATACTGGAAGGTGTTGCTGTGAGAGGAAACAGATGGTGAAAGTCAGAGGGTGTTAGCTAAACATACTGGAAGGTGTTGCTGTGAGAGGAAACAGATGGTGAAAGGAGGAGGGTGTTAGCTAAACATACTGGAAGGTGTTGCTGTGAGAGGAAACAGATGGTGAAAGTAGGAGGGTGTTAGCTAAACATACTGGAAGGTGTTGCTGTGAGAGGAAACAGATGGTGAAAGTAGGAGGGTGTTAGCTAAACATACTGGAAGGTGTTGCTGTGAGAGGAAACAGATGGTGAAAGGAGGAGGGTGTTAGCTAAACATACTGGAAGGTGTTGCTGTGAGAGGAAACAGATGGTGAAAGTAGGAGGGTGTTAGCTAAACATACTGGAAGGTGTTGCTGTGAGAGGAAACAGATGGTGAAAGTCAGAGGGTGTTAGCTAAACATACTGGAAGGTGTTGCTGTGAGAGGAAACAGATGGTGAAAGTAGGAGGGTGTTAGCTAAACATACTGGAAGGTGTTGCTGTGAGAGGAAACAGATGGTGAAAGTAGGAGGGTGTTAGCTAAACATACTGGAAGGTGTTGCTGTGGTGAAAGTAGAGGGTGTTAGCTAAACATACTGGAAGGTGTTGCTGTGAGAGGAAACAGATGGTGAAAGTAGGAGGGTGTTAGCTAAACATACTGGAAGGTGTGTGCTGTGAGAGGAAACAGATGGTGAAAGTAGGAGGGTGTTAGCTAAACATACTGGAAGGTGTTGCTGTGAGAGGAAACAGATGGTGAAAGGAGGAGGGTGTTAGCTAAACATACTGGAAGGTGTTGCTGTGAGAGGAAACAGATGGTGAAAGTAGGAGGGTGTTAGCTATACATACTGGAAGGTGTTGCTGTGAGAGGAAACAGATGGTGAAAGTAGGAGGGTGTTAGCTAAACATACTGGAAGGTGTTGCTGTGAGAGGAAACAGATGGTGAAAGTAGGAGGGTGTTAGCTATACATACTGGAAGGTGTTGCTGTGAGAGGGTGTTAGCTAAACATACTGGAAGGTGTTGCTGTGAGAGGGTGTTAGCTAAACATACTGGAAGGTGTTGCTGTGAGAGGGTGTTAGCTATACATACTGGAAGGTTGCTTGCTGTGAGAGGGTGTTAGCTAAACATACTGGAAGGTGTTGCTGTGAGAGGAAACAGATGGTGAAAGTGTTAGCTAAACATACTGGAAGGTGTTGCTGTGAGAGGGTGTTAGCTATACATACTGGAAGGTGTTGCTGTGAGAGGGTGTTAGCTAAACATACTGGAAGGTGTTGCTGTGAGAGGGTGTTAGCTAAACATACTGGAAGGTTGTTGCTGTGAGAAAGGAGGAGGGTGTTAGCTAAATACATACTGGAAGGGAAACAGATGCTGTGAGAGGGTGTTTAGCTAAACATACTGGAAGGTGTTGCTGTGAGAGGAAAACAGATGGTGAAAGTAGGAGGGTGTTAGCTAAACATACTGGAAGGTGTTGCTGTGAGAGGGTGTTAGCTAAACATACTGGAAGGTGTTGCTGTGAGAGGAAAACAGATGGTGAAAGTAGGAGGGTGTTAGCTAAACATACTGGAAGGTGTTGCTGTGAGAGGGTGTTAGCTAAACATACTGGAAGGTACTGGAAGCTGTGAGAGGAAACAGATGGTGAAAGTAGGAGGGTGTTAGCTAAACATACTGGAAGGTGTTGCTGTGAGAGGAAAACAGATGGTGAACGTAGGAGGGTGTTAGCTAAACTGGATACTGGAAGGTGTTGCTGTGAGAGGGTGTTAGCTAAACATACTGAAAGGTGTTGCTGTGAGAGAGGAAACAGATGGTGAAAGTAGGAGGGTGTTAGCTAAACATACTGGAAGGTGTTGCTGTGAGAGGAAACAGATGGTGAAAGGAGGAGGGTGTTAGCTAAACATACTGGAAGGTGTTGCTGTGAGAGGAAAACAGATGGTGAAAGTAGGAGGGTGTTAGCTATACATACTGGAAGGTGTTGCTGTGAGAGGGGGTGTTAGCTAAACATACTGGAAGGTGTTGCTGTGAGAGGGTGTTAGCTAAACATACTGGAAGGTGTTGCTGTGAGAGGGTGTGTTAGCTAAACATACTGGAAGGTGTTTGCTGTGAGAGGGTGTTAGCTAAACATACTGGAAGGTGTTGGTGTGAGAGGGTGTTAGCTAAACATACTGGAAGGTGTTGCTGTGAGAGGAAACAGATGGTGAAAGTAGGAGGGTGTTAGCTAAACATACTGGAAGGTGTTGCTGTGAGAGGAAACAGATGGTGAAAGTAGGAGGGTGTTAGCTAAACATACTGGAAGGTGTTGCTGTGAGAGGGTGTTAGCTAAACATACTGGAAGGTGTTGCTGTGAGAGGAAACAGATGGTGAAAGTAGGAGGGTGTTAGCTAAACATACTGGAGGTGTTGCTGTGAGAGGAAACAGATGGTGAAAGTAGGAGGGTGTTAGCTAAACATACTGGAAGGTGTTGCTGTGAGAGGAAACAGATGGTGAAAGTCAGAGGGTGTTAGCTAAACATACTGGAAGGTGTTGCTGTGAGAGGGTGTTAGCTAAACATACTGGAAGGTGTTGCTGTGAGAGGGTGTTAGCTAAACATACTGGAAGGTGTTGCTGTGAGAGGGTGTTAGCTAAACATACTGGAAGGTGTTGCTGTGAGAGGAAACAGATGGTGAAAGTAGGAGGGTGTTAGCTAAACATACTGGAAGGTGTTGCTGTGAGAGGAAACAGATGGTGAAAGTAGGAGGGTGTTAGCTAAACATACTGGAAGGTGTTGCTGTGTGAGAGGAAACAGATGGTGAAAGTAGGAGGGGTGTTAGCTAAACATACTGGAAGGTGTTGCTGTGAGAGGAAACAGATGGTGAAAGTAGGAGGGGGTGTTAGCTATACATACTGGAAGGTGTTGCTGTGAGAGGAAACAGATGGTGAAAGTAGGAGGGTGTTAGCTATACATACTGGAAGGTGTTGCTGTGAGAGTTAGCTATAATACTGGAAGGTGGTGAAAGTGAGGAGGGTGTTAGCTAAACATACTGGAAGGTGTTGCTGTGAGAGGAAACAGATGGTGAAAGTAGGACGGGTTAGCTAAACATAGGTGGAAGGTGTTGCTGTGAGAGGGTGTTAGCTAGCTAAACATTGCTGTGGAAGGTGTTGCTGTGAGAGGGTGTTAGCTAAACATACTGGAAGGTGTTGCTGTGAGAGGGTGTTAGCTAAAAACATACTTGAAGGTGTTGCTGTGAGAGGAAACAGATGGTGAAAGTAGGAGGGTGTTACCTAAACATACTGGAAGGAGGTTGCTGTGAGAGGGTGTTAGCTAAACATACTGGAAGGTGTTGCTGTGAGAGGAAACAGATGGTGAAAGTAGTAGGGTGTTAGCTAAACATACTGGAAGGTGTTGCTGTGAGAGGAAACAGATGGTGAAAGTAGGAGGGTGTTACCTAAACATACTGGAAGGTGTTGCTGTGAGAGGGTGTTAGCTAAACATACTGGAAGGTGTTGCTGTGAGAGGAAACAGATGGTGAAAGTAGTAGGGTGTTAGCTAAACATACTGGAAGGTGTTGCTGTGAGAGGGTGTTAGCTAAACATACTGGAAGGTGTTGCTGTGAGAGGGTGTTAGCTAAACATACTGGAAGGTGTTGCTGTGAGAGGGTGTTAGCTAAACATACTGGAAGGTGTTGCTGTGAGAGGGTGTTAGCTAAACATACTGGAAGGTGTTGCTGTGAGAGGAAACAGATGGTGAAAGTAGGAGGGTGTTAGCTAAACATACTGGAAGGTGTTGCTGTGAGAGGAAACAGATGGTGAAAGTAGGAGGGTGTTAGCTAAACATACTGGAAGGTGTTGCTGTGAGAGGAAACAGATGGTGAAAGTAGGAGGGTGTTAGTTAAACATACTGGAAGGTGTTGCTGTGAGAGGAAACAGATGGTGAAAGGAGGAGGGTGTTAGCTAAACATACGGGAAGGTGTTGCTGTGAGAGGAAACAGATGGTGAAAGGAGGAGGGTGTTAGCTAAACATACTGGAAGGTGTTGCTGGGAGAGGAAACAGATGGTGAAAGTAGGAGGGTGTTAGCTAAACATACTGGAAGGTGTTGCTGTGAGAGGGTGTTAGCTAAACATACTGGAAGGTGTTGCTGTGAGAGGAAACAGATGGTGAAAGTAGGAGGGTGTTAGCTAAACATACTGGAAGGTGTTGCTGTGAGAGGAAACAGATGGTGAAAGGAGGAGGGTGTTAGCTAAACATACTGGAAGGTGTTGCTGTGAGAGGGTGTTAGCTAAACATACTGGAAGGTGTTGCTGTGAGAGGAAACAGATGGTGAAAGTAGGAGGGTGTTAGCTAAACATACTGGAAGGTGTTGCTGTGAGAGGGTGTTAGCTAAACATACTGGAAGGTGTTGCTGTGAGAGGGTGTTAGCTAAACATCCCCAGGTGAGACTAGCGCAGCAGCAGAGTAGTCCGTAGATAGTAGAAGGTCCTCAAAACTAGTGGTTTTATTTACATCGTCATCAGCAGCTTTCTCCAACACTGACATTACTGTCCACAACTAGAATATCATGCTGTGACAGGAAAGGTGGAAGAGTTAACACAACTACACCTAGCTTCTCAACTACACCTAGCTTCTCAACTACACCTAGCTTCTCAACTACACCTAGCTTCTCAACTACACCAAGCTTCTCAACTACACCTAGCTTCTCAACTACACCTAGCTTCTCAACTACACCTAGCTTCTCAACTACACCTAGCTTCACAACTACACCTAGCTTCACAACTACACCTAGCTTCACAACTACACCTAGCTTCACAACTACACCTAGCTTCTCAACTACACCTAGCTTCTCAACTACACCTAGCTTCACAACTACACCTAGCTTCTCAACTACACCTAGCTTCTCAACTACACCTAGCTTCACAACTACACCTAGCTTCTCAACAACAACTTGCTTGGTGGAATCTGTTGTCATCAGGATTGGGATCAATTCCATTTAAATTCCAGTCAATTCAGGAAGTACACAGAAATTCAAATTTCAATTCTCTTTTCAATTGGGTGTACTTCCTGAAGAATTGACTGGAATTTATATTGAGCTCAACCCTGGTTGTGATATGTGATGGTTGGGGTGAAAATGTACCAGAGAACAGATGTTTGTGGTCCTCTGTAGCTCAATTATAGTGTCCTATAATAAGGAATAGGCCCCTGGTCTAAAGTAGTGTCCTATAATAAGGAATAGGCCCCCGGTCTAAAGTAGTGTCCTATAATAAGGAATAGGCCCCTGGTCTAAAGTAGTGTCCTATAATAAGGAATAGGCCCCCCCTGGTCTAAAGTAGTGTCCTATAATAAGGAATAGGCCCCTATAATGGTCTAAGGAATAGGAATAGGCCCCCTGGTCTAAAGTAGTGTCCTATAATAAGGAATAGGCCCCTGGTCTAAAGTAGTGTCCTATAATAAGGAATAGGCCCCTGGTCTAAAGTAGTGTCCTATAATAAGGAATAGGCCCCCCTGGTCTAAAGTAGTGTCCTATAATAAGGAATAGGCCCCCGGTCTAAAGTAGTGTCCTATAATAAGGAATAGGCCCCTGGTCTAAAGTAGTGTCCTATAATAAGGAATAGGCCCCTGGTCTAAAGTAGTGTCCTATAATAAGGAATAGGCCCCTGGTCTAAAGTAGTGTCCTATAATAAGGAATAGGCCCCTGGTCTAAAGTAGTGTCCTATAATAAGGAATAGGCCCCCCCTGTCTAAAGTAGTGTCCTATAATAAGGAATAGGCCCCCTGGTCTAAAGTAGTGTCCTATAATAAGGAATAGGCCCCTGGTCTAAAGTAGTGTCCTATAATAAGGAATAGGCCCCCCTGGTCTAAAGTAGTGTCCTATAATAAGGAATAGGCCCCTGGTCTAAAGTAGTGTCCTATAATAAGGAATAGGCCCCTGGTCTAAAGTAGTGTCCTATAATAAGGAATAGGCCCCCCTGGTCTAAAGTAGTGTCCTATAATAAGGAATAGGCCCCTGGTCTAAAGTAGTGTCCTATAATAAGGAATAGGCCCCTGTCTAAAGTAGTGTCCTATAATAAGGAATAGGCCCCTGGTCTAAAGTAGTGTCCTATAATAAGGAATAGGCCCCCCCTGGTCTAAAGTAGTGTCCTATAATAAGGAATAGGCCCCCCCCTGGTCTAAAGTAGTGTCCTATAATAAGGAATAGGCCCCCTGGTCTAAAGTAGTGTCCTATAATAAGGAATAGGCCCCCCGGTCTAAAGTAGTGTCCTATAATAAGGAATAGGCCCCTGGTCTAAATAAGTAAAGTAGTGTCCTATAATAAGGAATAGGCCCCTGGTCTAAAGTAGTGTCCTATAAGTAAGGAATAGGCCCCCTGGTCTAAAGTAGTGTCCTATAATAAGGAATAGGCCCCTGGTCTAAAGTAGTGTCCTAATATAAGTCCTGGTATAAGGAATAGGCCCCCCTGGCTATAAGGAATAGGCCCCTGGTCTAAAGTAGTGTCCTATAATAAGGAATAGGCCCCCTGGTCTAAAGTAGTGTCCTATAATAAGGAATAGGCCCCTGGTCTAAAGTAGTGTCCTATAATAAGGAATAGGCCCCTGGTCTAAAGTAGTGTCCTATAATAAGGAATAGGCCCCCGGTCTAAAGTAGTGTCCTATAATAAGGAATAGGCCCCCGGTCTAAAGTAGTGTCCTATAATAAGGAATAGGCCCCTGGTCTAAAGTAGTGTCCTATAATAAGGAATAGGCCCTGTGTCTGGCTCCACACAGCAGGGTTTCCTTTAGGCTGCGTCTGTTGACAGTCTTTCCCTCCTGTAGGTTTTCATCATATTGGACGAATATGGCATCTATAAACCAGCCACCGTGTTATAAACCCAAGTGCATTACTCTGATGCACCAAAGACTGTCACAAGCCAAAACTTGGCAAAGCTGACCTTGTAAATGATTTTCATGGACTTGAACTCACCTTATCCATGTGGAAAATGAGGTCCAGTTCGCAGACGTTCTCAAAGCATTTGTCCAGAGTTTCCACAAACACCTACAGGAGATATTATCAAGTCATCCATCTTATGTTAAGCATATGTAAGAATTATCTTTGATGTGATGCACAACCTACAGTGCATTCGGAAAGTATTCAGACCCGTTCCCTTTTTCCACATTTTGTTACGTTACAGCCTTATTCTAAAATTGATTAAATAAATAAAAATCCTCATCAATCTAGTGGCCACGCCAGAGCCCGGACTTGAACCCGATCTAACATCTCTGGAGAGACCTGAAAATAGCTGTGCAGCGACGCTCCCCATCCAACCTGACAGAGCTTGAGAGGATCTGCAGAGAAGAATGACAGAAACTCCCCAAATACAGGTGTGGCAAGCTTGTAGTGTCATACCCAAGAAGACTCGAGGCTGTAATCGCTGCCAAAGGTGCTTCAACAAAGTACTGAGTAAAGGGTCTGAATATTTATGTAAATGTAATATTTCATTTTTATATTTGTAATACATTTGCAAAAATGACTAAAAACCTGTTTTTGCTTTGTCATTATGGGGTATTGTGTGTAGATTGATGAGGGGGAAAAACAATTGAATCAATTTTAGAATAATGCTGTAACATAACAAAATGTGGAGAAAGTCAAGGGGTCTGAATCCTTTCCCAATGTACTGTATATACATTGAGTGGACAGATCATTAGGAACACCTGCTCTTTCCATGACATAGACCAACCAGGTGAATCCAGGTGAAAACTATGATCCCTTATTGATGTCACCTGTTAAATCCACTTCAATCAGTGTAGATGAAGGGGAGGAGACAGGTTAAATAAAGATTTTTAAGCCTTGAGACATTGATTGTGTATGTGTGCCATTCAGAGGGTGAATGGGCAAGACAAAATATTGAAGTGCCTTTGAACAGGGTATGGTAGTAGGTGCCAGGTGCACTGGTTTGAGTGTGTCAAGAACTGCAACGCTGCTGGGTTTTTACACTCCACAGTGTGTATCAAGAATGGTCCACCACCCAAAGGACAACCAGCGAACTTGACACAACTGTGGGAAGCATTGGAGTCTACATGGGCCAGCATCCCTGTCGAACACTTTTGACACCTTGTAGAGTCCATGCCCCGACAAATTGAGGCTATTTTGAAGGCAAAAGGGGTGGGTTCAACTCAATATTAGGAATGTGTTCTTAATGTTTTGTACACTCACTGTATATTTCCACAATACACAGCCTATCAGTAGGCTTTCCAATGAGTTCAAGGGTCATTAGCGATCACTGAAGATCAAGACAAGAAGCGCATCTCAACTTGTCATCACCTTGAACACCACCTCACAGTCAAAAACATATTCAAACATGTTTGAAAGTGCTGTCTTCTGTCTATTTAATGATATGTTTGCAATGAAAGTGGAACCCACCACCACTACTAACACCATAAAAACATTTAAGTGTTTGAAAGCACTGTCTATTTGAGATAATGATCAAAGTAAGTTTGCTTTAAAATTGGATAGGTGGGTAGTCTAACAGATTACACAACCGTCCTGTTTACCATCACTACCAAAACATACAGATACAGGACGTCCTGTTTACCATCACTACCAAAACATACAGATACAGGACGTCCTGTTTACCATCACTACCAAAACATACAGATACAGGACGTCCTGTTTACCATCACTACCAAAACATACAGATACAGGACGTCCTGTTTACCATCACTACCAAAACATACAGATACAGGACGTCCTGTTTACCATCACTACCAAAACATACAGATACAGGACGTCCTGTTTACCATCACTACCAAAACATACAGATACAGGACGTCCTGTTTACCATCACTACCAAAACATACAGATACAGGACGTCCTGTTTACCATCACTACCAAAACATACAGATACAGGACGTCCTGTTTACCATCACTACCAAAACATACAGATACAGGACGTTCCTGTTTACCATCACTACCAAAACGTACAGATACAGGACGTCCTGTTTACCATCACTACCAAAACATACAGATACAGGACGTCCTGTTTACCATCACTACCAAAACATACAGATACAGGACGTCCTGTTTACCATCACTACCAAAACATACAGATACAGGACGTCCTGTTTACCATCACTACCAAAACATACAGATACAGGACGTCAGGAAAGATGAGTGAGTGGACCGTCCAGCTGACTGTCTGTCTGTCTGTCTGGGAAAGGAGAGGTGAGTGGACCGTCCAGCTGACTGTCTGTCTGGGAAAGGAGAGGTGAGTGGACCGTCCAGCTGACTGACTGGGAAAGGAGAGGTGAGTGGACCGTCCAGCTGACTGTCTGTCTGTCTGGGAGAGGAGAGGACCGTGAGTGGACCGTCCAGCTGGTGACTGTCTGTCTGGGAAAGGAGAGTCCAGCTGACTGAGTGAGACCGTCCAGCTGACTGTCTGTCTGGGAAAGGAGAGGTGAGTGGACCGTCCAGCTGACTGACTGTCTGGGAAAGGAGAGGTGAGTGGACCGTCCAGCTGACTGACTGGGAAAGGAGAGGTGAGTGGACCGTCCAGCTGACTGACTGTCTGGGAAAGGAGAGGTGAGTGGACCGTCCAGCTGACTGTCTGTCTGGGGAAAGGAGAGGTGAGTGGACCGTCCAGCTGACTGTCTGTCTGGGAAAGGAGAGGTGAGTGGACCGTCCAGCTGACTGACTGTCTGGGAAAGGAGAGGTGAGTGGACCGTCCAGCTGACTGTCTGTCTGGGAAAGGAGAGGTGAGTGGACCGTCCAGCTGACTGTCTGGGAAAGGAGAGGTGAGTGGACCGTCCAGCTGACTGTCTGTCTGGGAAAGGAGAGGTGAGTGGACCGTCCAGCTGACTGACTGTCTGGGAAAGGAGAGGTGAGTGGACCGTCCAGCTGACTGTCTGTCTGGGAAAGGAGAGGTGAGTGGACCGTCCAGCTGACTGACTGTCTGGGAAAGGAGAGGTGAGTGGACCGTCCAGCTGACTGTCTGGGAAAGGAGAGGTGAGTGGACCGTCCAGCTGACTGTCTGTCTGGGAAGGGAGAGGTGAGTGGACCGTCCAGCTGACTGTCTGCTGACTGTCTGGGAAAGGAGAGGTGAGTGGACCGTCCAGCTGACTGACTGTCTGGGAAAGGAGAGGTGAGTGGACCGTCCACCGTCCAGCTGACTGACTGGGAAAGGAGAGGTGAGTGGACCGTCCAGCTGACTGTCTGGGAAAGGAGAGGTGAGTGGACCGTCCAGCTGACTGTCTGTCTGGGAAAGGAGAGGTGAGTGGACCGTCCAGCTGACTGTCTGTCTGGGAAAGGAGAGGTGAGTGGACCGTCCAGCTGACTGTCTGTCTGACTGGGAAAGGAGGAGGTGAGTGGACCGTCCAGCTGACTGTCTGTCTGGGAAAGGAGAGGTGAGTGGACCGTCCAGCTGACTGTCTGTCTGGGAAAGGAGAGGTGAGTGGACCGTCCAGCTGACTGTCTGGGAAAGGAGAGGTGAGTGGACCGTCCAGCTGACTGTCTGGGAAAGGAGAGGTGAGTGGACAGTCCAGCTGCTGTCTGTCTGGGAAAGGAGAGGTGAGTGGACCGTCCAGCTGACTGTCTGGGAAAGGAGAGGTGAGTGGACAGTCCAGCTGTCTGTCTGGGAAAGGAGAGGTGAGTGGACCGTCCAGCTGACTGTCTGGGAAAGGAGAGGTGAGTGGACAGTCCAGCTGACTGTCTGGGAAAGGAGAGGTGAGTGGACCGTCCAGCTGACTGTCTGTCTGGGAAAGGAGAGGTGAGTGGACCGTCCAGCTGACTGTCTGTCTGACTGGGAAAGGAGAGGTGAGTGGACACCATACAACCCTACTGTTCAACAGAGTTATAGATGGTAACACACCAACCCACCTGTATTAGATCCAGAATACCGAGCTCACTCTCAGAGGAGTCCACACAGAACACAAAGTACAGCGTAGCATAGTGCCGGTAGATCAACTTGTAGTCCGAGCCGCCGATCAAACTGCAAATAGAGAAATAATATTATTAGCCTATCCTGCATTGTCTGATTTGGTCCAACTGTAACTCATCTGCCAGGGAACTGATGATTGATTGCTGGTCATATGAGCTGCACACTTCTGTCAAACAATACTTCTCATTTAACAACCCCAGATAAAACTACACCATGAAGTCATCACAGAAGCACAGTACCAGTCCCCAATACAAACCATAGCTACCGCCTGGATGCTTTATTGAATCCTAAACGACTTAGGTTTATTTGCTTTGCAGACAACAATGCATTTTTTGATTTGTTCATTGTTCATCAACAATGTATATTTTGGTTAATTTAACCAGCTAGTAATACTAACAATAGCTTTTACCTTCCCCCCTCCAAGAAGTTGCAGACGTTGTCATCCCTCTTCGACACCAGATGGAAAGTCTCTCGAATTATCTGCTGCTGCAGATCTTCGGCCTGAGAAGAAATATGTCTGATAATTGGCTAAGAAACTTAATTGAAATCGAAATTCAAGAGCTAGCTAGCTAACAGCTAGCAGTAAAACAGCTGACGTTGCAAACTAGCCCCAAGGTTGCCCATCTGTTGTGCACATTGATATTTGTAGCTATGTCCAAATATATAAATCAACGTAGCTAGTTAGCTATATAAATGGCAATAAAATCACATCTCATGATGATGACAAAATAGATTATTGATTAATTAGCCTCTAGCTAGACATTTTAGCTAGCATAGCATTAGTGCACTAACAGCTGGCAAATAAGATAAACGGATGGCTAGCTGGCTATCTAACAAACGTTAGCAGTTCGTACATTTGGGTACTTACAAAATATTCATAAAATCTGATGAGTCGTGGTTTCCCATGGTTGTTAAATATTAAAATAGCTTTAATCATATTTCGCTGGAAATGTCTCAAATCCCTTGATAAAAGATGTGCAGTCAGCAGTCAGCTGTCCATCTGGAGGATGTGTTCGGAAGTCGCTTCCTCCGGCTCTTCTTCTTCTCTGAGGTTTATTGACACACTCATAAGGTGTATTGCCGCCACCTACTGTACGAAACACCAGAGAGTACATCTTTAACCGGTGCCCTGCTCTGTACGAAACACCAGAGAGTACATCTTTAACCGGAGCCCTACTCTGTACGAAACACCACAGAGTACATCTTTAACCGGAGCCCTGCTCTGTACGAAACACCAGAGAGTACATCTTTAACCGGTGCCCTGCTCTGTACGAAACACCAGAGAGTACATCTTTAACCGGTGCCCTGCTCTGTACGAAACACCAGAGAGTACATCTTTAACCGGAGCCCTACTCTGTACGAAACACCACAGAGTACATCTTTAACCGGAGCCCTACTCTGTACGAAACACCACAGAGTACATCTTTAACCGGAGCCCTACTCTGTACGAAACACCACAGAGTACATCTTTAACCGGTGCCCTACTCTGAAAGTCAGAGCTTTCCACATCATACGTCGACATCTTGTTGAGCCACAGAGCGTTCTCCTTTTGCGCTGTTGAAACACACGAAATCTGCATCATACCGCTCCTGGTCACTCGGACCGAGTCCACTTTACCCAACCCGGTCACTCGGACCGAGTCCACTTTACCCAAACCGGTCACTCGGACTGAGTCCACTTTACCCAAACCGGTCACTCGGACTGAGTCCACTTTACCCAAACCGTCCATCGCCATCTTCCAGACCGCAAAAAACCATCCTTGCTCGTGAATCGTCATCAGGGCAAAGGGTGGCTATTTGAAGAATTTCAAATATAAAATAGATTTTGATTTGTTTAAAACTTTTTTTGTTACTACGTGATTCCATATGTGTTATTTCATAGTTTTGATGTCTTCACTATTATTCTACAATGTAAAAAATAGTAAAAAATAAAGAAGAACCCTTGAATGAGTAGGCGTGTCCAAACTTTTGACTGGTATTGTATATGGGACAATTTAGCAATTAGGATTTGTTATCTGTAATGGTTGTGATAAATTAGGCATTGTTGTGCACTGTTGCCATATAGATAAATGCACACATATTTTTTTTCCAGTGCAGGCCTTGTGTTCAAATTTGTATTTTAGTTTTCCCATTCGAGTACACGAGTACTCAAAAAAATAATAATGCGAGTACTCGAACAGTCAAAACATTTCAATTGCCCATCCCTAGCATGGACATCCACAGAGACCTCTACCAGAAATAAATGATGGACGCCAGAAACTGCAACCAGAAACTGAGAGGAAAATTTACCCCAAAACAGACTGATAAATAAGAATGACCTATGTTTATTTCTAAATATATATTTGTGTCTATTTCTGAATCAAACCCCTTTATTTCCCTTTATTACCGAGTGGCGCAGTGGTCTAAGGCACTGCATCGCAGTGCTAGCTGTGCCACTAGAGATCCTGGTTCGAATCCAGGCTCTGTCGTAGCCGGCCGCGACCGGGAGACCCATGGGGCGGCGCACAATTGGCCCAGCGTCGTCCAGGGTAGGGGAGGGAATGGCCGGCAGGGATGTAGCTCAGTTGGTAGGGCATGGTGTTTGCAATGCCAGGGTTGTGGGTTCGATTCCCACAGGGGGTATGAAAAAATAAAATAATAATGTATGCACTCACTAACTGTAAGTCGCTCTGGATAAGAGCGTCTGCTAAATGACTAAAATGTAAATGTTAGGATATAGCCTAATAGTTTCCATGGTCTCTGATACAGGCTTGGTTCAAGGCTTGGTTCAAGGATGGGTCAAGGACTCTTTATCAGCTGCTCTCTATTACCACATGTGTTCTAGCTTCATTCTGTCAGATATACAGTGGGGAAAAAAGTATTTAGTCAGCCACCAATTGTGCAAGTTCTCCCACTTAAAAAGATGAGAGAGGCCTGTCATTTTCATCATAGGTACACGTCAACTATGACAGACAAAATGAGAAAAAAAATTCCAGAAAATCACATTGTAGGATTTTTTATGAATTTATTTGCAAATTATGGTGGAAAATAAGTATTTGGTCAATAACAAAAGTTTCTCAATACTTTGTTATATACCCTTTGTTGGCAATGACACAGGTCAAACGTTTTCTGTAAGTCTTCACAAGGTTTTCACACACTGTTGCTGGAATTTTGGCCCATTCCTCCATGCAGATCTCCTCTAGAGCAGTGATGTTTTGAGGCTGTCGCTGGGCAAACACGGACTTTCAACTCCCTCCAAAGATTTTCTATGGGGTTGAGATCTGGAGACTGGCTAGGCCACTCCAGGACCTTGAAATGCTTCTTACGAAGCCACTCCTTCGTTGCCCACAGGCGGGTGTGTTTGGGATCATTGTCATGCTGAAAGACCCAGCCACGTTTCATCTTCAATGCCCTTGCTGATGGAAGGAGGTTTTCACTCAAAATCTCACGATACATGGCCCCATTCATTCTTTCCTTTACACGGATCAGTCGTCCTGGTCCCTTTGCAGAAAAACAGCCCCAAAGCATGATGTTTCCACCCCCATGCTTCACATTAGGTATGGTGTTCTTTTGGATGCAACTCAGCATTCTTTGTCCTCCAAACACGACGAGTTGAGTTTTTACCAAAAAGTTCTATTTTGGTTTCATCTGACCATATGACACATTCTCCCAATCCTCTTCTGGATCATCCAAATGCACTCTAGCAAACTTCAGATGGGCCTGGACATGTACTGGCTTAAGCAGGGGGACACGTCTGGCGCTGCAGGATTTGAGTCCCTGGCGGCGTAGTGTGTTACTGATGGTGGGCTTTGTTACTTTGGTCCCAGCTCTCTGCAGGTCATTCACTAGGTCCCCCCGTGTGGTTCTGGGATTTTTGCTCACCGTTCTTGTGATCATTTTGACCCCACGGGGTGAGATCTTGCGTGGAGCCCCAGATCGAGGGAGATTATCAGTGGTCTTGTATGTCTTCCATATCCTAATAATTGCTCCCACAGTTGATTTCTTCAAACCAAGCTGCTTACCTATTGCAGATGCAGTCTTCCCAGCCTGGTGCAGGTCTACAATGTTGTTTCTGGTGTCCTTTGACAGCTCTTTGGTCTTGGCCATAGTGGAGTTTGGAGTGTGACTGTTTGAGGTTGTGGACAGGTGTCTTTTATACTGATAACAAGTTCAAACAGGTGCCATTAATACAGGTAACGAGTGGAGGACAGAGGAGCCTCTTAAAGAAGAAGTTACAGGTCTGTGAGAGCCAGAAATCTTGCCTGTTTGTAGGTGACCAAATACTTATTTTCCACCATAATTTGCAAATAAATTCATAAAAAATCCTACAATGTGATTTTCTGGAAAATAATTCTCAATTTGTCTGTCATAGTTGACGTGTACCTATGATGAAAATTACAGGCCTCTCTCATCTTTTTAAGTGGGAGAACTTGCATAATTGGTGGCTGACTAAATACTTTTTTTCCCTACTGTACACACGAGCATCGCTTTGAATATTGGCCTATAGCTGTTTGGTAGTTCTTTATACCAGAAGAATGTTGCTGCAATGATCCCAAGGTTCTAATCCACTGGTGGTCTTTCTTCAAGTGTAACTAACATCAATGTCGCCACCTAGTGTCAATAAAACTATACTCACCATGCCTGGCTGGATGCACACAGTCATGCACCCACCGTGTATAATGCAATTATGAAACATATAGAGTAGGCATACTGTAACAGACTATGAAAACATATAGATTGAATATATATATGTATATATTGCATGTTTTAGTGTTTTTATTAGATGTATTTTCCCCCAAAGAAGTCAAATTCTGAAAAATCTGAATTTGATTGATTGAAGAAACATGCAGTGGAGAACAGGTGTCGTATGTGTCTAGAGGAGAGGAGAGGAGAGGAGAGGAGAGGAGAGGAGAGGAGAGGAGAGGAGAGGAGAGGAGAGGAGAGGAGAGGAGAGGAGGAGGAGAGGAGAGGAGAGGAGAGGAGGAGGAGAGGAGAGGAGAGGAGAGGAGAGGAGAGGAGAGGAGAGGAGAGGAGAGGAGAGGAGAGGAGGGTCAGGGCCAGGGCCAGGGCCAGGGTCTGTTGGTGGTCTGTTCTAGAACACTGTGAAAGAGGAAGCCAGTCAGATTAAACCCAGACTGCGTCCCAAATCCCACCCTAGTGCACTACCAGGGGGCTCTGGTCGAAAGTAGTGCGCCGTATAGAGAATAGGGTGGCATTTGGGGCGCAGTGCCAGTTCACTGTAGAAGAGTCCCTGACAGTTGTAATTATCCCCATCATTCTAACTCTCTTTCATCAGCCCAGAGAGAGGATCTGAACACCGCCACGCATTACCTCAACTCTGGCAGGCACAGCCAAGCTTCCCTCACATTCCTACAATTACCACAGAAACAAAACAACTTGAAGGCTGCATCCCAAATGTCACCTCCAGGGCCCACAGGGCTCCTGTCAAAGTAGTTCACTATAAAGGGTACAAGGTGCTGTTTGGGACGCACCCTAAAACACTTCAACTGACTGTCAGTGAGACAGCGACCACCCAAGACTACCCAGTCCAGTGTGTCACCAACAACCGTTCAACAGAGTACAGTCTGTAACCGGGTGAGGTGTAATAACATTGGTAGATACATGTTTGGGAACTTTTCAATTAACGATATATAGACATTGATTCTTGAAGAATATACTTTACTAATACCTCATTATCTTAATTCAACTGTCGTTCACCATCAGAAACTAAAACATCAGCTTGTTTCACTGGATATATTTGGCTGTTTTCGCTGCATAACATGTAGAAGGTGTCCCTTCTAGGTTTGGAAGAAGTGACTGCTAAATACTCTCATTCGTTGTTGTTTTAACTGCAGATTTTCCCTTTTTATACAACGTCAACGGACTATCAGTGAGACAGCGACCACCCACTACCCGGCATAGTGAGTCACTAACCGTTCAACAGAGGACAATCTGTACCAGCATGACCCCCTCTGTCCACTGAATGTTGTGCCTGTCAACTTGCATTTGTTAAGTCCTCATAAAGTGTGTCCATAAAGGCAGCCGGCTGGCCAGGCCCACCTACCTTGGACCGCCTCTGATGCTCTGCTTCTCCCGGGCCACTCATGTTGAAATAACCCCTGCCTACGTTCCAAATGGCACCCTATTTCCTATATAGTGCACTACTTTAGACCAGAGCCTATAGGGCTTTATAGGGAATAGGGTTCCGTTTGGAACGCCAGCAGCAGTTCACACATGGTAATGAGCATCTTTGTGTTGTTCACTATGTGCTCATACAGGAGGAAGGTCATTTGGGGAGGAAGAGGGGGGAGGGGCATAATGGATGATGATGTGTAAAAAGGGCTGGGCTTCTGAAGCGCTAATGATGGACTCTAAATGTTGAAAACAGGAATAATGGAGATGAAGGAGGAGGAGAGGAAATAAACTCTGACCTTTAATGTTGTTGGGTGTTTTGGTGTTTTCACCACATCAAACTCTGAATGTACCATGTACTGGTGTGAACCCTGCTTGGAGTTTGTCCTGTTTCCTGTTATTTTATAAGCACTATACGCTATTGGTTATTATCATATGATACTGTAGATATAGTCCATATTGGCATACATAAGAGCATCTGCTAAATGACTAAAATGGAAAATGGAAATGTATTGTTCATGTTTAAACTGTCTGAAACAATAACTTTTAATGTGTCCCTTATTAAAGGTAGACTCAGCAATATGACGTAGATGCAGAAAGTAAACAGCATAGTGGGTACATTTCCACAACAACTAAGAGCGTTGAAGCGTAAGGCTCAACTTCTCCCGTGGTGCTCTGAACAGCGTGAAGCGTAAGGCTCAACTTCTCCCGTGGTGCTCTGAACAGCGTGAAGCGTAAGGCTCAACTTCTCCCGTGGTGCTCTGAACAGCGTGAAGCGTAAGGCTCAACTTCTCCCTTTGTGCTCTGAACAGCGTGAAGCGTAAGGCTCAACTTCTCCCGTGGTGCTCTGAACAGCGTGAAGCGTGAGGCTCAACTTCTCCCGTGGTGCTCTGAACAGCGTGAAGCGTAAGGCTCAACTTCTCCCGTGGTGCTCTGAACAGCGTGAAGCGTAAGGCTCAACTTCTCCCGTGGTGCTCTGAACAGCGTGAAGCGTAAGGCTCAACTTCTCCCGTGGTGCTCTGAACAGCGTGAAGCGAACCCGTGCACATGCACAGATACTGTGTCTTGCATCTCGAAAATAATTTCGCTGTCTACCTTTAACACCAAATGGTGTAGCTCCCTTTCCTGCAGTCAAATGACCACACCGCCCTCTAGTGGCCGCATGGCTAGACTGCATTTCATAATTAATTAATACAATCTGGTGTTTCTATGTCAAACGGTTTTGTTATATTTCAGTCTTCTGTGATGTATATAAAGTGTAATATTGGGATGCAAACTCAAAATTTTATACATTTCAACTCTATATCTGACATGGTACATGTGTCTTCTTTTTTTAAGCCCATAACCATGTGTGTGAGGTGTATACTTTTGTTTCAAAGTAGATTTGTTTAAGACTACCAAGAAACATTCTGAGTGACATTGATTTAGCCCACTGCAGTAAAAGGTTAATTAATACCCCCAAATGTAGAATATGACAAATCATCAAGCTGAGCAGACCACCATAAACTGCTTTGCAGTTAAACTTTTATGCTTGAGCTTGGAAGAAGGGGTGCAAAGGGTGCTGTAGAAAAATCAGAATAAAAAAATATATATACAATATACACTACCAGTCAAAAGTTTGGACACAACTACTCATTCATGGGTTTTTCTTAATTTTTACTATTTTCTACAAATTAGAGATTTTTGGTTCAAACCGCCGTGTCTTTGTGAGACGTGGTGTGGGTGAACGGATGATCTCCGCATGTGTAGTTCCCACCGTAAAGCATGGAGGAGGGGGTGTGATGGTGTGGGGGTCCTTTGCTGGTGACACTGTCTGTGATTTATTTAGATTTCAAGGCACACTTAACCAGCATGGCTACCACAGCATTCTGCAGCGATACGCCATCCCATCTGGTTTGGGCTTAGTGGGACTATCATTTGTTTTTCAACAGGACAATGACCCAACACACCTCCAGGCTGTGTAAGGGCTATTTTACCAAGAAGGAGAGTGATGGAGTGCTGCATCAGATGACCTGGCCTCCACAATCCCCCGACCTCAACCCAATTGAGATGGTTTGGGATGAGTCGGACGGCAGAGTGAAGGAAAAGCAGCCAACAAGTGCTAAGCATATGTGGGAACTCCTTCAAGACTGTTGGAAAAGCATTCCAGGTGAAGCTGGTTGAGAGAATGCCAAGAGTGTGCAAAGCTGTCATCAAGGCAAAGGGTGGCTATTTGAAGAATCTCAAATATAAAATATATTTTGATTTGTTTAACACTTTTTTTGGTTACTACATGATTCATATGTGTTATTTCATAGTTTTGATGTCTTCACTATTATTCTACATGTAAAAAATAGTAAAAATTAAGAAAAAACCCTTGAATGAGTAGGTGTGTCCAAACTTTTCACAGGTAGTGTATATATATATATATATATATATATATATATATATATATATATATATACAGCTCTGGAAAAATTTAAGAGACCACTGTAAATGTTTCTTAAATCAGCATCTCTACATGTATGACAGCCATTCCATTCCAGTGTCTGTTGAATTCCAACACAGGCACACCTCATTCTACTGAATTAGGTACTGATTAGGTGATCACATGAACCAAATCTTATTTAACGAGGAAAAGTATAAAAACCACTGCTGTGGTCATCACTATCCTCTTGCAATAGGACCAGCTGGATGGCAAAAACAGTGCTAATAGTACCTCAAAAGTAATATTAATCAAAAAATAACTATTGACCATGCCAAAAGAGTTGAAAAGGAAAGTTTTGAGTGAGGAAAAGAAGGGTTCAATTCTGGCTTTACTGGCAGAGGGATACAGTGAGCGTCAGGTTGCTTCCATCCTTAAAATTTCAAAGACGGCGGTTCATAAGAGGTCAAGTTGTCAATGCAACTTGTTCAGACATTGGTGACAACAAAATATAAAAAAATAAAAAAATATATAAGCTACAGACAACAAAGCTACAGGGCAGAGGGCGAAAACGACTCTCTACTGACCGGGATGACCGCCAACTCATTCGAATGTCACTCAACAACCGTAGGATGACATCAAGTGACCTACAAAAAGAATGGCAAACGGCAGCTGGGGTGAAGTGCACGGCGAGGACGGTTCGAAACAGGCTCCTAGGGGCAGGGCTGAAGTCATGCAAAGCTAGAAAAAAGCCTTCATCAATGAGAAGCAAAGAAGAGCCAGGCTGAGGTTTGCAAAAGACCATAAGGATTGGACCGTAGAGGACTGGAGTAAGGTCATCTTCTCTGATGAGTCCAATTTTCAGCTTTGCCCAACACCTGGTCGTCTAATGGTTAGACGGAGACCTGGAGAGGCCTACAAGCCACAGTGTCTCGCACCCACTGTGAAATTTGGTGGAGGATCGGTGATGATCTGGGGGTGCTTCAGCAAGGCTGGAATCGGGCAGATTTGTCTTTGTGAAGGACGCATGAATCAAGCCACGTACAAGGTTGTCCTGGAAGAAAACTTGCTTCCTTTTGCTCTGACATTGTTCCCCAACTCTGAGGATTGGTTTTTCCAGCAGGACAATGCGCCATGCCACACAGCCAGGTCAATCAAGGTGTGGATGGAGGACCACCAGATCAAGACCCTGTCATGGCCAGCCCAATCTCCAGACCTGAACCCCATTGAAAACTTCTGGAATGTGATGAAGAGGAAGATGGATGGTCACAAGCCATCAAACAAAGCCGAGCTGCTTGAATTTTTGCGCCAGGAGTGGCATAAAGTCACCCAACATCAATGTGAAAGACTGGTGGAGAGCATGCCAAGACGCATGAAAGCTGTGATTGAAAATCTGGGTTATTCCACCAAATATTGATTTCTGAACTCTTCCTAAGTTAAAACATTAGTATTGTGTTGTTAAAAAATGAACATGAACTTATTTTCTTTGCATTATTCGAGGTCTGACAACACTGCATCTTTTTTGTTATTTTGACCAGTTGTCATTTTCTGCAAATAAATGCTCTAAATGACAATATTTTTATTTGGAATTTGGGAGAAATGTTGTCAGTAGTTTATAGAATAAAAAAAAAAGTTACTTTTACCCAAACACATACCTATAAATAGTAAAACCAGAGAAACTGATAATTTTGCAGTGGTCTCTTAATTTTTTCCAGAGCTGTATATACTGTATATTCAGTCATTAAAAAAACAAGTGACATTTAAGATTCATTTATTGAAACCATAATATCAACTGGTTATATTATGTAGTGGAACACAATCTTCCATAAGGCAGCACTGGAGCTTGCTTGTAGAAGCCTGTGGCTGTGCAATGGCATAGTCTTGTTTTGTTCATTTAGCAGACAAGACGCTTATATTTCCCAAGCCCTTATCACAGTCAAGACACCTATTTTATAGTAAAAAAAACATGATGTAATTTAACAGAATAAAAATAACAGAATATTTTTCAGAATGAAAAAAGTTGCCAGTGTGAAGTGATGCGCATCTCGCATCTGGAACAGTTAATCTCAAAGAGTGAAACAGGGCTCAATTTGGCGAAATGAAAGACACCCCTTTCAGGGTCACGAACCAAAATCTGTCTTCTTTTCGATATACAGACTTTCAATTTAGTTTATTATGTCTGTTCTTCTGAATTTTGTAAATGGATTAACAATTCCACATTGAACACTGCATGGTGATGAATTACGGCCAGGCATTTTGCTGATATCGTTCAGTACGATAAGTAGCCTATAGGCTACTAGAGAAATGTGACGTTTGAAATGAAATAAGTTTGCTAATATGGGTGATTATTAATGGGACAGTTGATTGTTACAACCATCACACTAGTAGTACTAGTTTAAAGGATAACTGAAGAAAAAAAAACTGTGGTGCAGATTAATGTTATAAACGCATTGTTCTATTATCGCATCAATTCAGGCAATTTATCGCGATATGGATGTTTGTCCATAGCGCCCAGTTCTAAATCAATATGTAGCTTGCTAGAATGTATAATATTTCTAATAATTATATCATTGTTTTCATCATAACAGTATTTTTGTATTTAGGATAAAAGCTGAAAATAAGGTCTGTGGTGAGCTAAGCACAGGTTTAGGAGATCTTATATGTTTTGTTCATTGAGAATCTTGTTCAATGAGAATTCACTTTTTGTGAATTTTTAAGCATTTATGTAATAAATAAATAACACACATAAAGTTTTTTAGGACAGAATGGTGCGCTCTATGAGCATTGTGAATTCATCCTGGTCATGAATGATATTATCTCATAGAAAAAACGTATCAGATCTCCTAAGCCTGTGTTAACCTCAGACCTTATTTTTGGCGTTTATCCCAAAACCCTATTTCCCAATTCATTTTCTCCATAGGAATGGCTGAACAGACCAGATGGAACTCATTTTCGTTTTTTAGGACTAGAAGCTGGTGCGCTCTATGAGCATCTGTGAGAGGAAAACAATACCGCTCCTGGAGTTCTCTCCAGGTTTTCCTTCCAGCCTAGCTGAATGTAGCAGCCTACGGTGTGTGGTTGGAGTTCTCTCCAGGTTTTCCTTCCAGCCTAGCTGAATGTAGCAGCCTACGGTGTGTGGTTAAAGTTCTCTCCAGGTTTTCCTTCCAGCCTAGCTGAATGTAGCAGCCTACGGTTGTGCGGTTTAAAGTTCTCTCCAGGTTTTCCTTCCAGCCTAGCTGAATGTAGCAGCCTACGGTGTGTGGTTAAAGTTCTCTCCAGGTTTTCCTTCCAGCCTAGCTGAATGTAGCAGCCTACGGTGTGTGGTTGAAGTTCTCTCCAGGTTTTCCTTCCAGCCTAGCTGAATGTAGCAGCCTACGGTGTGCGGTTGAAGTTCTCTCCAGGTTTTCCTTCCAGCCTAGCTGAATGTAGCAGCCTACGGTGTGTGGTTGAAGTTCTCTCCAGGTTTTCCTTCCAGCCTAGCTGAATGTAGCAGCCTACGGTGTGTGGTTTAAAGTTCTCTCCAGGTTTTCCTTCCAGCCTAGCTGAATGTAGCAGCCTACGGTGTGTGGTTGAAGTTCTCTCCAGGTTTTCCTTCCAGCCTAGCTGAATGTAGCAGCCTACGGTGTGTGTGGTTGAAGTTCTCTCCAGGTTTTCCTTCCAGCCTAGCTGAATGTAGCAGCCTACGGTGTGTGGTTGAAGTTCTCTCCAGGTTTTCCTTCCAGCCTAGCTGAATGTAGCAGCCTACGGTGTGTGGTTGAAAGTTCTCTCCAGGTTTTCCTTCCAGCCTAGCTGAATGTAGCAGCCTACGGTGTGCGGTTGGAGTTCTCTCCAGGTTTTCCTTCCAGCCTAGCTGAATGTAGCAGCCTACGGTGTGTGGTTGAAGTTCTCTCCAGGTTTTCCTTCCAGCCTAGCTGAATGTAGCAGCCTACGGTGTGTGGTTGAAGTTCTCTCCAGGTTTTCCTTCCAGCCTAGCTGAATGTAGCAGCCTACGGTGTGTGTGGTTTTTCCTTCCAAGTTCTCAGCCAGGTGTGTTTCCTTCCCTTCCAGCTAGCTGAATGTAGCAGCCTACGGTGTGTGGTTGAAGTTCTCTCCAGGTTTTCCTTCCAGCCTAGCTGAATGTAGCAGCCTACGGTGTGTGGTTGAAGTTCTCTCCAGGTTTTCCTTCCAGCCTAGCTGAATGTAGCAGCCTACGGTGTGTGGTTGAAGTTCTCTCCAGGTTTTCCTTCCAGCCTAGCTGAATGTAGCAGCCTACGGTGTGTGGTTGAAGTTCTCTCCAGGTTTTCCTTCCAGCCTAGCTGAATGTAGCAGCCTACGGTGTGTGGTTGAAGTTCTCTCCAGGTTTTCCTTCCAGCCTAGCTGAATGTAGCAGCCTACGGTGTGTGGTTGAAGTTCTCTCCAGGTTTTCCTTCCAGCCTAGCTGAATGTAGCAGCCTACGGTGTGTGGTTGAAGTTCTCTCCAGGTTTTCCTTCCAGCCTAGCTGAATGTAGCAGCCTACGGTGTGTGGTTGAAGTTCTCTCCAGGTTTTCCTTCCAGCCTAGCTGAATGTAGCAGCCTACGGTACGGTGGTTGAAAGTTCTCTCCAGGTTTTCCTTCCCTAGCCTGTAGCAGCCTAGCGAATGTAGCAGCCTACGGTGTGTGGTTGGAGTTCTCTCCAGGTTTTCCTTCCAGCCTAGCTGAATGTAGCAGCCTACGGTGTGTGGTTGGATGTTCTCTCCAGGTTTTCCTTCCAGCCTAGCTGAATGTAGCAGCCTACGTTGTGCTGTGTGTGGTTGAAGTTCTCTCCAGGTTTTCCTTCCAGCCTAGCTGAATGTAGCAGCCTACGGTGTGTGGTTGAAGTTCTCTCCAGGTTTTCCTTCCAGCCTAGCTGAATGTAGCAGCCTACGGTGTGTGGTTGAAGTTCTCTCCAGGTTTTCCTTCCAGCCTAGCTGAATGTAGCAGCCTACGGTGTGCGGTTGAAGTTCTCTCCAGGTTTTCCTTCCAGCCTAGCTGAATGTAGCAGCCTACGGTGTGTGCGGTTGAAGTTCTCTCCAGGTTTTCCTTCCAGCCTAGCTGAATGTAGCAGCCTACTGGTGTGCAGCCTACGTGTGAAGTTCTCTCCAGGTTTTCCTTCCAGCCTAGCTGAATGTAGCAGCCTAGCTGAATGTAGCAGCCTAGCTGAATGTAGCAGCCTACGGTGTGTGGTTGAAGTTCTCTCCAGGTTTTCTTCCAGCCTAGCTGAATGTAGCAGCCTACGGTGTGTGTGTGGTTGAAGTTCTCTCCAGGTTTTCCTTCCAGCCTAGCTGAATGTAGCAGCCTACGGTGTGCAGCCTACGGTTGTGGTTGAAGTTCTCTCCAGGTTTTTCCTTCCAGCCTAGCTGAATGTAGCAGCCTACGGTGTGTGGTTGAAGTTCTCTCCAGGTTTTCCTTCCAGCCTAGCTGAATGTAGCAGCCTACGGTGTGTGGTTGAAGTTCTCTCCAGGTTTTCCTTCCAGCCTAGCTGAATGTAGCAGCCTACGGTGTGTGGTTGAAGTTCTCTCCAGGTTTTCCTTCCAGCCTAGCTGAATGTAGCAGCCTACGGTGTGTGGTTGAAGTTCTCTCCAGGTTTTCCTTCCAGCCTAGCTGAATGTAGCAGCCTACGGTGTGTGGTTGGAGTTCTCTCCAGGTTTTCCTTCCAGCCTAGCTGAATGTAGCAGCCTACGGTGTGTGGTTGAAGTTCTCTCCAGGTTTTCCTTCCAGCCTAGCTGAATGTAGCAGCCTACGGTGTGTGGTTGGAGTTCTCTCCAGGTTTTCCTTCCAGCCTAGCTGAATGTAGCAGCCTACGGTGTGTGGTTGAAGTTCTCTCCAGGTTTTCCTTCCAGCCTAGCTGAATGTGAGCCTACGGTGTGTGGTTGAGTTCTCTCCAGGTTTTCCTTCCAGCCTAGCTGAATGTAGCAGCCTGGTGTGTGGTTGAAGTTCTCTCCAGGTTTTCCTTCCAGCCTAGCTGAATGTAGCAGCCTACGTGTGCGGTTAAAGTTCTCTCCAGGTTTTCCTTCCAGCCTAGCTGAATGTAGCAGCCTACGGTGTGTGGTTGAAGTTCTCTCCAGGTTTTCCTTCCAGCCCAGCCTAGCTGAATGTAGCAGCCTACGGTGTGTGGTTGAAGTTCTCTCCAGGTTTTCCTTCCAGCCTAGCTGAATGTAGCAGCCTAGCTGGTAGTGTGGTTGAAGTTCTCTCCAGGTTTTCCTTCCAGCCTAGCTGAATGTAGCAGCCTAAGGTGTGTGGTTGAAGTTCTCTCCAGGTTTTCCTTCCAGCCTAGCTGAATGTAGCAGCCTACGGTGTGTGGTTGAAGTTCTCTCCAGGTTTTCCTTCCAGCCTAGCTGAATGTAGCAGCCTACGGTGTGTGGTTGAAGTTCTCTCCAGGTTTTCCTTCCAGCCTAGCTGAATGTAGCAGCCTACGGTGTGTGGTTGAAGTTTTCTCTCCAGGTTTTCCTTTTCCAGCCTAGCTGAATGTAGCAGCCTAGGTGTAGCAGTGTGGTTGAAGTTCTCTCCAGGTTTTCCTTCCAGCCTAGCTGAATGTAGCAGCCTACGGTGTGTGGTTGAAGTTCTCTCCAGGTTTTCCTTCCAGCCTAGCTGAATGTAGCAGCCTACGGTGTGTGGTTGAAGTTCTCTCCAGGTTTTCCTTCCAGCCTAGCTGAATGTAGCAGCCTACGGTGTGTGGTTGAAGTTCTCTCCAGGTTTTCCTTCCAGCCTAGCTGAATGTAGCAGCCTACGGTGTGTGGTTGAAGTTCTCTCCAGGTTTTCCTTCCAGCCTAGCTGAATGTAGCAGCCTACGGTGTGTGGTTGAAGTTCTCTCCAGGTTTTCCTTCCAGCCTAGCTGAATGTAGCAGCCTACGGTGTGTGGTTGAAGTTCTCTCCAGGTTTTCCTTCCAGCCTAGCTGAATGTAGCAGCCTACGGTGTGTGGTTGAAGTTCTCTCCAGGTTTTCCTTCCAGCCTAGCTGAATGTAGCAGCCTACGGTGTGTGGTTTGAAGTTCTCTCCAGGTTTTCCTTCCAGCCTAGCTGAATGTAGCAGCCTACGGTGTGTGGTTGAAGTTCTCTCCAGGTTTTCCTTCCAGCCTAGCTGAATGTAGCAGCCTACGTGTGCGGTTGAAGTTCTCTCCAGGTTTTCCTTCCAGCCTAGCTGAATGTAGCAGCCTACGGTGTGTGGTTGAAGTTCTCTCCAGGTTTTCCTTCCAGCCTAGCTGAATGTAGCAGCCTACGGTGTGTGGTTGAAGTTCTCTCCAGGTTTTCCTTCCAGCCTAGCTGAATGTAGCAGCCTACGGTGTGTGGTTGAAGTTCTCTCCAGGTTTTCCTTCCAGCCTAGCTGAATGTAGCAGCCTACGGTGTGTGGTTGAAGTTCTCTCCAGGTTTTCCTTCCAGCCTAGCTGAATGTAGCAGCCTAGCTGAATGTAGCAGCCTACGGTGTGTGGTTGAAGTTCTCTCCAGGTTTTCCTTCCAGCCTAGCTGAATGTAGCAGCCTAGCTGAATGTAGCAGCCTACGGTGTGTGGTTGAAGTTCTCTCCAGGTTTTCCTCTCCAGGAATTTTCCTTCCAGCCTAGTTGAATGTAGCAGCAGCCTACGGTGTGCGGTTGAAGTTCTCTCCAGGTTTTCCTTCCAGCCTAGCTGAATGTAGCAGCCTACCGTGTGTGGTTGGAGTTCTCTCCAGGTTTTTCCTTCCAGCCTAGCTGAATGTAGCAGCCTACGGTGTGTGGTTGAAGTTCTCTCCAGGTTTTCCTTCCAGCCTAGCTGAATGTAGCAGCCTACGGTGTGTGGTTGAAGTTCTCTCCAGGTTTTCCTTCCAGCCTAGCTGAATGTAGCAGCCTACGGTGTGTGGTTGGAGTTCTCTCCAGGTTTTCCTTCCAGCCTAGCTGAATGTAGCAGCCTACGGTGTGTGGTTGAAGTTCTCTCCAGGTTTTCCTTCCAGCCTAGCTGAATGTAGCAGCCTACGGTGTGTGGTTGAAGTTCTCTCCAGGTTTTCCTTCCAGCCTAGCTGAATGTAGCAGCCTACGGTGTGTGGTTGAAGTTCTCTCCAGGTTTTCCTTCCAGCCTAGCTGAATGTAGCAGCCTACGGTGTGTGGTTAAGTTCTCTCCAGGTTTTCCTTCCAGCCTAGCTGAATGTAGCAGCCTAGCTGAATGTAGCAGCCTACGGTGTGCGGTTGAAGTTCTCTCCAGGTTTTCCTTCCAGCCTAGCTGAATGTAGCAGCCTACGGTGTGTGGTTGGAGTTCTCTCCAGGTTTTCCTTCCAGCCTAGCTGAATGTAGCAGCCTACGGTGTGTGGTTTGAAGTTCTCTCCAGGTTTTCCTTCCAGCCTAGCTGAATGTAGCAGCCTACGGTGTGTGGTTGAAAGTTCTCTCCAGGTTTTCCTTCCAGCCTAGCTGAATGTAGCAGCCTACGGTGTGTGGTTGTTGCGGTTGAAGTTCTCTCCAGGTTTTCCTTCCAGCCTAGCTGAATGTAGCAGCCTACGGTGTGTGGTTGAAGTTCTCTCCAGGTTTTCCTTCCAGCCTAGCTGAATGTAGCAGCCTACGGTGTGCGGTTAAAGTTCTCTCCAGGTTTTCCTTCCAGCCTAGCTGAATGTAGCAGCCTACGGTGTGTGGTTGAAGTTCTCTCCAGGTTTTCCTTCCAGCCTAGCTGAATGTAGCAGCCTACGGTGTGTGGTTGAAGTTCTCTCCAGGTTTTCCTTCCAGCCTAGCTGAATGTAGCAGCCTACGGTGTGTGGTTGAAGTTCTCTCCAGGTTTTCCTTCCAGCCTAGCTGAATGTAGCAGCCTACGGTGTGTGGTTGAAGTTCTCTCCAGGTTTTCCTTCCAGCCTAGCTGAATGTAGCAGCCTACGGTGTGTGGGTTGGAGTTCTCTCCAGGTTTTCCTTCCAGCCTAGCTGAATGTAGCAGCCTACGGTGTGTGGTTGAAGTTCTCTCCAGGTTTTCCTTCCAGCCTAGCTGAATGTAGCAGCCTACGGTGTGTGTTTGAAGTTCTCTCCAGGTTTTCCTTCCAGCCTAGCTGAATGTAGCAGCCTACGTGTGTGGTGAATGTTCTCTAGCTACGGTGTGTGGTTAAAGTTCTCTCCAGGTTTTCCTTCCAGCCTAGCTGAATGTAGCAGCCTACGGTGTGTGGTTGAAGTTCTCTCCAGGTTTTCCTTCCAGCCTAGCTGAATGTAGCAGCCTACGGTGTGTGGTTGAAGTTCTCTCCAGGTTTTCCTTCCAGCCTAGCTGAATGTAGCAGCCTACGTGTGTGTGGTTGAGAAGTTCTCTCCAGGTTTTCCTTCCAGCCTAGCTGAATGTAGCAGCCTACGGTGTGTGGTTGAAGTTCTCTCCAGGTTTTCCTTCCAGCCTAGCTGAATGTAGCAGCCTACGGTGTGTGGTTGAAGTTCTCTCCAGGTTTTCCTTCCAGCCTAGCTGAATGTAGCAGCCTACAGGTGTGTGTGGTTGGAAGTTCTCTCCAGGTTTTCCTTCCAGCCTAGCTGAATGTAGCAGCCTACGGGTGTGTGGTTGAAGTTCTCTCCAGGTTTTCCTTCCAGCCTAGCTGAATGTAGCAGCCTACGGTGTGTGGTTGAAGTTCTCTCCAGGTTTTCCTTCCAGCCTAGCTGAATGTAGCAGCCTACGGTGTGTGGTTGGAGTTCTCTCCAGGTTTTTCCTTCCCTACGGTAGCTGAATGTAGCAGCCTACGGTGTGTGGTTGAAGTTCTCTCCAGGTTTTCCTTCCAGCCTAGCTGAATGTAGCAGCCTACGGTGTGTGGTTGAAGTTCTCTCCAGGTTTTCCTTCCAGCCTAGCTGAATGTAGCAGCCTACGGTGTGTGGTTGGAGTTCTCTCCAGGTTTTCCTTCCAGCCTAGCTGAATGTAGCAGCCTACGGTGTGTGGTTGAAGTTCTCTCCAGGTTTTCCTTCCAGCCTAGCTGAATGTATGTAGCAGCCTACGGTGTGCGGTTGGAAGTTCTCTCCAGGTTTTCCTTCCAGCCTAGCTGAATGTAGCAGCCTACGGTGTGTGGTTGAAGTTCTCTCCAGGTTTTCCTTCCAGCCTAGCTGAATGTAGCAGCCTAGCTGAATGTAGCAGCCTACGGTGTGTGGTTGAAGTTCTCTCCAGGTTTTCCTTCCAGCCTAGCTGAATGTAGCAGCCTACGGTGTGTGGTGGAGTTCTCTCCAGGTTTTCCTTCCAGCCTAGCTGAATGTAGCAGCCTACGGTGTGGGTGTGGTTGAAGTTCTCTCCAGGTTTTCCTTCCAGCCTAGCTGAATGTAGCAGCCTACGGTGTGTGGTTGAAGTTCTCTCCAGGTTTTCCTTCCAGCCTAGCTGAATGTAGCAGCCTACGGTGTGTGGTTGAAGTTCTCTCCAGGTTTTCCTTCCAGCCTAGCTGAATGTAGCAGCCTACGGTGTGTGGTTGAAGTTCTCTCCAGGTTTTCCTTCCAGCCTAGCTGAATGTAGCAGCCTACGGTGTGTGGTTGAAGTTCTCTCCAGGTTTTCCTTCCAGCCTAGCTGAATGTAGCAGCCTACGGTGTGTGGTTGAAGTTCTCTCCAGGTTTTCCTTCCAGCCTAGCTGAATGTAGCAGCCTACGGTGTGTGGTTGAAGAAGGTTTTCCTTCCAGCCTAGCTGAATGTAGCAGCCTACGGTGTGTGTTTGAAGTTCTCTCCAGGTTTTCCTTCCAGCCTAGCTGAATGTAGCAGCCTACGGTGTGTGGTTGAAGTTCTCTCCAGGTTTTTTTCCTTCCAGCCTAGCTGAATGTAGCAGCCTACGGTGTGTGGTTGAAGTTCTCTCCAGGTTTTCCTTCCTTCCAGCCTAGCTGAATGTAGCAGCAGCCTAGTTAGCTGAATTTAGCAGCCTAGCTGAATGTAGCAGCCTAAAGTTGTGGTTGAAGTTCTCTCCAGGTTTTCCTTCCAGCCTAGCTGAATGTAGCAGCCTACGGTGTGTGGTTGGAAGTTCTCTCCAGGTTTTCCTTCCAGCCTAGCTGAATGTAGCAGCCTACGGTGTGTGGTTGAAGTTCTCTCCAGGTTTTTCCTTCCAGCCTAGCTGAATGTAGCAGCCTACGGTGTGTGGTTGAAGTTCTCTCCAGGTTTTCCTTCCAGCCTAGCTGAATGTAGCAGCCTACGGTGTGTGTGGGTTGGAGTTCTCTCCAGGTTTTCCTTCCAGCCTAGCTGAATGTAGCAGCCTACGGTGTGTGGTTGGAGTTCTCTCCAGGTTTTCTTTCCAGCCTAGCTGAATGTAGCAGCCTACGGTGTGTGGTTGGAGTTCTCTCCAGGTTTTCCTTCCAGCCTAGCTGAATGTAGCAGCAGCCTACGGTGTGCGGTGTGAAGTTCTCTCCAGGTTTTCCTTCCAGCCTAGCTGAATGTAGCAGCCTACGGTGTGTGGTTGAAGTTCTCTCCAGGTTTTCCTTCCAGCCTAGCTGAATGTAGCAGCCTACGGTGTGTGGTTGAAGTTCTCTCCAGGTTTTCCTTCCAGCCTAGCTGAATGTAGCAGCCTACGGTGTGTGGTTGAAGTTCTCTCCAGGTTTTCCTTCCAGCCTAGCTGAATGTAGCAGCCTACGGTGTGTGGTTGGAGTTCTCTCCAGGTTTTCCTTCCAGCCTAGCTGAATGTAGCAGCCTACGGTGTGTGGTTGAAGTTCTCTCCAGGTTTTCCTTCCAGCCTAGCTGAATGTAGCAGCCTACGGTGTGTGGTTGGAGTTCTCTCCAGGTTTTCCTTCCAGCCTAGCTGAATGTAGCAGCCTACGGTGTGTGGTTGAAGTTCTCTCCAGGTTTTCCTTCCAGCCTAGCTGAATGTAGCAGCCTACGGTGTGTGGTTGAAGTTCTCTCCAGGTTTTCCTTCCAGCCTAGCTGAATGTAGCAGCCTACGGTGTGTGGTTGAAGTTCTCTCTCAGGTTTTCCTTCCAGCCTAGCTGAATGTAGCAGCCTACGGTGTGTGGTTGGAGTTCTCTCCAGGTTTTCCTTCCAGCCTAGCTGAATGTAGCAGCCTACGGTGTGTGGTTGGAGTTCTCTCCAGGTTTTCCTTCCAGCCTAGCTGAATGTAGCAGCCTACGGTGTGTGGTTGGAGTTCTCTCCAGGTTTTCCTTCCAGCCTAGCTGAATGTAGCAGCCTACGGTGTGTGGTTGAAGTTCTCTCCAGGTTTTCCTTCCAGCCTAGCTGAATGTAGCAGCCTACGGTGTGTGGTTGAAGTTCTCTCCAGGTTTTCCTTCCAGCCTAGCTGAATGTAGCAGCCTACGGTGTGCGGTTAAGTTCTCTCCAGGTTTTCCTTCCAGCCTAGCTGAATGTAGCAGCCTACGGTGTGTGGTTGGAGTTCTCTCCAGGTTTTCCTTCCAGCCTAGCTGAATGTAGCAGCCTACGGTGTGTGGTTGAAGTTCTCTCCAGGTTTTCCTTCCAGCCTAGCTGAATGTAGCAGCCTACGGTGTGTGGTTGAAGTTCTCTCCAGGTTTTCCTTCCAGCCTAGCTGAATGTAGCAGCCTACGGTGTGTGGTTGGAGTTCTCTCCAGGTTTTCCTTCCAGCCTAGCTGAATGTAGCAGCCTACGGTGTGTGGTTGGAGTTCTCTCCAGGTTTTCCTTCCAGCCTAGCTGAATGTAGCAGCCTACGGTGTGTGGTTGAAGTTCTCTCCAGGTTTTCCTTCCAGCCTAGCTGAATGTAGCAGCCTACGGTGTGTGGTTGAAGTTCTCTCCAGGTTTTCCTTCCAGCCTAGCTGAATGTAGCAGCCTAGCTGAATGTAGCAGCCTACGGTGTGTGGTTGGAGTTCTCTCCAGGTTTTCCTTCCAGCCTAGCTGAATGTAGCAGCCTACGGTGTGTGGTTGGAGTTCTCTGTGGTTGGAGTTCTCTCCAGGTTTTCCTTCCAGCCTAGCTGAATGTAGCAGCCTACGGTGTGTGGTTGGAGTTCTCTCCAGGTTTTCCTTCCAGCCTAGCTGAATGTAGCAGCCTACGGTGTGTGGTTGAAGTTCTCTCCAGGTTTTCCTTCCAGCCTAGCTGAATGTAGCAGCCTACGGTGTGTGGTTGAAGTTCTCTCCAGGTTTTCCTTCCAGCCTAGCTGAATGTAGCAGCCTACGGTGTGTGGTTGAAGTTCTCTCCAGGTTTTCCTTCCAGCCTAGCTGAATGTAGCAGCCTACGGTGTGTGGTTGAAGTTCTCTACCAGGTTTTCTCTCCAGGTTTTCCTTCCAGCCTAGCTGAATGTAGCAGCCTACGGTGTGTGGTTGGAGTTCTCTCCAGGTTTTCCTTCCAGCCTAGCTGAATGTAGCAGCCTACGGTGTGTGGTTGGAGTTCTCTCCAGGTTTTCCTTCCAGCCTAGCTGAATGTAGCAGCCTACGGTGTGTGGTTGGAGTTCTCTCCAGGTTTTCCTTCCAGCCTAGCTGAATGTAGCAGCCTACGGTGTGCGGTTGAAAGACACCTACAGCCTTGTTTACGGCGCTGAATCCATCCCACTGAGAGGACTACACCGTGATGTGTAGACGCTGACTGACGTTGTTAGAGATAAGAAAACGGTTTAAAATGGATTACTAAAAGCAGAGATACTACAAGGGTCTGAATCTGAACGAACATTCAATATATTGAAATAATCCCGTTTTTGTCTGTATGAGCGGCGGGTGAAGACACCGGGGCTGCAGTTGTTGAATTGATTTTCGTCCTGGCGGATATTTTGGATCAAACATCATGTGGCTGACTCCGGGAGGGCGCGTTTTCCATTCATGTGCTAGCTAAAGCATACGGCCATCAAACCCGAGCCAAGCCTGCTCTCTCGTCCCGGCTGGGGATAGTCTCCCTCGCCAACCCGAGCCAAGCCTGCTCTCTCGTCCCCGGCTGGGGATAGTCTCCCTCGCCAACCCGAGCCAAGCCTGCTCTCTCGTCCCCGGCTGGGGATAGTCTCCCTCGCCAACCCGAGCCAAGCCTGCTCTCTCGTCCCCGTCTGGGGATAGTCTCCCTCGCCAACCCGAGCCAAGCCTGCTCTCTCGTCCCCGGCTGGGGATAGTCTCCCTCGCCAACCCGAGCCAAGCCTGCTCTCTCGTCCCCGGCTGGGGATAGTCTCCCTCGCCAACCCGAGCCAAGCCTGCTCTCTCGTCCCCGGCTGGGGATAGTCTCCCTCGCCAACCCGAGCCAAGCCTGCTCTCTCGTCCCCGGCTGGGGATAGTCTCCCTCGCCAACCCGAGCCAAGCCTGCTCTCTCGTCCCCGGCTGGGGATAGTCTCCCTCGCCAACCCGAGCCAAGCCTGCTCTCTCGTCCCCGGCTGGGGATAGTCTCCCTCGCCAACCCGAGCCTGCTCTCTCTCGTCCCCGTCTGGGGATAGTCTCCCTCGCCAACCCGAGCCAAGCCTGCTCTCTCGTCCACGTTTGAGGATTGTCTCCCTCGCCGAGCGAGCAAAGTGGCATTTGGTTTTTAATAAATGGAGTCGGAAGATGCGGATTGTCAACTGATAGACATTCCTGACGCATGTTTTTCTATAACATTTCATACATCACTGGGTGGTTGGCTGGAATAACCAAACGTTGAGGGATTGTGATAATTCTATGATAGCGGCCGAAGACCAAGCATCGTAGTTTTCCTGCTGGTTGAAATCACCCCGCAGTGGATCCAAGACATTCCTCAGCACAGGAGACGGAGACCGTTGGTCTGCTAGTACGGGGCTAGCGGGCTAGCATTAGGCGACCGTTGGTCTGCTAGTACGGGGCTAGCGGGCTAGCATTAGGCGACCGTTGGTCTGCTAGTACGGGGCTAGCGGGCTAGCATTAGGCGACCGTTGGTCTGCTAGTACGGGGCTAGCGGGCTAGCATTAGGCGACCGTTGGTCTGGTAGTACGGGGCTAGCGGGCTAGCATTAGGCGACCGTTGGTCTGCTAGTACGGGGGCTAGCGGGCTAGCATTAGGCGACCGTTGGTCTGCTAGTACTGGGGGCTAGCGGGCTAGCATTAGGCGACCGTTGGTCTGCTAGTACGGGGCTAGCATTAGGCGACCGTTGGTCTGCTAGTACGGGGCTAGCGGGCTAGCATTAGGCGACCGTTGGTCTGCTAGTACGGGGCTAGCATTAGGCTAGCTTGTCTCTGGCTTGCCGACGTTGCTAACAAGTCAACACTTGGGAATACAAGTCAGTTAGCAACGCTTTTTTTGTTTGTTCACTTTGGTCCACGTTCTTGGCCTTTTTGTGGACTGAGAAGCGACCTTATTGGCACCATTCACTAATTGGGTCATTCCCGTTTTTGTTTCTGACGCTGGGAGGAAGTTTTATTTGACAGGAATGAAGTCTAACACAGAAAAGGATGGTTTGACCTTGTTCTGTGGTCTGCTGCTGTGTGTCTCCGCGATCTGCCTTCGGGGCGCAAATGGAGAAAGTAAGTGTTTTATAACGTTTTCTAGCTAACTACTAGCTAATTGATAAATGAATACTGTATATACAATATTTTCTACGTCATCTTAATACACAACTGCACATCTCTTTGGTCCCAATAGTTGATCTTGTTCTAGCATGAGGCGACCCATTGTTAGTTGAATGAAACGTAGTGAACATTTACCTACAGGGACAACCTGTTGTCTGAACATTTACCTACAGGGACAACCTGTTGTCTGAACATTTACCTACAGGGACAACCTGTTGTCTGAACATTTACCTACAGGGACAACCTGTTGTCTGAACATTTACCTACAGGGACAACCTGTTGTCTGAACATTTACCTACAGGGACAACCTGTTGTCTGAACATTTACCTACAGGGACAACCTGTTGTCTGAACATTTACCTACAGGGACAACCTGTTGTCTGAACATTTACCTACAGGGACAACCTGTTGTCTGAACATTTACCTACATTTACCTACAGGGACAACCTGTTGTCTGAACATTTACCTACAGGGACAACCTGTTGAACATTTACCTACAGGGACAACCTGTTGTCTGAACATTTACTCTGAACATTTACCTACAGGGACAACCTGTTGTCTGAACATTTACCTACAGGGACAACCTGTTGTTGTCCTGAACATTTACCTACAGGGACAACCTGTTGTCTGAACATTTACCTACAGGGACAACCTGAACATTTACCTACAGGGACAACCTGTTGTCTGAACATTTACCTACAGGGACAACCTGTTGTCTGAACATTTACCTACACGGACAACCTGTTGTCTGAACATTTCCTATTCTTCTGGACGGAAATCCGAGATTGTCCATTTACTATAATATGTTACCTTTCGTATGGTCTGTATTCATTTGTGGATGTTACGAATTACATTTCGCATGATATGTTATGAATTTGCAAAACATACAATATGTTACGAATTTTCTAAATGTATAAATGAAGAATTCCAATTAGTTGTGGCTAACGTTGGTTAGGAGTTAAATTAGGGAAAGGGTTAGCTAAAAGGGTTAGCTAACATGCTAAGTAGTTGCTAAGTAGCAAACAAGTAGTAAGTAGTTGAAAAGTTGCAAAAGTTGTCAGTGATGAGATTCGAACACGCAACCTTTGGGTTGCTAGACGTTTGCATTATAGGTCGACTAAACAATCTCCTTTCATTTTTTAGCCTTAACTAACCTTCTGGCTTATGTAAACAACATGTAATTACAATATCTGGATATTCGAATAGTGAAATGATTTCAAACCCCCATCCCTAGCATGAAAACTACCATTATGTTAGGCTAAGTCTGTTTCTCCAGCTCTCTAGAATTCTTTATTGGGGTTTAGATGAAATTGAAAAGTACATAAAGTCTCTTCCATTGTTTTTCTCTCTCCTGTCCAGTTTGTGGTCCCAGCATCGACATCGGTAATGACATCAGTGAGTTCCGTCGCCTGGAGAATTGTACGATCGTGGAGGGCTACCTCCAGATCCTCCTAATAGGAGACAAGAACTACAACATCAACCAGGAAGTCTTCCGATCGCTGTCCTTCCCCAAACTCACCATGATCACGGACTACCTGCTGCTGTTCAGGTTAGCGGACCAGACACACACCTTCCACCTCCTCTTCTCAACGATTTCACTCTTATTCCTTTTATTCATCTCTTTGATTATTCCTGCTTGTTTTTCTGTTATCTCCTTCATGTTGTTGTTGTTTTACTGTAAAGTGTGTTGCCGCAGTTTTAAATGCACTTTAAACAAAGTTTTGATTTTATTTGTATTCAGAGTCTCGGGCCTGGACTCCTTGTCCACCCTGTTCCCCAACCTCACGGTGATCCGAGGGCGTAACCTCTTTTATAACTACGCCCTGGTGATCTTTGAGATGACCTCTCTGAAGGACATCGGCCTCTACAGCCTCCAGAACATCACTAGAGGAGCCATTCGGATCGAGAAGAACCCTGAGCTCTGCTATCTGGACTCTGTGGACTGGTCTCTTATAATGGATGCTGAGTTGAATAACTTCATAGCAGGGAATAAACAGAGTAAGGAGTGTGGGGATGTGTGTCCTGGCATCATGGAGGATAACCCTCAATGCATCAAGACCAGCTTCAATGACAACTTCAACTATCGCTGCTGGACCTCCAACCACTGCCAGAAAGGTAGGAACAGTCTCAGGTTTTCTATCAATCTATCCATCCTCGTCCGCTGTTTGAATGAGTGGGGCTAGCTGATGGTTTGGTTCACATTCACAATGCAGTTGATATTTTCTCAAGTGAAAAGGCTTCCTCTTAAAGAGTTTCACTTCCTTTGGTTCCGAAAGATTGTTGCTAGTCTATTTCAACATGCTAAGTGGGAAGTTTTTGCCATGTGTATGTTTATAAAGCTGATGTTATTGTACGATATCAGCCTTTTATGGATGGAGTTGTATGATATCAGCCTTTTATGGATGGAGTTGTATGATATCAGCCTTTTTATGGTCGAAAAGGACCGATATAAGATGCGGAGAAAATGCTCAATTTAGTTGATTGTTTTAATATTTGTGCTGAAGAGGGCGCTCTTTACATGGCTATAAGCCTATCTTGCCTTGGTGCGCTACAGCAACACTGAACACCATCACCCCAATGCATCGACACCAGTCAGAGAGGAGAGTGAACTGCTGCTTACTGACTGGTACTGCTTCTACTCTGAGGAGATTGAAGCAGGCCAGCTCAATAAAGTGACAGAAATGCCCACTGGCCATTAGGGGTGGGAACCTTTAAACCACATTGGGATCTTTAACGTTAAGGAAAAAATCCCTAACCGAAAAAACTGATTTTTTTTTTTAAACAAAGTTTCAATCACAGTGCAGTTATCACAAAACTACCACTAACAAGCCCCGATCGTCATAAAGGAAAAAAAAAAATCCTAATGCAACAATGCTGTAACGTTAGTCGGAGGACATATGCATCTTTCAGATGATTTGCCACGGATATAATGCCCTCCGCACGTCATCGTCATTTGGAAAAATGTCCGAGTGAGACAGGGAAGGGAGCGCAGCCAAGCCCTGTATGGCAATATTTGGAGACGTTAAATGAGAAGGTGATGAAATGACAACTGAAATTGAGCTAAAGTGACAGTACAGGTGCAATGATGAAAGAGTGAGAAAATCACAGCGCTGATTACAGAAATGATGGCAGTTGATATTCAGCCATTGTCAATGTTAGAGGATGTCTTATCTCCCTCACTAACTTTAAGCATCAGTTGTCAGAGCACCTTACCGATCACTGCACCTGTACACAGCCCATCTGAAATTAGCCCACCCAACTACCTCATCCCTATATTGTTATTTATTTTGCTCTTTTGCACCCCAGTATCTCTATTTGCACATAATCTCTTGCACATCTTATCATTCCAGTACATTGTAATTATTTTGCACTATGGCCTATTTATTGCCTTACCTCCATAACTTACTACATTTGCACACACTGTATATATATTTTTCTGTTGTATTTTTGACTTTATGTTTTGTTTACCCCATATGAAACTCTGTGTTGTTGTTTTTATCGCACTGCTTTGCTTTATCTTGGCCAGGTCGCAGTTGTAAATGAGAACTTGTTCTCAACTGGTTTATCTGGTTAAATAAAGGTGAAAAAAAAAAAACTAGTGCTAGACAGAGCTAGGATTGAAGCCTTAGCTGATTAGTACCAGAACCCCAGCCTGTATATGTGTTGAGGTGTTTTAGTGGACCAGAACCCCAGCCTGTATATGTGTTGAGGTGTTTTAGTGGACCAGAACCCCAGCCTGTATATGTGTTGAGGTGTTTTAGTGGACCAGAACCCCAGCCTGTATATGTGTTGAGGTGTTTTAGTGGACCAGAACCCCAGCCTGTATATGTGTTGAGGTGTTTTAGTGGACCAGAACCCCAGCCTGTATATGTGTTGAGGTGTTTTAGTGGACCAGAACCCCAGCCTGTATATGTGTTGAGGTGTTTTAGTGGACCAGAACCCCAGCCTGTATATGTGTTGAGGTGTTTTAGTGGACCAGAACCCCAGCCTGTATATGTGTTGAGGTGTTTTAGTGAGCCAGAACCCCAGCCTGTATATGTGTTGAGGTGTTTTAGTGGACCAGAACCCCAGCCTGTATATGTGTTGAGGTGTTTTAGTGGACCAGAACCCCAGCCTGTATATGTGTTGAGGTGTTTTAGTGGAGCAGTCTAGCACTGTGTCCCAAATGCCACCCCATTCCCTACTACTGTTTTACCAGAGCCCCTAATTCACTCTATAGGGAATAGGGTGCCATTTGGAACTCACATTGGTAGTGGGGCAGGTAGCCTAGTGGTTAAGGCATTGGGCCAGTAATCAAAAGGTCGCTGGTTTGAATCCCAGTGCAGACTAGGTGAAAAATCTCCTGATGTGCCCTTGAGCAAGGCACTTAATCCTAATCTGGATAAGAGTGTCTGCTAAATGTCTCAAATGTAGTGGTGCTGGGTTTCATTTAGCAGGAGGTGTTGTAGTAGTTGATAGACAGTTACACGACATGGACAAAGGTATGTGGACACCTGCTCCTCCAACATCTCATTCCAAAATCATGGCCATTAATATGGAGTTGGTCCCCCCTTTTGCTGCTATAACAGCCTCCACTCTTCTGGGAAGGCTTTCCACTAGATGTTGGAACATCACTAGAACTAAGTGGCCTGAACCATGAAAAACAGCCCCAGACCATTATTCCTCCTCCACCAAACTTTACAGTTGGCACTATGCATTGGGACAGGTAGCGTTCTCCTGGAATCTGCCAAACCCAGATTCGTCCGTCGGACTGCCAGACGGTGGTCGCACTGCCAGACGGTGAAGCGTGATTCATCACTCCAGAGAACGCATTTCCACTGCTCCAGAGTCCAATGGCGGTGAGGTTTACACCTATTGGGCATTGGGCATAGTGATCTAAAAGCTTGTGTGCGGCTGCTTGATATGGAAACCCATTTCATGAAGCTCCCGACGAGGGTTCTTGGGCTGACATTACTTCCAGAGGCAGTTTGGAACTCGGAAGTGAGTGTTGCAACTGAGAACAGACAATTCTTACGTGCTTCAGCACTCGGTGGTCCCTTTCTGTGAGCTTGTGGCCTACCACTTCGCGGCTGAGCCGTTGTTGCTCCTAGACGTTTCCACTTCACAATAACAGAACTTACAGTTGACCGGGGCAGCTCTAGCAGGGCAGAAATTTGACGAACTGACTTGTTGGAAAGGTGGCATCCTATGATGGTGCCACATTGAAAGTCACTGAGGTCTTCAGTACCATTCTACTGCCAATGTTTGTCTATGGCCACATGGCTGTGAGCTCTATTTTATACACCCTGTCCATGGCTGAAATAGCGGAATTCACTAATTTGAAGGGGTGTCCACATACTTTTGTATCTAGATGTTCTGTGGCCATAGTAGGATGACCCTGCCGGCCTTCTTTGGTGAGGCTGTTGGTCACCGTCCGGATGGTTCTGCAAAGCGCTGCGTTGACATGATTGGTTGACGGTAGGTGGGGGCGGTACATCCTGTAGAAAACACAAACTCACTTCCTTGACAACAGCTCTGCACTGCTCCGCAAAGCGCAATAAGTATGAATGCCCTGCCTTCTGCTGAGGCCGTATCACCGTAAATGCTGCCTGGCCAATGCGTGGGATTAACCATGCCCTGCCTTCTGCTGAGGCCGTATCACCGTAAATGCTGCCTGGCCAATGCGTGGGATTAACCATGCCCTGCCTTCTGCTGAGGCCGTATCACCGTAAATGCTGCCTGGCCAATGCGTGGGATTAACCATGCCCTGCCTTCTGCTGAGGCCGTATCACCGTAAATGCTGCCTGGCCAATGCGTGGGATTAACCATGCCCTGCCTTCTGCTGAGGCCGTATCACCGTAAATGCTGCCTGGCCAATGCGTGGGATTAACCATGCCCTGCCTTCTGCTGAGGCCGTATCACCGTAAATGCTGCCTGGCCAATGCGTGGGATTAACCATGCCCTGCCTTCTGCTGAGGCCGTATCACCGTAAATGCTGCCTGGCCAATGCGTGGGATTAACCATGCCCTGCCTTCTGCTGAGGCCGTATCACCGTAAATGCTGCCTGGCCAATGCGTGGGATTAACCATGCCCTGCCTTCTGCTGAGGCCGTATCACCGTAAATGCTGCCTGGCCAATGCGTGGGATTAACCATGCCCTGCCTTCTGCTGAGGCCGTATCACCGTAAATGCTGCCTGGCCAATGCGTGGGATTAACCATGCCCTGCCTTCTGCTGAGGCCGTATCACACGTAAATGCTGCCTGGCCAATGCGTGGGATTAACCATGCCCTGCCTTCTGCTGAGGCCGTATCACCGTAAATGCTGCCTGGCCAATGCGTGGGATTAACCATGCCCTGCCTTCTGCTGAGGCCGTATCACCGTAAATGCTGCCTGGCCAATGCGTGGGATTAACCATGCCCTGCCTTCTGCTGAGGCCGTATCACCGTAAATGCTGCCTGGCCAATGCGTGGGATTAACCATGCCCTGCCTTCTGCTGAGGCCGTATCACCGTAAATGCCTGGCCAATGCGTGGGATTGCCTTCTGCTGAGGCCGTATCACCGTAAATGCTGCCTGGCCAATGCGTGGGATAACCATGCCCTGCCTTCTGCTGAGGCCGTATCACCGTAAATGCTGCCTGGCCAATGCGTGGGATTAACCATGCCCTGCCTTCTGCTGAGGCCGTATCACCGTAAATGCTGCCTGGCCAATGCGTGGGATTAAACCATGCCCTGCCTTCTGCTGAGGCCGTATCACCGTAAATGCTGCCTGGCCAATGCGTGGGATTAACCATGCCCTGCCTTCTGCTGAGGCCGTATCACCGTAAATGCTGCCTGGCCAATGCGTGGGATTAACCATGCCCTGCCTTCTGCTGAGGCCGTATCACCGTAAATGCTGCCTGGCCAATGCGTGGGATTAACCATGCCCTGCCTTCTGCTGAGGCCGTATCACCGTAAATGCTGCCTGGCCAATGCGTGGGATTAACCATGCCCTGCCTTCTGCTGAGGCCGTATCACCGTAATGCTGCCTGGCCAATGCGTGGGATTAACCATGCCCTGCCTTCTGCTGAGGCCGTATCACCGTAAATGCTGCCTGGCCAATGCGTGGGATTAACCATGCCCTGCCTTCTGCTGAGGCCGTATCACCGTAAATGCTGCCTGGCCAATGCGTGGGATTAACCCATGCCCTGCCTTCTGCTGAGGCCGTATCACCGTAAATGCTGCCTGGCCAATGCGTGGGATTAACCATGCCCTGCCTTCTGCTGAGGCCGTATCACCGTAAATGCTGCCTGCCAATGCGTGGGATTAACCATGCCTGCCTTCTGCTGAGGCCGTATCACCGTAAATGCTGCCTGGCCAATGCGTGGGATTAACCATGCCCTGCCTTCTGCTGAGGCCGTATCACCGTAAATGCTGCCTGGCCAATGCGTGGGATTAACCATGCCCTGCCTTCTGCTGAGGCCGTATCACCGTAAATGCTGCCTGGCCAATGCGTGGGATTAACCATGCCCTGCCTTCTGCTGAGGCCGTATCACCGTAAATGCTGCCTGGCCAATGCGTGGGATTAACCATGCCCTGCCTTCTGCTGAGGCCGTATCACCGTAAATGCTGCCTGGTATGCCGTACACCGTAAATGCTGCCTGGCCAATGCGTGGGATTAACTGCCTTCTGCTGGAGGCCGTATCACCGTAAATGCCTGGGGCGTGGGATTAACCATGCCCTGCCTTCTGCTGAGGCCGTATCACCGTAAATGCTGCCTGGCCAATGCGTGGGAGTAACCAGGCGCCCAGATGCATCAAGGCACTTCACTCTCCAGAATGCGCTCTCTCCCGCCAATTTGTGCACATTCACTGTTTCATAACTTCATTGTGTGAATTGTTTGCGTTTGATTGTTAGTGTATATCCATTCCCCATTCCATATATCACCAGTAGTACATTTACCGTTCATTCCTATCATTTCTAATCTGTAATGTTTGTTACTTTGGTTACGGTAATTTTCTGTTAATGCATTCAATAATATTATTCCAGTCTTCCCGTTATCATTGTCGGAGTGGACACATTATTTGCAGAGTGCACAACCTATGCTACACTTGTGAGAAACAAGTTTTAGTTTATTTAATTCAATTTATGAGTTTAGTCAATTTAGTCCTTGTGTTTTGTTTGGAGCGCTTCTATCAATGTTGAGTAAAGAGGCGCACGCATAGAAGTAGTCCTATAGGCTACCTGGCCTGAACGCTAATGGAGGGTTAGGGTTAGTGCTAATGGAGGGTTAGGGTTAGGGTTAGTGCTAATGGAGGGTTAGGGTTAGGGTTAGTGCTAATGGAGGGTTAGGGTTAGGGTAAGGAGGCGCACGCATAGAAGTAGTCCTATAGGCTACCTGGCCTGCACGCTAATGGAGGGTTAGGGTTAGTGCTAATGGAGGGTTAGGTTAGGGTTAGTGCTAATGGAGGGTTAGGGTTAGGGTTAATAATGGAGGGTTAGGGTTAGGGTAAGGAGGCGCACGCATAGAAGTAGTCCTATAGGCTACCTGGCCTGAACGCTAATGGAGGGTTAGGGTTAGGCTAATGGACGCATAGAAGTAGTCCTAATAGGCTACCTGGCCTGAACGCTAATGGAGGGTTAGGGTTAGTAGAAGTAGTCCTATAGGCTACCTGGCTAATGGAGGGTTAGGGTTAGTGCTAATGGAGGGTTAGGGTTAGTGCTAATGGAGGGTTAGGGTTAGGCTAATGGTTAGGGTTAGGGTAGGCGCACGCATAGAAGTAGTCCTATAGGCTACCTGGCCTGAACGCTAATGGAGGGTTAGGGTAAGGAGGCGCACGCATAGAAGTAGTCCTAGAGGCTACCTGGCCTGAACGCTAATGGAGGGTTAGGGTAAGGAGGCGCACGCATAGAAGTAGTCCTATAGGCTACCTGGCCTGAACGCTAATGGAGGGTTAGGGTTAGGGCTAATGGAGGGATAGGGTTAGGGTTAGTGCTAATGGAGGGTTAGGGTTAGGAGGCGCACGCATAGAAGGGTTATAGGCTACCTGGTTAACGCAAATGCTAATGGTTAGGGTTAGGGTTAGTGCTAATGGAGGGTTAGGGTTAGTGCTAATGGAGGGTTAGGGTTAGTGCTAATGGAGGGTTAGGGTTAGTGCTAATGGAGGGTTAGGGTTAGGGTTAGTGCTAATGGAGGGTTAGGGTTAGGGTTAGTGCTAATGGAGGGTTAGGGTTAGTGCTAATGGAGGGTTAGGGTTAGGGTTAGTGCTAATGGAGGGTTAGGGTTAGTGCTAATGGAGGGTTAGGGTTAGTGCTAATGGAGGGTTAGGGTTAGGGTTAGTGCTAATGGAGGGTTAGGGTTAGTGCTAATGGAGGGTTAGGGTTAGTGCTAATGGAGGGTTAGGGTTAGTGCTAATGGAGGGTTAGGGTTAGGGTTAGTGCTAATGGAGGGTAGGGGTTAGGGTTAGTGCTAATGGAGGGTTAGGGTTAGTGCTAATGGAGGGTTAGGGTTAGGGTTAGGGTTAGTGCTAATGGAGGGTTAGGGTTAGTGCTAATGGAGGGTTAGGGTTAGGGTTAGTGCTAATGGAGGGTTAGGGTTAGTGCTAATGGAGGGTTAGGGTTAGTGCTAATGGAGGGTTAGGGTTAGTGCTAATGGAGGGTTAGGGTTAGTGCTAATGGAGGGTTAGGGTTAGTGCTAATGGAGGGTTAGGGTTAGGGTTAGTGCTAATGGAGGGTTAGGGTTAGGGTTAGTGCTAATGGAGGGTTAGGGTTAGGGTTAGTGCTAATGGAGGGTTAGGGTTAGTGCTAATGGAGGGTTAGGGTTAGTGCTAATGGAGGGTTAGGGTTAGGGTTAGTGCTAATGGAGGGTTAGGGTTAGGGTTAGTGCTAATGGAGGGTTAGGGTTAGTGCTAATGGAGGGTTAGGGTTAGGGTTAGTGCTAATGGAGGGTTAGGGTTAGTGCTAATGGAGGGTTAGGGTTAGTGCTAATGGAGGGTTAGGGTTAGGGTTAGTGCTAATGGAGGGTTAGGGTTGGGGTTAGGGTTAGTGCTAATGGAGGGTTAGGGTTAGTGCTAATGGAGGGTTAGGGTTAGTGCTAATGGAGGGTTAGGGTTAGGGTTAGTGCTAATGGAGGGTTAGGGTTAGTGCTAATGGAGGGTTAGGGTTAGGGTTAGGGTTAGTGCTAATGGAGGGTTAGGGTTAGTGCTAATGGAGGGTTAGGGTTAGTGCTAATGGAGGGTTAGGGTTAGTGCTAATGGAGGGTTAGGGTTAGTGCTAATGGAGGGTTAGGGTTAGTGCTAATGGAGGGTTAGGGTTAGTGCTAATGGAGGGTTAGGGTTAGTGCTAATGGAGGGTTAGGGTTAGGGTTAGTGCTAATGGAGGGAAGAACTAACTGCGAAGCTTTTTCCCTAGGGTTAGGGTTAGTGCTAATGGAGGGTTAGGGTTAGGGTTAGTGCTAATGGAGGGTTAGGGTTAGGGTTAGTGCTAATGGAGGGTTAGGGTTAGGGTGTGCTAATGGAGGGTTAGGGTTAGGGTTAGTGCTAATTTAGGGTTAGGGTTAGTGCTAATGGAGGGTTAGGGTTAGGGTTAATGGAGGGTTAGGGTTAGTGCTAATGGAGGGTTAGGGTTAGTGCTAATGGAGGGTTAGGGTTAGTGCTAATGGAGGGTTAGGGTTAGGGTTAGTGCTAATGGAGGGTTAGGGTTAGTGCTAATGGAGGGTTAGGGTTAGTGCTAATGGAGGGTTAGGGTTAGGGTTAGTGCTAATGGAGGGTTAGGGGTGCTAATGGAGGGTTTGGGGTTAGGGTTAGTGCTAATGGAGGGTTAGGGTAGGCTAATGGAGGGTTAGGGTTAGGGTTAGTGCTAATGGAGGGTTAGGGTTAGTGGGAGGGTTAGGGTTAGTAATGGAGGGTTAGGGTTAGTGCTAATGGAGGGTTAGGGTTTAGTGCTAATGGGGGTTAGGGTTAGTGCTAATGGAGGGTTAGGGTAGTGCTAATGGAGGGTTAGGGTTAGTGCTAATGGAGGGTTAGGGTTAGTGCTAATGGAGGGTTAGGGTTAGGGTTAGTGCTAATGGAGGGTTAGGGTTAGGGTTAGTGCTAATGGAGGGTTAGGGTTAGGGTTAGTGCTAATGGAGGGTTAGGGTTAGGGTTATAGGGAGGGTTAGGGTTTAGGGACTAATGGAGGGTTAGGGTTAGGTTAGTGCTAATGGAGGGTTAGGGTTAGTGCTAATGGAGGGCCGGTTAGGGTTAGTGCTAATGGAGGGTTAGGGTTAGGGTTAGTGCCTGGAGGGTTAGGGTTAGGGTTCAGGCTAATGGGGTTAGGGTTCTGCTAATGGAGCAGGTTAGTGCTAATGGAGGGTTTTTTAGGGTTAGTGCTAATACGGGGGTTGCTAATAGGGTTAGGGTTAGTGCTAATGGAGGGTTAGGGTTAGGGTTAGTGCTAATGGAGGGTTAGGGTTAGTGCTAATGGAGGGTTAGGGTTAGGGTTAGTGCTAATGGAGGGTTAGGGGACCCTAATGGAGGGTTAGGGTTAGGGTTAGTGCTAATGGAGGGTTAGGGTTAGTGCTAATGGAGGGTTAGGGTTAGTGCTAATGGAGGGTTAGGGTTAGTGCTAATGGAGGGTTAGGGTTAGTGCTAATGGAGGGTTAGGGTTAGTGCTAATGGGGGTTTAGGGTTAGTGCTAATGGAGGGTGGATAGGGGCTAATGGGGGTTAGGGTTAGTGCTAATGGAGGGTTAGGGTTAGTGCTAATGGAGGGTTAGGGTTAGTGGGGGGGAGGTTAGGGTTAGTGCTAATGGAGGGTAGGGGTTAGTGCTAGACGGGGGTTAGGGTTAGGCTAATGGGGTGGGTTAGTGGGGAGGGTTAGGGTTAGGGTAATGAGACTGGGTGCTAATGGAGGGTTAGGGTTAGGGTTAGTGCTGGGAGGGTTAGGGTTAAGGGTTACTGGAGCTAATGGAGGGTTAGGGTTAGGGTTAGGGTTAGGGTTAGGGTTAGGGTTAGGGTTAGTGCTAATGGAGGGTTAGGGTTAGTGCTAATGGAGGCATAAATGTGCCCATTTGGGGATCTGATAGTATTTCTGATTGGCTTAACGGACTACCAGGGCGACCTGTGGAGCTTCTCACAGTATGTTTTCTCCAGCTCGGGGCAAGTAAACAAAGACTGGAGATCCATTGGGGTTACAAACGACCTCAATGGTATTTGAGGGCATCTTTCCAGCTCTCTCCCTTTGGATAACCACTCGGCGTGAAAGGGAAACATGTCATGTTCTGGTCCAGTGGAAACATCAGAAAATAGGCTTCTGATCAGTGCTTAAGTTGGACTGAAATAGGTTCCGGTTGTCGTTC
>CM072252.1:866570-921409 GCA_036851935.1 Coregonus suidteri | reverse complement strand
CCACTTAAAAAGATGAGAGAGGCCTGTAATTTTCATCATAGGTACACGTCAACTATGACAGACAAATTGAGAAAAAAAATCCTGAAAATCACATTGTAGGATTTTTTATTAATTTATTTCTAATTTATGGTGGAAAATAAGTATTTGGTCACCTACAAACAAGCAAGATTTCTGGCTCTCACAGACCTGTAACTTCTTCTTTAAGAGGCTCCTCTGTCCTCCACTCATTACCTGTATTAATGGCACCTGTTTGAACTTGTTATCAGTATAAAAGACACCTGTCCACAACCTCAAACAGTCACACTCCAAACTCCACTATGGCCAAGACCAAAGAGCTGTCAAAGGACACCAGAAACAAAATTGTAGACCTGGTACCAGGCTGGGAAGACTGAATCTGCAATAGGTAAGCAGCTTGGTTTGAAGAAATCAACTGTGGGAGCAATTATTAGGAAATGGAAGACATACAAGACCACTGATAATCTCCCTCGATCTGGGGCTCCACGCAAGATCTCACCCCGTGGGGTCAAAATGATCACAAGAACGGTGAGCAAAAATCCCAGAACCACACGGGGGGACCTAGTGAATGACCTGCAGAGAGCTGGGACCAAAGTAACAAAGCCTACCATCAGTAACACACTACGCCGCCAGGGACTCAAATCCTGCAGTGCTAGACGTGTCCCCCTGCTTAAGCCAGTACATGTCCAGGCCCGTCTGAAGTTTGCTAGAGTGCATTTGGATGATCCAGAAGAGGACTGGGAGAATGTCATATGGTCAGATGAAACCAAAATAGAACTTTTTGGTAAAAACTCAACTCGTCGTGTTTTGAGGACAAAGAATGCTGAGTTGCATCCAAAGAACACCATACCTACTGTGAAGCATAGGGGTGGAAACATCATGCTTTGGGGCTGTTTTTCTGCAAAGGGACCAGGACGACTGATCCGTGTAAAGGAAAGAATGAATGGGGCCATGTATCGTGAGATTTTGAGTGAAAACCTCCTTCCATCAGCAAGGGCATTGAAGATGAAACGTGGCTGGGTCTTTCAGCATGACAATGATCCCAAACACACCGCCCGGGCAACGAAGGAGTGGCTTCGTAAGAAGCATTTCAAGGTCCTGGAGTGGCCTAGCCAGTCTCCAGATCTCAACCCCATAGAAAATCTTTGGAGGGAGTTGAAAGTCCATGTTGCCCAGCGACAGCCCCAAAACATCACTGCTCTAGAGGAGATCTGCATGGAGGAATGGGCCAAAATACCAGCAACAGTGTGTGAAAACCTTGTGAAGACTTACAGAAAACGTTTGACCTGTGTCATTGCCAACAAAGGGTATATAACAAAGTATTGAGAAACTTTTGTTATTGACCAAATACTTATTCTCCACCATAATTTGCAAATAAATTCATAAAAAATCCTACAATGTGATTTTCTGGATTTTTTCTTCTCATTTTGCCTGTCATAGTTGACGTGAACCTATGATGAAAATTACAGGCCTCTCTCATCTTTTGAAGTGGGAAAACTTGCACAATTGGTGGCTGACTAAATACTTTTTTTCCCCACTGTATGTGTGACATTTGTTTTGATTTAGAATGGACCATTATCATGCACCTGTATCGAGACAGGGGCAGGGGAAAAAATAACTTAAATAAACGTAAATAGCGTATGGAGGACGCTTTTCCCTGTGGTTTATTTTCATGCCAGCCAGGTAGGCTATACTCCTGTTGTAAAGATAAGCAATGTGCTTAATGATGGGATCCTCCTCTTTTTAATAGAGGCCATCACTCTGTTTTCTCCCGCTACTCCACAGCCTATAGAACTGTTGCGCAACATGAACTCATTAGCTCTCATGAAGTGTTTGAGTAGATTTTCGAATACATTTGCATTGATGTCAGAGTGATTAGAGGGACAATAGAGTGCTGAGTACCAGGCAGTTAGCAAGTTTGGTAGGCTACTAATGACCATCAGCAGCATCAGAGCTTGGAGAAGCCTAATTACCGTGAACACATTTACATTTACGTCATTTAGCAGACGCTCTTATCCAGAGCAACTTACAGTTAGTGAGTGCATACATTATTTTAATTTTTTTTCATACTGGCCCCCCATGGGAATCGAACCCACAACCCTGGCGTTGCAAACGCCATGCTCTACCAACTGAGCTTCATCCCTGCCAGCCATTTCCACCCATACCTTGGACTACGCTGGGCCAATTGTGTGCCGCCCCATGGGTCTCCCGGTCGCGGCCGGCTACGACAGAGCCTGGACTAAATGGTCATGTGAAATTTGACTGCCTTCATGACTCGTGACCGCCGGTGTGTGGCAGTAATACGGTGACCTCAACAGTCCAAATGCCACCTGTTAAATCCATTTCAATCAGTGTAGATGAAGGGGAGGAGACAGGTTAAAGAAGGACTTTTAAGCCTTGAGACAATTGAGACATGGATTGTATATGTGTGCCATTCAGAGGGTGAATGGGCAAGACAAAATATTTGAGTGTCTTTGAACGGGGGATGGTAGAAGGTGCCAGGCGCTCCAGTTTGCTTCACGAACTGTAACGCTGCTGGGTTTTTCACATTCAACAGTTTCCTGTGTGTATCAAGAATGGTCCACCACCCAAAGGACATTCAGCCAACTTGACACAACTGTGGGAAGCATTGGAGTCAACATGGGCCATCATCCCTGTGGGAAGCATTGGAGTCAACATGGGCCAGCATCCCTGTGGGAAGCATTGGAGTCAACATGGGCCAGCATCCCTGTGGGAAGCATTGGAGTCAACATGGGCCAGCATCCCTGTGGGAAGCATTGGAGTCAACATGGGCCAGCATCCCTGTGGGAAGCATTGGAGTCAACATGGGCCAGCATCCCTGTGGGCATTGGAGTCAACATGGGCCAGCATCCCTGGGGAAGCATTGGAGTCAACATGGGCCAGCATCCCTGTGGAACGTTTTCCACACCTTGTAGAGTTCACGCCCCGACAAATTGAGGCTGGGGGTAAAAAAGGGAAGGTGTTTAGGAAGGCGTTCCTAATGTTTGGTATACTCTGTGTATTTCAGTCATAATGCCAGAGAAGCCAGTGTTTGGAGGATATATTGGCAAGAGGGCATTATCACTTTTATACAACTTCTACCAACATATTTAAATATTGATTGACATATTTTCATTTAAAACTTTATTTTGATCGATTTATTCATACTATTTAATCCTTCCACAAGATATAGTCCCGACACAAATCTAGGGTTGCTACCCTAGCCGGCTGGTCGTTCGTTCTATTGGTTCGGTTGGCAGAGACGCGACCCAGTCGTTCAGTCTTTTTGTTCTGTATCTATGGACGCGACCCAGTCGTTCAGTCTTTTTGTTCTGTATCTATGGACGCGACCCAGTCGTTCTGTAGTCTTTTTGTTCTTTATCTATGGACGCGACCCAGTCGTTCAGTCTTTTTTGTTCTGTATCTATGGACGTGACCCAGTCTTTTTGTTCTGTATCTATGGACGCGACCTAGTCGGTCAGTCTTTTTGTTCTGTATCTATGGACGCGACCCAGTCGTTCAGTCTTTTTGTTCTGTATCTATGGACGTGACCCAGTCGTTCAGTCTTTTTGTTCTGTATCTATGGACGCGACCTAGTCGTTCAGTCTTTTTGTTCTGTATCTATGGACGCGACCCAGTCGTTCAGTCTTTTTGTTCTGTATCTATGGACGCGACCCAGTCGTTCAGTCTTTTTGTTCTGTATCTATGGACGCGACCCAGTCGTTCAGTCTTTTTGTTCTGTATCTATGGACGCTACCCAGTCGTTCAGTCTTTTTGTTCTGTATCTATGGACGCTACCCAGTCGTTCAGTCTTTTTGTTCTGTATCTATGGACGCTACCCAGTCGTTCAGTCTTTTTGTTCTGTATCTATGGACGCGACCCAGTCGTTCAGTCTTTTTGTTCTGTATCTATGGACGCGACCCAGTCGTTCAGTCTTTTTGTTCTGTATCTATGGACGCGACCTAGTCGTCGTTCAATCTTTTTGTTCTGTATCTATGGACGCGACCCAGTCGTTCAGTCTTTTTGTTCTGTATCTATGGACGCGACCCAGTCGTTCAGTCTTTTTGTTCTGTATCTATGGACGCGACCCAGTCGTTCAGTCTTTTTGTTCTGTATCTATGGACGCGACCCAGTCTTTTTGTTCTGTATCTATGGACGCGACCTAGTCGGTCAGTCTTTTTGTTCTGTATCTATGGACGCGACCCAGTCGTTCAGTCTTTTTGTTCTGTATCTATGGACGCGACCCAGTCGTTCAGTCTTTTTGTTCTGTATCTATGGACGCGACCCAGTCGGTCAGTCTTTTTGTTCTGTATCTATGGACGCGACCCAGTCGTTCAGTCTTTTTGTTCTGTATCTATGGACGCGACCCAGTCGTTCAGTCTTTTTGTTCTGTATCTATGGACGCGACCCAGTCGTTCAGTCTTTTTGTTCTGTATCTATGGACGCGACCCAGTCGTTCAGTATCTTTTCTTTTTGTTCTGTATCTATGGACGCTACCCAGTCGTTCAGTCTTTTTGTTCTGTATCTATGGACGCGACCCAGTCGTTCAGTCTTTTTGTTCTGTATCTATGGACGCGACCCAGTCGTTCAGTCTTTTTTGTTTCTGTATCTATGGACGCTACCCAGTCGTTCAGTCTTTTTGTTCTGTATCTATGGACGCGACCCAGTCTTTTTGTTCTGTATCTATGGACGCGACCCAGTCGTTCAGTCTTTTTGTTCTGTATCTATGGACGCGACCCAGTCGTTCAATCTTTTTGTTCTGTATCTATGGACGCGACCCAGTCGTTCAGTCTTTTTGTTCTGTATCTATGGACGCGACCCAGTCGTTCAGTCTTTTTGTTCTGTATCTATGGACGCGACCCAGTCTTTTTGTTCTGTATCTATGGACGCGACCCAGTCGTTCAGTCTTTTTGTTCTGTATCTATGGACGCGACCCAGTCGTTCAGTCTTTTTGTTCTGTATCTATGGACGCGACCCAGTCGTTCAGTCTTTTTGTTCTGTATCTATGGACGCGACCCAGTCGTTCAGTCTTTTTGTTCTGTATCTATGGACGCGACCCAGTCGTTCAGTCTTTTTGTTCTGTATCTATGGACGCGACCCAGTCCTTCAGTCTTTTTTTGTTCTGTATCTATGGACGCGACCCAGTCGTTCAGTCTTTTTGTTCTGTATCTATGGACGCGACCCAGTCTTTTTGTCTTTTTGTGTATCTATGGACGCGACCTAGTCGTTCAGTCTTTTTGTTCTGTATCTATGGACGTGACCCAGTCAGTCTTTTTGTTCTGTATCTATGGACGCGACCCAGTCGTTCAGTCTTTTTGTTCTGTATCTATGGACGCGACCTAGTCGGTCAGTCTTTTTGTTCTGTATCTATGGACGCGACCCAGTCGTTCAGTCTTTTTGTTCTGTATCTATGGACGCGACCCAGTCGTTCAGTCTTTTTGTTCTGTATCTATGGACGCGACCCAGTCGTTCAGTCTTTTTGTTCTGTATCTATGGACGCGACCCAGTCGTTCAGTCTTTTTGTTCTGTATCTATGGACGCGACCCATTCGTTCAGTCTTTTTGTTCTGTATCTATGGACGCGACCCAGTCGTTCAGTCTTTTTGTTCTGTATCTATGGACGCGACCCAGTCGTTCAGTCTTTTTGTTCTGTATCTATGGACGCTACCCAGTCGTTCAGTCTTTTTGTTCTGTATCTATGGACGCTACCCAGTCGTTCAGTCTTTTTTGTTCTGTATCTATGGACGCGACCCAGTCGTTCAGTCTTTTTGTTCTGTATCTATGGACGCGACCCAGTCGTTCAGTCTTTTTGTTCTGTATCTATGGACGCGACCCAGTCTTTTTGTTCTGTATCTATGGACGCGACCCAGTCGTCAGTCTTTTTGTTCTGTATCTATGGACGCGACCCAGTCGTTCAGTCTTTTTGTTCTGTATCTATGGACGCGACCCAGTCGTTCAGTCTTTTTGTTCTGTATCTATGGACGCGACCCAGTCGTTCAGTCTTTTTGTTCTGTATCTATGGACGCGACCCAGTCTTTTTTTTTGTTCTGTATCTATGGACGCGACCTAGTCGGTTCAGTCTTTTTGTTCTGTATCTATGGACGCGACCCAGTCGTTCAGTCTTTTTGTTCTGTATCTATGGACGCGACCCAGTCGTTCAGTCTTTTTGTTCTGTATCTATGGACGCGACCCAGTCGTTCAGTCTTTTTGTTCTGTATCTATGGACGCGACCCAGTCGTTCAGTCTTTTTGTTCTGTATCTATGGACGCGACCCAGTCGTTCAGTCTTTTTGTTCTGTATCTATGGACGCGACCCAGTCGTTCAGTCTTTTTGTTCTGTATCTATGGACGCGACCCGTTCAGTCTTTTTGTTCTGTATCTATGGACGCGACCCAGTCGTTCAGTCTTTTTTGTTCTGTATCTATGGACGCGACCCAGTCGGTCAGTCTTTTTGTTCTGTATCTATGGACGCGACCCAGTCGTTCAGTCTTTTTGTTCTGTATCTATGGACGCGACCCAGGCGTTCTAGGACACGACCCAGTCTTTTTGTTCTGTATCTATGGACGCCACCCAGTCCTTCAGTCTTTTTGTTCTGTATCTATGGACGCCACCCAGTCGTTCAGTCTTTTTGTTCTGTATCTATGGACGCGACCCAGTCGTTCAGTCTTTTTGTTCTGTATCTATGGACGCGACCTAGTCGGTCAGTCTTTTTGTTCTGTATATATGGACGTGACCCAGTCGTTCAGTCTTTTTGTTCTGTATCTATGGACGCGACCCAGTCGTTCAGTCTTTTTGTTCTGTATCTATGGACGCGACCCAGTAGTCGGTCTATGGACGTGACTCGTTCAGTCTTTTTGTTCTGTATCTATGGACGCGACCCAGTCGTTCAGTCTTTTTGTTCTGTATCTATGGACGCGACCCAGTCGTTCAGTCTTTTTGTTCTGTATCTATGGACGCGACCCAGTCGTTCAGTCTTTTTGTTCTGTATCTATGGACGCGACCCAGTCCTTCAGTCTTTTTGTTCTGTATCTATGGACGCGACCCATTCGGTCAGTCTTTTTGTTCTGTATCTATGGACGCGACCCAGTCGTTCAGTCTTTTTGTTCTGTATCTATGGACGCGACCCAGTCGGTCAGTCTTTTTGTTCTGTATCTATGGACGCGACCCAGTCGTTCGTTCTAAATGTTCCATTGCCATACTGGCTGAGAGACAGACAGCAAGGTATATACAAATCTCCGCTGTTAAACTAAATGTTGGTCTAAAAGAAATGTGAGATAACGTCTATATGCTTTTTATAGTGGAAATCAAGTTTATAAATTGCCTGGCTGGGCTGCTGAGACAGTGGATTGCGCAGTCAGATGCAACAGAGTAAATAGGCATTTTAACGTCATAGATTTAGCCGGTGGTAACTTGTGGAATAGACACCGGCTGGAATGCGGTTTTAACCAATCAGCATTCAGGATTAGACCCACCCGTATAAAGTCTAATAATCACCTTGAACACTTGTTGATGAATGCCGTCTTACCTTATCACATGTTAGTTAATACCAGTGTATGTAATACCTTATAACATGTTAGTTAACACCAGTGTATGTAATACCTTATAACATGTTAGTTAACACCAGTGTATGTAATACCTTATCACATGTTAGTTAATACCAGTGTATGTAATACCTTAACACATGTTAGTTAATACCAGTGTATGTAATACCTTATCACATGTTAGTTAGTTAACACCAGAGTGTATGTAATACCTTATCACATGTTAGTTAATACCAGTGTATGTAATACCTTATCACATGTTAGTTAACACCAGTGTATGTAATACCTTATCACATGTTAGTTAATACCAGTGTATGTAATACCTTATCACATGTTAGTTAATACCAGTGTATGTAATACCTTAACACATGTTAGTTAATACCAGTGTATGTAATACCTTAACACATGTTAGTTAATACCAGTGTATGTAATACCTTATCACATGTTAGTTAATACCAGTGTATGTAATACCTTATCACATGTTAGTTAATACCAGTGTATGTAATACCTTAACACATGTTAGTTAACACCAGTGTATGTAATACCTTATCACATGTTAGTTAATACCAGTGTATGTAATACCTTATCACATGTTAGTTAATACCAGTGTATGTAATACCTTAACACATGTTAGTTAATACCAGTGTATGTAATACCTTATCACACGTTAGTTAGTTAATACCAGTGTATGTAATACCTTATCACATGTTAGTTAATACCAGTGTATGTAATACCTTATAACATGTTAGTTAATACCAGTGTATGTAATACCTTAACACATGTTAGTTAATACCAGTGTATGTAATACCTTATCACATGTTAGTTAATACCAGTGTATGTAATACCTTATCACATGTTAGTTAATACCAGTGTATGTAATACCTTATCACACGTTAGTTAGTTAATACCAGTGTATGTAATACCTTATCACATGTTAGTTAATACCAGTGTATGTAATACCTTATAACATGTTAGTTAATACCAGTGTATGTAATACCTTAACACATGTTAGTTAATACCAGTGTATGTAATACCTTATCACATGTTAGTTAATACCAGTGTATGTAATACCTTAACACATGTTAGTTAATACCAGTGTATGTAATACCTTAACACATGTTAGTTAATACCAGTGTATGTAATACCTTAACACATGTTAGTTAATACCAGTGTATGTAATACCTTAACACATGTTAGTTAATACCAGTGTATGTAATACCTTATCACATGTTAGTTAGTTAATACCTGTGTGTATGTAATACCTTAACACATGTTAGTTAATACCAGTGTATGTAATACCTTAACACATGTTAGTTAATACCAGTGTATGTAATACCTTATCACATGTTAGTTAACACCAGTGTATGTAATACCTTATCTCATGTTAGTTAGTTAACACCAGTGTATGTAATACCTTATCACATGTTAGTTAGTTAATACCTGTGTGTATGTAATACCTTATCACATGTTAGTTAGTTAACACCAGTGTATGTAATACCTTATCTCATGTTAGTTAACACCAGTGTGTATGTAATACCTTATCTCATGTTAGTTAGTTAACACCAGAGTGTATGTAATACCTTATCACATGTTAGTTAACACCAGTGTGTATGTAATACCTTATCACATGTTAACACCAGTGTGTATGTAATACCTTATCATATGTTAGTTAGTTACCACCAGTGTGTATGTAATACCTTATCACATGTTAACACCAGTGTGTATGTAATACCTTATCACATGTTAGTTAGTTACCACCAGAGTGTATGTAATAATAATAATAATATGCCATTTAGCAGACGCTTTTATCCAAAGCGACTTACAGTCATGCGTGCATAATTATTAATTTTTTGGTGTACGGGTGGTCCCGGGGATCGAACCCACTACCTTGGCGTTACAAGCGCCGTGCTCTACCAGCTGAGCTACAGAGGACCTTATCACATGTTAGTTAGTTAATTCCAGTGTGTATGTAATACCTTATCTCATGTTAGTTAGTTAACACCAGAGTGTATGTAATACCTTATCACATGTTAGTTAACACCAGTGTGTATGTAATACCTTATCTCATGTTAGTTAGTTAACACCAAAGTGTATGTAATACCTTATCACATGTTAGTTAACACCAGAGTGTATGTAATACCTTATCACATGTTAGTTAGTTAGTTAGTTAATACCTGTGTGTATGTAATACCTTATCACATGTTAGTTAGTTAACACTAGAGTGTATGTAATACCTTATCACATGTTAGTTAACACCAGTGTGTATGTAATACCTTATCACATGTTAACACCAGTGTGTATGTAATACCTTATCACATGTTAACACCAGAGTGTATGTAATACCTTATCACATGTTAACACCAGTGTGTATGTAATACCTTATCACATGTTAACACCAGAGTGTATGTAATACCTTATCACATGTTAGTTAGTTAGTTAGTTAGTTAGTTAGTTAGTTAACACCAGTGTGTATGTAATACGTTATCACATGTTAGTTAGTTAATTCCAGTGTGTATGTAATACCTTATCACATGTTAGTTAGTTAACACCAAAGTGTATGTAATACCTTATCACATGTTAGTTACCACCAGAGTGTATGTAATACCTTATCTCATGTTAGTTAGTTAACACCAAAGTGTATGTAATACCTTATCACATGTTAGTTACCACCAGAGTGTATGTAATACCTTATCTCATGTTAGTTAGTTAACACCAGTGTGTATGTAATACCTTATCACATGTTAGTTAACACCAGAGTGTATGTAATACCTTATCACATGTTAGTTAGTTACCACTAGTGTGTATGTAATACCTTATCACATGTTAGTTAACACCAGTGTATGTAATACCTTATCACATGTTAACACCAGAGTGTATGTAATACCTTATCACATGTTAACACCAGAGTGTATGTAATACCTTATCACATGTTAACACCAGTGTGTATGTAATACCTTATCACATGTTAACACCAGTGTGTATGTAATACCTTATCACATGTTAACACCAGAGTGTATGTAATACCTTATCACATGTTAGTTAGTTAGTTAGTTAACACCAGTGTGTATGTAATACGTTATCACATGTTAGTTAGTTAATTCCAGTGTGTATGTAATACCTTATCTCATGTTAGTTAGTTAACACCAAAGTGTATGTAATACCTTATCACATGTTAGTTACCACCAGAGTGTATGTAATACCTTATCACATGTTAGTTAGTTAACACCAGTGTGTATGTAATACCTTATCACATGTTAGTTAACACCAGTGTGTATGTAATACCTTATCACATGTTAACACCAGAGTGTATGTAATACCTTATCACATGTTAGTTAGTTACCACCAGTGTGTATGTAATACCTTATCACATGTTAGTTAACACCAGTGTATGTAATACCTTATCACATGTTAACACCAGAGTGTATGTAATACCTTATCACATGTTAACACCAGAGTGTATGTAATACCTTATCACATGTTAACACCAGTGTGTATGTAATACCTTATCACATGTTAACACCAGAGTATGTAATACCTTATCACATGTCAACACCAGAGTGTATGTAATACCTTATCACATGTTAACACCAGAGTATGTAATACCTTATCACATGTTAACACCAGAGTGTATGTAATACCTTATCACATGTTAACACCAGAGTGTATGTAATACCTTATCACATGTTAACACCAGAGTATGTAATACCTTATCACATGTTAACACCAGAGTGTATGTAATACCTTATCACATGTTAACACCAGAGTATGTAATACCTTATCACATGTTAACACCAGAGTGTATGTAATACCTTATCACATGTTAACCCCAGAGTATGTAATACCTTATCACATGTTAACACCAGAGTGTATGTAATACCTTATCACATGTTAACCCCAGAGTGTATGTAACACCTGTATTAAATGTGTATCTCCTGCTCCACCAGGTTATGAGAACTATCTCTACATCATGATCGTTGTTCCCATGGTAGCAGTCCTGATCATCTGTCTACTGGCCACATTCACCATCTTCAACAGGAAGAAGTAAGACTGTCTGTCTGTCTGTCCCTGTCTACGTCAGTCCTAAAACCAGGCAGAGACAGCGTCATTGAGCTGAACGTGGCTGTAGTGTGGTTATATATAGTGTGTGTGTGGTAGCAGAGAGGTGTGTTTTCACTCTGAGATGTTTAATACCACTTCTGTAATAGAAAGCTGTTTTTCACACTTTAATACAGAGGGTTGGAAGGTTCTTTAGTAAATGACAGGCTGTCTCTCTAGGTAGTGTGAGGTGAGCTATCATTAGCTGGAAGGTTCTTTAGTAAATGACAGGCTGTCTCTCTAGGTAGTGTGAGGTGAGCCATCATTAGTTGGAAGGTTCTTTAGTAAATGACAGGCTGTCTCTCTAGGTAGTGTGAGGTGAGCTATCATTAGCTGGAAGGTTCTTTAGTAAATGACAGGCTGTCTCTCTAGGTAGTGTGAGGTGAGCCATCATTAGTGGAAGGTGGAAATGGTTCTTTAGTAAATGACAGGCTGTCTCTCTAGGTAGTGTGAGGTGAGCTATCATTAGCTGGAAGGTTCTTTAGTAAATGACAGGCTGTCTCTCTAGGTAGTGTGAGGTGAGCTATCATTAGCTGGAAGGTTGTTTAGTAAATGACAGGCTGTCTCTCTAGGTAGTGTGAGGTGAGCTATCATTAGCTGGAAGGTTCTTTTTAGTAAATGACAGGCTGTCTCTCTAGGTAGTGTGAGGTGAGCTATCATTAGCTGGAAGGTTCTTTAGTAAATGACAGGCTGTCTCTCTAGGTAGTGTGAGGTGAGCTATCATTAGTTGGAAGGTTCTTTAGTAAATGACAGGCTGTCTCTCTAGGTAGTGTGAGGTGAGCTATCATTAGCTGGAAGGTTCTTTAGTAAATGACAGGCTGTCTCTCTAGGTAGTGTGAGGTGAGCCATCATTAGCTGGAAGGTTCTTTAGTAAATGACAGGCTGTCTCTCTAGGTAGTGTGAGGTGAGCTATCATTAGCTGGAAGGTTCTTTAGTAAATGACAGGCTGTCTCTCTAGGTAGTGTGAGGTGAGCTATCATTAGGGTTCTTTAGTAAATGACAGGCTGCTATCATTAGCTGGAAGGTTCTTTAGTAAATGACAGGCTGTCTCTCTAGGTAGTGTGAGGTGAGCTATCATTAGCTGGAAGGTTCTTTAGTAAATGACAGGCTGTCTCTCTAGGTAGTGTGAGGTGAGCTATCATTAGCTGGAAGGTTCTTTAGTAAATGACAGGCTGTCTCTCTAGGTAGTGTGAGGTGAGCTATCATTAGCTGGAAGGTTCTTTAGTAAATGACAGGCTGTCTCTCTAGGTAGTGTGAGGTGAGCTATCATTAGCTGGAAGGTTCTTTAGTAAATGACAGGCTGTCTCTCTAGGTAGTGTGAGGTGAGCCATCATTAGCTGGAAGGTTCTTTAGTAAATGACAGGCTGTCTCTCTAGGTAGTGTGAGGTGAGCTATCATCATTGGAAGGTTAGCTGGAGTGTGAGGTGAGCTATCATTAGCTGGGTTCTTTAGTAATGACAGGCTGTCTCTCTAGGTAGTGTGAGGTGAGCTATCATTAGCTGGAAGGTTCTTTAGTAAATGACAGGCTGTCTCTCTAGGTAGTGTGAGGTGAGCCATCATTAGCTGGAAGGTTCTTTAGTAAATGACAGGCTGTCTCTCTAGGTAGTGTGAGGTGAGCTATCATTAGCTGGAAGGTTCTTTAGTAAATGACAGGCTGTCTCTCTAGGTAGTGTGAGGTGAGCTATCATTAGCTGGAAGGTTCTTTAGTAAATGACAGGCTGTCTCTCTAGGTAGTGTGAGGTGAGCATCATTAGCTGGAAGGTTCTTTAGTAAATGACAGGCTGTCTCTCTAGGTAGTGTGAGGTGAGCTATCATTAGCTGGAAGGTTCTTTAGTAAATGACAGGCTGTCTCTCTAGGTAGTGTGAGGTGAGCTATCATTAGCTGGAAGGTTCTTTAGTAAATGACAGGCTGTCTCTCTAGGTAGTGTGAGGTGAGCTATCATTAGCTGGAAGGTTCTTTAGTAAATGACAGGCTGTCTCTCTAGGTAGTGTGAGGTGAGCTATCATTAGCTGGAAGGTTCTTTAGTAAATGACAGTTCTCTCTAGGTAGTAAATCATTAGCTGGAAGGTTCTTTAGTAAATGACAGGCTGTCTCTCTAGGTAGTGTGAGGTGAGCTATCATTAGCTGGAAGGTTCTTTAGTAAATGACAGGCTGTCTCTCTAGGTATGTGAGGTGAGCTGTCATTAGCTAGGTTCTTTAGTGACAGCCTGTCTCTCTAGGTAGTGTGAGGTGAGCCATCATTAGCTGGAAGGTTCTTTAGTAAATGACAGGCTGTCTCTCTAGGTAGTGTGAGGTGAGCCATCATTAGCTGGAAGGTTCTTTAGTAAATGACAGGCTGTCTCTCTAGGTAGTGTGAGTAAAGCTGACTTTAGTAAATGACAGGCTGACTCTCTAGGTAGTGTGAGGTGAGCTATCATTAGCTGGAAGGTTCTTAGTAAATGACAGGCTGTCTCTCTAGGTAGTGTGAGGTGAGCCATCATTAGCTGGAAGGTTCTTTAGTAAATGACAGGTCTCTCTCTCTAGGTAGTGTGAGGTGAGCCTTTATCATTAGCTGTGAGGTGAAGGTTCTTTAGTAAATGACAGGCTGTCTCTCTAGGTAGTGTGAGGTGAGCTCATTAGCTGGAAGGTTCTTTAGTAAATGACAGGCTGTCTCTCTAGGTAGTGTGAGGTGAGCTATCATTAGCTGGAAGGTTCTTTAGTAAATGACAGGCTGTCTCTCTAGGTAGTGTGAGGTGAGCTATCATTAGCTGGAAGGTTCTTTAGTAAATGACAGGCTGTCTCTCTAGGTAGTGTGAGGTGAGCCATCATTAGCTGGAAGGTTCTTTAGTAAATGACAGGCTGTCTCTCTAGGTAGTGTGAGGTGAGCCATCATTAGCTGGAAGGTTCTTTAGTAAATGACAGGCTGTCTCTCTAGGTAGTGTGAGGTGAGCCATCATTAGCTGGAAGGTTCTTTTAGTAAATGACAGGCTGAGTGTGAGGTGAGCTATCATCTCTCTAGGTAGTGTGAGGTGAGCCATCATTAGCTGGAAGGTTCTTTAGTAAATGACAGGCTGTCTCTCTAGGTAGTGTGAGGTGAGCTATCATTAGCTGGAAGGTTCTTTAGTAAATGACAGGCTGTCTCTCTAGGTAGTGTGAGGTGAGCTATCATTAGCTGGAAGGTTCTTTAGTAAATGACAGGCTGTCTCTCTAGGTAGTGTGAGGTGAGCTATCATTAGCTGGAAGGTTCTTTAGTAAATGACAGGCTGTCTCTCTAGGTAGTGTGAGGTGAGCTATCATTAGCTGGAAGGTTCTTTAGTAAATGACAGGCTGTCTCTCTAGGTAGTGTGAGGTGAGCTATCATTAGCTGGAAGGTTCTTTAGTAAATGACAGGCTGTCTCTCTAGGTAGTGTGAGGTTTCATTAGCTGGAAGGTTCTTTAGTAAATGACAGGCTGTCTCTCTAGGTAGTGTGAGGTGAGCCATCATTAGCTGGAAGGTTCTTTAGTAAATGACAGGCTGTCTCTCTAGGTAGTGTGAGGTGAGCTATCATTAGCTGGAAGGTTCTTTAGTAAATGACAGGCTGTCTCTCTAGGTAGTGTGAGGTGAGCCATCATTAGCTGGAAGGTTCTTTAGTAAATGACAGGCTGTCTCTCTAGGTAGTGTGAGGTGAGCTATCATTAGCTGGAAGGTTCTTTAGTAAATGACAGGCTGTCTCTCTAGGTAGTGTGAGGTGAGCTATCATTAGCTGGAAGGTTCTTTAGTAAATGACAGGCTGTCTCTCTAGGTAGTGTGAGGTGAGCTATCATTAGCTGGAAGGTTCTTTAGTAAATGACAGGCTGTCTCTCTAGGTAGTGTGAGGTGAGCTATCATTAGCTGGAAGGTTCTTTAGTAAATGACAGGCTGTCTCTCTAGGTAGTGTGAGGTGAGCCATCATTAGCTGGAAGGTTCTTTAGTAAATGACAGGCTGTCTCTCTAGGTAGTGTGAGGTGAGCTATCATTAGCTGGAGGTTCTTTAGTAAATGACAGGCTGTCTCTCTAGGTAGTGTGAGGTGAGCTATCATTAGCTGGAAGGTTCTTTAGTAAATGACAGGCTGTCTCTCTAGGTAGTGTGAGGTGAGCCTATCATTAGCTGGAAGGTTCTTTAGTAAATGACAGGCTGTCTCTCTAGGTAGTGTGAGGTGAGCCATCATTAGCTGGAAGGTTCTTTAGTAAATGACAGGCTGTCTCTCTAGGTAGTGTGAGGTGAGCTATCATTAGTGGAAGGTTCTTTAGTAAATGACATTAGGTGAGCCATCATTAGCTGGAAGGTTCTTAGCTAGTAAATGACAGGCTGTCTCTCTAGGTAGTGTGAGGTGAGCTATCATTAGCTGGAAGGTTCTTTAGTAAATGACAGGCTGTCTCTCTAGGTAGTGTGAGGTGAGCCATCATTAGCTGGAAGGTTCTTTAGTAAATGACAGGCTGTCTCTCTAGGTAGTGTGAGGTGAGCTATCATTAGCTGGAAGGTTCTTTAGTAAATGACAGGCTGTCTCTCTAGGTAGTGTGAGGTGAGCTATCATTAGCTGGAAGGTTCTTTAGTAAATGACAGGCTGTCTCTCTAGGTAGTGTGAGGTGTGAGGTGAGCTATCATTAGCTGGAAGGTTCTTTAGTAAATGACAGGCTGTCTCTCTAGGTAGTGTGAGGTGAGCTATCATTAGCTGGAAGGTTCTTTAGTAAATGACAGGCTGTCTCTCTAGGTAGTGTGAGGTGAGCTATCATTAGCTGGAAGGTTCTTTAGTAAATGACAGGCTGTCTCTCTAGGTAGTGTGAGGTGAGCTATCATTAGCTGGAAGGTTCTTTAGTAAATGACAGGCTGTCTCTCTAGGTAGTGTGAGGTGAGCTATCATTAGCTGGAAGGTTCTTTAGTAAATGACAGGCTGTCTCTCTAGGTAGTGTGAGGTGAGCTATCATTAGCTGGAAGGTTCTTTAGTAAATGACAGGCTGTCTCTCTAGGTAGTGTGAGGTGAGCCATCATTAGCTGGAAGGTTCTTTAGTAAATGACAGGCTGTCTCTCTAGGTAGTGTGAGGTGAGCTGCTGGAAGGTTCTTTAGTAAATGACAGGCTGTCTCTCTAGGTAGTGTGAGGTGAGCTATCATTAGCTGGAAGGTTCTTTAGTAAATGACAGGCTGTCTCTCTAGGTAGTGTGAGGTGAGCCATCATTAGCTGGAAGGTTCTTTAGTAAATGACAGGCTGTCTCTCTAGGTAGTGTGAGGTGAGCTATCATTAGCTGGAAGGTTCTTTAGTAAATGACAGGCTGTCTCTCTAGGTAGTAGGTGAGCCAGTGTGAGGTGAGCTGAGGTGATCATTAGCTGGAAGGTTCTTTAGTAAATGACAGGCTGTCTCTCTAGGTAGTGTGAGGTGAGCCATCATTAGCTGGAAGGTTCTTTAGTAAATGACAGGCTGTCTCTCTAGGTAGTGTGAAAGCATGACAGGCTGTCTCTCTAGGTAGTGTGGTGAGAGTGTGAGCCATCATTAGGCTGGAAGGTTCTTTAGTAAATGACAGGCTGTCTCTCTAGGTAGTGTGAGGTGAGCTATCATTAGCTGGAAGGTTCTTTAGTAAATGACAGGCTGTCTCTCTAGGTAGTGTGAGGTGAGCTATCATTAGCTGGAAGGTTCTTTAGTAAATGACAGGCTGTCTCTCTAGGTAGTGTGAGGTGAGCCATCATTAGCTGGAAGGTTTCTTTAGTAAATGACAGGCTGTCTCTCTAGGTAGTGTGAGGTGAGCTATCATTAGCTGGAAGGTTCTTTAGTAAATGACAGGCTGTCTCTCTAGGTAGTGTGAGGTGAGCCATCATTAGCTGGAAGGTTCTTTAGTAAATGACAGGCTGTCTCTCTAGGTAGTGTGAGGTGAGCTATCATTAGCTGGAAGGTTCTTTAGTAAAATGACAGGCTGTCTCTCTAGGTAGTGTGAGGTGAGCCATCATTAGCTGGAAGGTTCTTTAGTAAATGACAGGCTGTCTCTCTAGGTAGTGTGAGGTGAGCTATCATTAGCTGGAAGGTTCTTTAGTAAATGACAGGAAGGTTCTAGGTAGTTGAGGTGAGCTATCATTAGCTGGAAAGGTCTTTAGTAAATGACAGGCTGTCTCTCTAGGTAGTGTGAGGTGAGCTATCATTAGCTGGAAGGTTCTTTAGTAAGGTCTCTTTAGTGTGAGTAAATGATTAGCTGGAAGGTTCTTTAGTAAATGACTCTCTCTAGTAGTGTGAGGTGAGCCATCATTAGCTGGAAGGTTCTTTAGTAAATGACAGGCTGTCTCTCTAGGTAGTGTGAGGTGAGCTATCATTAGCTGGAAGGTTCTTTAGTAAATGACAGGCTGTCTCTCTAGGTAGTGTGAGGTGAGCTATCATTAGCTGGAAGGTTCTTTAGTAAATGACAGGCTGTCTCTCTAGGTAGTGTGAGGTGAGCTATCATTAGCTGGAAGGTTCTTTAGTAAATGACAGGCTGTCTCTCTAGGTAGTGTGAGGTGAGGTGAGCTTATCATTAGCTGGAAGGTTCTTTAGTAAATGACAGGCTGTCTAGGTAGTGTGAGGTGAGCTCATTAGTAGGTTCTTTAGTAAATGACAGGCTGTCTCTCTAGGTAGTGTGAGGTGAGCTATCATTAGGTTCTTTAGTAAATGACAGGCTGTCTCTCTAGGTAGTGTGAGGTGAGCTATCATTAGCTGGAAGGTTCTTTAGTAAATGACAGCTGTCTCTCTAGGTAGTGTGAGGTGAGCTGAGCTGGAAGGTTCTTAGTAAATGACAGGCTGTCTCTTTAAATAGTGTGAGGTGAGCTATCATTAGCTGGAAGGTTCTTTAGTAAATGACAGGCTGTCTCTCTAGGTAGTGTGAGGTGAGCTATCATTAGCTGGAAGGTTCTTTAGTAAATGACAGGCTGTCTCTCTAGGTAGTGTGAGGTGAGCTAATCATTAGCTGGAAGGTTCTTTAGTAAATGACAGGCTGTCTCTCTAGGTAGTGTGAGGTGAGCTATCATTAGCTGGAAGGTTCTTTAGTAAATGACAGGCTGTCTCTCTAGGTAGTGTGAGGTGAGCTATCATTAGCTGGAAGGTTCTTTAGTAAATGACAGGCTGTCTCTCTAGGTAGTGTGAGGTGAGCTATCATTAGCTGGAAGGTTCTTTAGTAAATGGGCTGTCTCTCTAGGTAGTGTGAGGTGAGCCATCATTAGCTGGAAGGTTCTTTAGTAAATGTGTCTCTCTAGTAGTGTGAGGTGAGCTATCATTAGCTGGAAGGTTCTTTAGTAAATGACAGGCTGTCTCTCTAGGTAGTGTGAGGTGAGCCATCATTAGCTGGAAGGTTCTTTAGTAAATGACAGGCTGTCTCTCTAGGTAGTGTGAGGTGAGCTATCATTAGCTGGAAGGTTCTTTAGTAAAATGACAGGCTGTCTCTCTAGGTAGTGTGAGGTGAGCTATCATTAGCTGGAAGGTTCTTTAGTAAATGACAGGCTGTCTCTCTAGGTAGTGTGAGGTGAGCTATCATTAGCTGGAAGGTTCTTTAGTAAATGACAGGCTGTCTCTCTAGGTAGTGTGAGGTGAGCTATCATTAGCTGGAAGGTTCTTTAGTAAATGACAGGCTGTCTCTCTAGGTAGTGTGAGGTGAGCTATCATTAGCTGGAAGGTTCTTTAGTAAATGACAGGCTGTCTCTCTAGGTAGTGTGAGGTGAGCTATCATTAGCTGAAGGTTCTTTAGTAAATGACAGGCTGTCTCTCTAGGTAGTGTGAGGTGAGCTATCATTAGCTGGAAGGTTCTTTAGTAAATGACAGGCTGTCTCTCTAGGTAGTGTGAGGTGAGCTATCATTAGCTGGAAGGTTCTTTAGTAAATGACAGGCTGTCTCTCTAGGTAGTGTGAGGTGAGCCATCATTAGCTGGAAGGTTCTTTAGTAAATGACAGGCTGTCTCTCTAGGTAGTGTGAGGTGAGCTATCATTAGCTGGAAGGTTCTTTAGTAAATGACAGGCTGTCTCTCTAGGTAGTGTGAGGTAGTGTGAAGGTTGAGCTCTCATTGTGAGGTGAGCTGCTGGAAGGTTCTTTAGTAAATGACAGGCTGTCTCTCTAGGTAGTGTGAGGTGAGCCATCATTAGCTGGAAGGTTCTTTAGTAATGACAGGCTGTCTCTCTAGGTAGGTGAGGTGAGCTAGCTGGAGGTTCTTTAGTAATGAGCTGTCTCTCTAGAAGGTTCATTAGCTGGAAGTAGTAAATGACAGGCTGTCTCTCTAGGTAGTGTGAGGTGAGCTATCATTAGCTGGAAGGTTCTTTAGTAAATGACAGGCTGTCTCTCTAGGTAGTGTGAGGTGAGCCATCATTAGCTGGAAGGTTCTTTAGTAAATGACAGGCTGTCTCTCTAGGTAGTGTGAGGTGAGCTATCATTAGCTGGAAGGTTCTTTAGTAAATGACAGGCTGTCTCTCTAGGTAGTGTGAGGTGAGCTATCATTAGCTGGAAGGTTCTTTAGTAAATGACAGGCTGTCTCTCTAGGTAGTGTGAGGTGAGCTATCATTAGCTGGAAGGTTCTTTAGTAAATGACAGGCTGTCTCTCTAGGTAGTGTGAGGTGAGCTATCATTAGCTGGAAGGTTTTGGAAGGTTAGTAAATGACAGGCTGTCTCTCTAGGTAGTGTGAGGTGAGCTATCATTAGCTGGAAGGTTCTTTAGTAAATGACAGGCTGTCTCTCTAGGTAGTGTGAGGTGAGCCATCATTAGCTGGAAGGTTCTTTAGTAAATGACAGGCTGTCTCTCTAGGTAGTGTGAGGTGAGCTATCATTAGCTGGAAGGTTCTTTAGTAAATGACAGGCTGTCTCTCTAGGTAGTGTGAGGTGAGCTATCATTAGCTGGAAGGTTCTTTAGTAAATGACAGGCTGTCTCTCTATTAGTAGTGTGTAGGTGAGCTCTAGGTCATTAGGTGAGCCATCATTAGCTGGAAGGTTCTTTAGTAAATGACAGGCTGTCTCTCTAGTAGTGTGAGGTGAGCCATCATTAGCTGGAAGGTTCTTTAGTAAATGACAGGCTGTCTCTGAGGTAGTGTGAGGTGAGCTATCATTAGCTGGAAGGTTCTTTAGTAAATGACAGGCTGTCTCTCTAGGTAGTGTGAGGTGAGCTATCATTAGCTGGAAGGTTCTTTAGTAAATGACAGGCTGTCTCTCTAGGTAGTGTGAGGTGAGCTATCATTAGCTGGAAGGTTCTTTAGTAAATGACAGGCTGTCTCTCTAGGTAGTGTGAGGTGAGCTATCATTAGCTGGAAGGTTCTTTAGTAAATGACAGGCTGTCTCTCTAGGTAGTGTGAGGTGAGCTATCATTAGCTGGAAGGTTCTTTAGTAAATGACAGGCTGTCTCTCTAGGTAGTGTGAGGTGAGCTATCATTAGCTGGAAGGTTCTTTAGTAAATGACAGGCTGTCTCTCTAGGTAGTGTGAGGTGAGCTATCATTAGCTGGAAGGTTCTTAGTAAATGACAGGCTGTCTCTCTAGGTAGTGTGAGGTGAGCTATCATTAGCTGGAAGGTTCTTTAGTAAATGACAGGCTGTCTCTCTAGGTAGTGTGAGGTGAGCTATCATTAGCTGGAAGGTTCTTTAGTAAATGACAGGCTGTCTCTCTAGGTAGTGTGAGGTGAGCCATCATTAGCTGGAAGGTTCTTTAGTAAATGACAGGCTGTCTCTCTAGGTAGTGTGAGGTGAGCTATCATTAGCTGGAAGGTTCTTTAGTAAATGACAGGCTGTCTCTCTAGGTAGTGTGAGGTGAGCTATCATTAGCTGGAAGGTTCTTTAGTAAATGACAGGCTGTCTCTCTAGGTAGTGTGAGGTGAGCTATCATTAGCTGGAAGGTTCTTTAGTAAATGACAGGCTGTCTCTCTAGGTAGTGTGAGGTGAGCTATCATTAGCTGGAAGGTTCTTTAGTAAATGACAGGCTGTCTCTCTAGGTAGTGTGAGGTGAGCTATCATTAGCTGGAAGGTTCTTTAGTAAATGACAGGCTGTCTCTCTAGGTAGTGTGAGGTGAGCTATCATTAGCTGGAAGGTTCTTTAGTAAATGACAGGCTGTCTCTAGGTAGTGTGAGGTGAGCTATCATTAGCTGGAAGGTTCTTTAGTAAATGACAGGCTGTCTCTCTAGGTAGTGTGAGGTGAGCTATCATTAGCTGGAAGGTTCTTTAGTAAATGACAGGCTGTCTCTCTAGGTAGTGTGAGGTGAGCCATCATTAGCTGGAAGGTTCTTTAGTAAATGACAGGCTGTCTCTCTAGGTAGTGTGAGGTGAGCTATCATTAGCTGGAAGGTTCTTTAGTAAATGACAGGCTGTCTCTCTAGGTAGTGTGAGGTGAGCTATCATTAGCTGGAAGGTTCTTTAGTAAATGACAGGCTGTCTCTCTAGGTAGTGTGAGGTGAGCTATCATTAGCTGGAAGGTCTTTAGTAAATGAGGCTGTCTCTCTAGGTTGTGAGTTTAGTAAAGGTTCTTTAGTAAATGACAGGCTGTCTCTCTAGGTAGTGTGAGGTGAGCTATCATTAGCTGGAAGGTTCTTTAGTAAATGACAGGCTGTCTCTCTAGGTAGTGTGAGGTGAGCTATCATTAGCTGGAAGGTTCTTTAGTAAATGACAGGCTTCTCTCTAGGTAGTGTGAGGTGAGCTATCATTAGCTGGAAGGTTCTTTAGTAAATGACAGGCTGTCTCTCTAGGTAGTGTGAGGTGAGCTATCATTAGCTGGAAGGTTCTTTAGTAAATGACAGGCTGTCTCTCTAGGTAGTGTGAGGTGAGCTATCATTAGCTGGAAGGTTCTTTAGTAAATGACAGGCTGTCTCTCTAGGTAGTGTGAGGTGAGCTATCATTAGCTGGAAGGTTCTTTAGTAAATGACAGGCTGTCTCTCTCTAGGTAGTGTGAGGTGAGCTATCATTAGCTGGAAGGTTCTTTAGTAAATGACAGGCTGTCTCTCTAGGTAGTGTGAGGTGAGCTATCATTAGCTGGAGGTTTCTTTAGTAAATGACAGGCTGTCTCTCTAGGTAGTGTGAGGTGAGCTATCATTAGCTGGAAGGTTGTTTAGTAAATGACAGGCTGTCTCTCTAGGTAGTGTGAGGTGAGCTATCATTAGCTGGAAGGTTCTTTAGTAAATGACAGGCTGTCTCTCTAGGTAGTGTGAGGTGAGCCATCATTAGCTGGAAGGTTCTTTAGTAAATGACAGGCTGTCTCTCTAGGTAGTGTGAGGTGAGCTATCATTAGCTGGAAGGTTCTTTAGTAAATGACAGGCTGTCTCTCTAGGTAGTGTGAGGTGAGCTATCATTAGCTGGAAGGTTCTTTAGTAAATGACAGGCTGTCTCTCTAGGTAGTGTGAGGTGAGCTCATTAGCTGAAGGTTCTTTAGTAAATGACAGGCTGTCTCTCTAGGTAGTGTGAGGTGAGCTATCATTAGCTGGAAGGTTCTTTAGTAAATGACAGGCTGTCTCTCTAGGTAGTGTGAGGTGAGCTATCATTAGCTGGAAGGTTCTTTAGTAAATGACAGGCTGTCTCTCTAGGTAGTGTGAGGTGAGCTATCATTAGCTGGAAGGTTCTTTAGTAAATGACAGGCTGTCTCTCTAGGTAGTGTGAGGTGAGCCATCATTAGCTGGAAGGTTCTTTAGTAAATGACAGGCTGTCTCTCTAGGTAGTGTGAGGTGAGCTATCATTAGCTGGAAGGTTCTTTAGTAAATGACAGGCTGTCTCTCTAGGTAGTGTGAGGTGAGCTATCTCTAGTAAATAGGAAGGTAGTGTGAGGTGAGCCATCATTAGTAGTAAATGACAGGCTGTCTCTCTAGGGTAGTGTGAGGTGAGCTATCATTAGCTGGAAGGTTCTTTAGTAAATGACAGGCTGTCTCTCTAGGTAGTGTGAGGTGAGCTATCATTAGCTGGAAGGTTCTTTAGTAAATGACAGGCTGTCTCTCTAGGTAGTGTGAGGTGAGCCATCATTAGCTGGAAGGTTCTTTAGTAAATGACAGGTAGTGTGAGGTGAGCTATCATTAGCTGGAAGGTTGTTTAGTAAATGACAGGCTGTCTCTCTAGGTAGTGTGGGGTGAGCTATCATTAGCTGGAAGGTTCTTTAGTAAATGACAGGCTGTCTCTCTAGGTAGTGTGAGGTGAGCTATCATTAGCTGGAAGGTTGTCTTTAGTGAATGACAGGCTGTCTCTCTAGGTAGTGTGAGGTGAGCTATCATTAGCTGGAAGGTTCTTTAGTAAATGACAGGCTGTCTCTCTCTAGGTAGTGTGAGGTGAGCTATCATTAGCTGGAAGGTTCTTTAGTAAATGACAGGCTGTCTCTCTAGGTAGTGTGAGGTGAGCTATCATTAGCTGGAAGGTTCTTTAGTAAATGACAGGCTGTCTCTCTAGGTAGTGTGAGGTGAGCTGTCATTAGAGGTGTAAATGACAGGCTGTCTCTCTAGGTAGTTAGCTTAGGAAGGTTCTTTAGTAAATGACAGGCTGTCTCTCTAGGTAGTGAGGTGTGAGCTATCATTAGCTGGAAGGTTCTTTAGTAAATGACAGGCTGTCTCTCTAGGTAGTGTGAGGTGAGCTATCATTAGCTGGAAGGTTCTTTAGTAAATGACAGGCTGTCTCTCTAGGTAGTGTGAGGTGAGCTATCATTAGCTGGAAGGTTGTTTAGTAAATGACAGGCTGTCTCTCTAGGTAGTGTGAGGTGAGCTATCATTAGCTGGAAGGTTCTTTAGTAAATGACAGGCTGTCTCTCTAGGTAGTGTGAGGTGAGCTATCATTAGCTGGAAGGTTCTTTAGTAAATGACAGGCTGTCTCTCTAGGTAGTGTGAGGTGAGCTATCATTAGCTGGAGGTTCTTTAGTAAATGACAGGCTGTCTCTCTAGGTAGTGTGAGGTGAGCTATCATTAGCTGGAAGGTTCTTTAGTAAATGACAGGCTGTCTCTCTAGGTAGTGTGAGGTGAGCTATCATTAGCTGGAAGGTTCTTTAGTAAATGACAGGCTGTCTCTCTAGGTAGTGTGAGGTGAGCTATCATTAGCTGGAAGGTTCTTTAGTAAATGACAGGCTGTCTCTCTAGGTAGTGTGAGGTGAGCTATCATTAGCTGGAAGGTTTTAGTAAATGACAGGCTGTCTCTCTAGGTAGTGTGAGGTGAGCTATCATTAGTGAAGGTTCTTTAGTAAATGACAGGCTGTCTCTCTAGGTAGTGTGAGGTGAGCTATCATTAGCTGGAAGGTTCTTTAGTAAATGACAGGCTGTCTCTCTAGGTAGTGTGAGGTGAGCTATCATTAGCTGGAAGGTTCTTTAGTAAATGACAGGCTGTCTCTCTAGGTAGTGTGAGGTGAGCCATCATTAGTTGGAAGGTTCTTTAGTAAATGACAGGCTGTCTCTCTAGGTAGTGTGAGGTGAGCTATCATTAGCTGGAAGGTTCTTTAGTAAATGACAGGCTGTCTCTCTAGGTAGTGTGAGGTGAGCTATCATTAGCTGGAAGGTTCTTTAGTAAATGACAGGCTGTCTCTCTAGGTAGTGTGAGGTGAGCTATCATTAGCTGGAAGGTTCTTTAGTAAATGACAGGCTGTCTCTCTAGGTAGTGTGAGGTGAGCTATCATTAGCTGGAAGGTTCTTTAGTAAATGACAGGCTGTCTCTCTAGGTAGTGTGAGGTGAGCTATCATTAGCTGGAAGGTTCTTTAGTAAATGACAGGCTGTCTCTCTAGGTAGTGTGAGGTGAGCTATCATTAGCTGGAAGGTTCTTTAGTAAATGACAGGCTGTCTCTCTAGGTAGTGTGAGGTGAGCTATCATTAGCTGGAAGGTTCTTTAGTAAATGACAGGCTGTCTCTCTAGGTAGTGTGAGGTGAGCTATCATTAGCTGGAAGGTTCTTTAGTAAATGACAGGCTGTCTCTCTCTAGGTAGTGTGAGGTGAGCCATCATTAGCTGGAAGGTTCTTTAGTAAATGACAGGCTGTCTCTCTAGGTAGTGTGAGGTGAGCTATCATTAGCTGGAAGGTTCTTTAGTAAATGACAGGCTGTCTCTCTAGGTAGTGTGAGGTGAGCTATCATTAGCTGGAAGGTTCTTTAGTAAATGACAGGCTGTCTCTCTAGGTAGTGTGAGGTGAGCTATCATTAGCTGGAGGTTCTTTAGTAAATGACAGGCTGTCTCTCTAGGTAGTGTGAGGTGAGCTATCATTAGCTGGAAGGTTCTTTAGTAAATGACAGGCTGTCTCTCTAGGTAGTGTGAGGTGAGCTATCATTAGCTGGAGGTTCTTTAGTAAATGACAGGCTGTCTCTCTAGGTAGTGTGAGAGTGAGCTATCATTATCATTAGCTGGAAGGTTCTTTAGTAAATGACAGGCTGTCTCTCTAGGTAGTGTGAGGTGAGCTATCATTAGCTGGAAGGTTCTTTAGTAAATGACAGGCTGTCTCTCTAGGTAGTGTGAGGTGAGCTATCATTAGCTGGAAGGTTCTTTAGTAAATGACAGGCTGTCTCTCTAGGTAGTGTGAGGTGAGCCATCATTAGCTGAAGGTTCTTTAGTAAATGACAGGCTGTCTCTCTAGGTAGTGTGAGGTGAGCTATCATTAGCTGGAAGGTTCTTTAGTAAATGACAGCTGTCTCTCTAGGTAGTGTGAGGTGAGCTATCATTAGCTGGAAGGTTCTTTAGTAAATGACAGGCTGTCTCTCTAGGTAGTGTGAGGTGAGCTATCATTAGCTGGAAGGTTTTAGTAAATGACAGGCTGTCTCTCTAGGTAGTGTGAGGTGAGCTATCATTAGCTGGAAGGTTCTTTAGTAAATGACAGGCTGTCTCTCTAGGTAGTGTGAGGTGAGCTATCATTAGCTGGAAGGTTCTTTAGTAAATGACAGGCTGTCTCTCTAGGTAGTGTGAGGTGAGCTATCATTAGCTGGAAGGTTCTTTAGTAAATGACAGGCTGTCTCTCTAGGTAGTGTGAGGTGAGCTATCATTAGCTGGAAGGTTCTTTAGTAAATGACAGGCTGTCTCTCTAGGTAGTGTGAGGTGAGCTATCATTAGCTGGAAGGTTCTTTAGTAAATGACAGGCTGTCTCTCTAGGTAGTGTGAGGTGAGCCATCATTAGCTGGAAGGTTCTTTAGTAAATGACAGGCTGTCTCTCTAGGTAGTGTGAGGTGAGCTATCATTAGCTGGAAGGTTTCTTTAGTAAATGACAGGCTGTCTCTAGGTAGTGTGAGGTGAGCTATCATTAGCTGGAAGGTTCTTTAGTAAATGACAGGCTGTCTCTCTAGGTAGTGTGAGGTGAGCTATCATTAGCTGGAAGGTTCTTTAGTAAAATGACAGGCTGTCTCTCTAGGTAGTGTGAGGTGAGCCATCATTAGCTGGAAGGTTCTTTAGTAAATGACAGGCTGTCTCTCTAGGTGGTGAGTGAGCTCATTAGTAAGGTTCTTTAGTAAATGACAGGCTGTCTCTCTAGGTAGTGTGAGGTGAGCTATCATTAGCTGGAAGGTTCTTTAGTAAATGACAGGCTGTCTCTCTAGGTAGTGTGAGGTGAGCTATCATTAGCTGGAAGGTTCTTTAGTAAATGACAGGCTGTCTCTCTAGGTAGTGTGAGGTGAGCTATCATTAGCTGGAAGGTTCTTTAGTAAATGACAGGCTGTCTCTCTAGGTAGTGTGAGGTGAGCTATCATTAGCTGGAAGGTTCTTTAGTAAATGACAGGCTGTCTCTCAGGTAGTGTGAGTGAGCCTATCATTAGCTCTAGTAAATGTAGTCTCTCTAGGTAGTGTGAGGTGAGCTATCATTAGCTGGAAGGTTTCTTTAGTAAATGACAGGCTGTCTCTCTAGGTAGGTGAGGTGAGCTATCATTAGCTGGAAGGTTCTTAGTAAATGACAGGCTGTCTCTCTAGGTAGTGTGAGGTGAGCTATCATTAGCTGGAAGGTTCTTTAGTAAATGACAGGCTGTCTCTCTAGGTAGTGTGAGGTGAGCTATCATTAGCTGGAAGGTCTCTCTAGGTAGTAAATGAGCTCTAGGTAGTGTGAGGTGAGCTATCATTAGCTGAAGGTTCTTTAGTAAATGACAGGCTGTCTCTCTAGGTAGTGTGAGGTGAGCTATCATTAGCTGGAAGGTTCTTTAGTAAATGACAGGCTGTCTCTCTAGGTAGTGTGAGGTGAGCTATCATTAGCTGGAAGGTTCTTTAGTAAATGACAGGCTGTCTCTCTAGGTAGTGTGAGGTGAGCTATCATTAGCTGGAAGGTTCTTTAGTAAATGACAGGCTGTCTCTCTAGGTAGTGTGAGGTGAGCCATCATTAGCTGGAAGGTTCTTTAGTAAATGACAGGCTGTCTCTCTAGGTAGTGTGAGGTGAGCTATCATTAGCTGGAAGGTTCTTTAGTAAATGACAGGCTGTCTCTCTAGGTAGTGTGAGGTGAGCTATCATTAGCTGGAAGGTTCTTTAGTAAATGACAGGCTGTCTCTCTAGGTAGTGTGAGGTGAGCTATCATTAGCTGGAAGGTTCTTTAGTAAATGACAGGCTGTCTCTCTAGGTAGTGTGAGGTGAGCTATCATTAGCTGGAAGGTTCTTTAGTAAATGACAGGCTGTCTCTCTAGGTAGTGTGAGGTGAGCTATCATTAGCTGGAAGGTCTTTAGTAAATGACAGGCTGTCTCTCTAGGTAGTGTGAGGTGAGCTATCATTAGCTGGAAGGTTCTTTAGTAAATGACAGGCTGTCTCTCTAGGTAGTGTGAGGTGAGCTATCATTAGCTGAAAGGTTCTTTAGTAAATGACAGGCTGTCTCTCTAGGTAGTGTGAGGTGAGCTATCATTAGCTGGAAGGTTCTTTAGTAAATGACAGGCTGTCTCTCTAGGTAGTGTGAGGTGAGCTATCATTAGCTGGAAGGTTCTTTAGTAAATGACAGGCTGTCTCTCTAGGTAGTGTGAGGTGAGCCATCATTAGCTGGAAGGTTCTTTAGTAAATGACAGGCTGTCTCTCTAGGTAGTGTGAGGTGAGCTATCATTAGCTGAAGGTTCTTTTAGTAAATGACAGGCTGTCTCTCTAGGTAGTGTGAGGTGAGCTATCATTAGCTGGAAGGTTCTTTAGTAAATGACAGGCTGTCTCTCTAGGTAGTGTGAGGTGAGCTATCATTAGCTGGAAGGTTCTTTAGTAAATGACAGGCTGTCTCTCTAGGTAGTGTGAGGTGAGCCATCATTAGCTGGAAGGTTCTTTAGTAAATGACAGGCTGTCTCTCTAGGTAGTGTGAGGTGAGCTATCATTAGCTGGAAGGTTCTTTAGTAAATGACAGGCTGTCTCTCTAGGTAGTGTGAGGTGAGCTATCATTAGCTGGAAGGTTCTTTAGTAAATGACAGGCTGTCTCTCTAGGTAGTGTGAGGTGAGCTATCATTAGCTGGAAGGTTTTTTAGTAAATGACAGGCTGTCTCTCTAGGTAGTGTGAGGTGAGCTATCATTAGCTGGAAGGTTCTTTAGTAAATGACAGGCTGTCTCTCTAGGTAGTGTGAGGTGAGCCATCATTAGCTGGAAGGTTCTTTAGTAAATGACAGGCTGTCTCTCTAGGTAGTGTGAGGTGAGCTATCATTAGCTGGAAGGTTCTTTAGTAAATGACAGGCTTCTTTAGTAAAGGTGACATCATTAGCTGTCTTTAGTAAATACAGGCTGTAGTGTGAGGTGAGCTATCATTAGCTGGAAGGTTCTTTAGTAAATGACAGGCTGTCTCTCTAGGTAGTGTGAGGTGAGCTATCATTAGCTGGAAGGTTCTTTAGTAAATGACAGGCTGTCTCTCTAGGTAGTGTGAGGTGAGCTATCATTAGCTGGAAGGTTCTTTAGTAAATGACAGGCTGTCTCTCTAGGTAGTGTGAGGTGAGCTATCATTAGCTGGAAGGTTCTTTAGTAAATGACAGGCTGTCTCTCTAGGTAGTGTGAGGTGAGCTATCATTAGCTGGAAGGTTCTTTAGTAAATGACAGGCTGTCTCTCTAGGTAGTGTGAGGTGAGCTATCATTAGCTGGAAGGTTCTTTAGTAATGACAGGCTGTCTCTCTCTAGGTAGTGTGAGGTGAGCCATCATTAGCTGGAAGGTTCTTTAGTAAATGACAGGCTGTCTCTCTAGGTAGTGTGAGGTGAGCTATCATTAGCTGGAAGGTTCTTTAGTAAATAGGCTGTCTCTCTAGGTAGGTGAGGTGAGCTATCATTAGCTGGAAGGTTCTTTAGTAAATGACAGGCTGTCTCTCTAGGTAGTGTGAGGTGAGAGCTATCATTAGCTGGAAGGTTCTTTAGTAAATGACAGGCTGTCTCTCTCTAGGTAGTGTGAGGTGAGCTATCATTAGCTGGAAGGTTCTTTAGTAAATGACAGGCTGTCTCTCTAGGTAGTGTGAGGTGAGCTATCATTAGCTGGAAGGTTCTTTAGTTAGTAAATGACAGGCTGTCTCTCTAGGTAGTGTGAGGTGAGCTATCATTAGCTGGAAGGTCTTTAGTAAATGACAGGCTGTCTCTCTCTAGGTAGTGTGAGGTGAGCTATCATTAGCTGGAAGGTTCTTTAGTAAATGACAGGCTGTCTCTCTAGGTAGTGTGAGGTGAGCTATCATTAGCTGGAAGGTTTTTAGTAAATGACAGGCTGTCTCTCTAGGTAGTGTGAGGTGAGCTATCATTAGCTGGAAGGTTCTTTAGTAAATGACAGGCTGTCTCTCTAGGTAGTGTGAGGTGAGCCATCATTAGCTGGAAGGTTCTTTAGTAAATGACAGGCTGTCTCTCTAGGTAGTGTGAGGTGAGCTATCATTAGCTGGAAGGTTCTTTAGTAAATGACAGGCTGTCTCTCTAGGTAGTGTGAGGTGAGCTATCATTAGCTGGAAGGTTCTTTAGTAAATGACAGGCTGTCTCTCTAGGTAGTGTGAGGTGAGCTATCATTAGCTGGAAGGTTCTTTAGTAAATGACAGGCTGTCTCTCTAGGTAGTGTGAGGTGAGCCATCATTAGCTGGAAGGTTCTTTAGTAAATGACAGGCTGTCTCTCTAGGTAGTGTGAGAGGTGAGCCATCATTAGCTGGAAGGTTCTTTAGTAAATGACAGGCTGTCTCTCTAGGTAGTGTGAGGTGAGCTATCATTAGCTGGAAGGTTCTTTAGTAAATGACAGGCTGTCTCTCTAGGTAGTGTGAGGTGAGCTATCATTAGCTGGAAGGTTCTTTAGTAAATGACAGGCTGTCTCTCTAGGTAGTGTGAGGTGAGCTATCATTAGCTGGAAGGTTCTTTAGTAAATGACAGGCTGTCTCTCTAGGTAGTGTGAGGTGAGCTATCATTAGCTGGAAGGTTCTTTAGTAAATGACAGGCTGTCTCTCTAGGTAGTGTGAGGTGAGCTATCATTAGCTGGAAGGTTCTTTAGTAAATGACAGGCTGTCTCTCTAGGTAGTGTGAGGTGAGCTATCATTAGCTGGAAGGTTCTTTAGTAAATGACAGGCTGTCTCTCTAGGTAGGTAGTGTGAGGTGAGCTATCATTAGCTGGAAGGTTCTTTAGTAAATGACAGGCTGTCTCAAATGACAGGCTGTCTCTCTAGGTAGTGTGAGGTGAGCTATCATTAGCTGGAAGGTTCTTTAGTAAATGACAGGCTGTCTCTCTAGGTAGTGTGAGGTGAGCTATCATTAGCTGGAAGGTTCTTTAGTAAATGACAGGCTGTCTCTCTAGGTAGTGTGAGGTGAGCTATCATTAGCTGGAAGGTTCTTTAGTAAATGACAGGCTGTCTCTCTAGGTAGTGTGAGGTGAGCCATCATTAGCTGGAAGGTTCTTTAGTAAATGACAGGCTGTCTCTCTAGGTAGTGTGAGGTGAGCTATCATTAGCTGGAAGGTTCTTTAGTAAATGACAGGCTGTCTCTCTAGGTAGTGTGAGGTGAGCCTATCATTAGCTGGAAGTTCTTTAGTAAATGACAGGCTGTCTCTCTAGGTAGTGTGAGGTGAGCTATCATTAGCTGGAAGGTTCTTTAGTAAATGACAGGCTGTCTCTCTAGGTAGTGTGAGGTGAGCTATCATTAGCTGGAAGGTTTTTAGTAAATGACAGGCTGTCTCTCTAGGTAGTGTGAGGTGAGCCATCATTAGCTGGAAGGTTCTTTAGTAAATGACAGGCTGTCTCTCTAGGTAGTGTGAGGTGAGCTATCATTAGCTGGAAGGTTCTTTAGTAAATGACAGGCTGTCTCTCTAGGTAGTGTGAGGTGAGCTATCATTAGCTGGAAGGTTCTTTAGTAAATGACAGGCTGTCTCTCTAGGTAGTGTGAGGTGAGCTATCATTAGCTGGAAGGTTCTTTAGTAAATGACAGGCTGTCTCTCTAGGTAGTGTGAGGTGAGCTATCATTAGCTGGAAGGTTCTTTAGTAAATGACAGGCTGTCTCTCTAGGTAGTGTGAGGTGAGCTATCATTAGCTGGAAGGTTCTTTAGTAAATGACAGGCTGTCTCTCTAGGTAGTGTGAGGTGAGCTATCATTAGCTTTAGAAATGACAGGCTGTCTCTTGTAGTAAATGAAGGTTCTTTAGTAAATGACAGGCTGTCTCTCTAGGTAGTGTGAGGTGAGCCATCATTATTAGCTGGAAGGTTCTTTAGTAAATGACAGGCTGTCTCTCTCTAGGTAGTGTGAGGTGAGCTATCATTAGCTGGAAGGTTCTTTAGTAAATGACAGGCTGTCTCTCTAGGTAGTGTGAGGTGAGCTATCATTAGCTGGAAGGTTCTTTAGTAAATGACAGGCTGTCTCTCTAGGTAGTGTGAGGTGAGCTATCATGTTGGGAAGGTTCTTTAGTAAATGACAGGCTGTCTCTCTAGGTAGTGTGAGGTGAGCTATCATTAGTTGGAAGGTTCTTTAGTAAATGACAGGCTGTCTCTCTAGGTAGTGTGAGGTGAGCTATCATTAGCTGGAAGGTTCTTTAGTAAATGACAGGCTGTCTCTCTAGGTAGTGTGAGGTGAGCCATCATTAGCTGGAAGGTTCTTTAGTAAATGACAGGCTGTCTCTCTAGGTAGTGTGAGGTGAGCTATCATTAGCTGGAAGGTTCTTTAGTAAATGACAGGCTGTCTCTCTAGGTAGTGTGAGGTGAGCTATCATTAGCTGGAAGGTTCTTTAGTAAATGACAGGCTGTCTCTCTAGGTAGTGTGAGGTGAGCTATCATTAGCTGGAAGGTTCTTTAGTAAATGACAGGCTGTCTCTCTAGGTAGTGTGAGGTGAGCCATCATTAGCTGGAAGGTTCTTTAGTAAATGACAGGCTGTCTCTCTAGGTAGTGTGAGGTGAGCTATCATTAGCTGGAAGGTTCTTTAGTAAATGACAGGCTGTCTCTCTAGGTAGTGTGAGGTGAGCTATCATTAGTTGGAAGGTTGTTTAGTAAATGACAGGCTGTCTCTCTAGGTAGTGTGAGGTGAGCTATCATTAGCTGGAAGGTTCTTTAGTAAATGACAGCTGCTGGAAGGTCTCTCTAGGTAGTGTGAGGTGAGCTATCATTAGCTGGAAGGTTCTTTAGTAAATGACAGGCTGTCTCTCTAGGTAGTGTGAGGTGAGCTATCATTAGCTGGAAGGTTCTTTAGTAAATGACAGGCTGTCTCTCTAGGTAGTGTGAGGTGAGCTATCATTAGCTGGAAGGTTCTTTAGTAAATGACAGGCTGTCTCTCTAGGTAGTGTGAGGTGAGCTATCATTAGCTGGAAGGTTCTTTAGTAAATGACAGGCTGTCTCTCTAGGTAGTGTGAGGTGAGCTATCATTAGCTGGAAGGTTCTTTAGTAAATGACAGGCTGTCTCTCTAGGTAGTGTGAGGTAGCTATCATTAGCTGGAAGGTTCTTTAGTAAATGACAGGCTGTCTCTCTAGGTAGTGTGAGGTAGTGTGAGGTGAGCTATCATTAGCTGGAAGGTTCTTTAGTAAATGACAGGCTGTCTCTCTAGGTAGTGTGAGGTGAGCTATCATTAGCTGGAAGGTTCTTTAGTAAATGACAGGCTGTCTCTCTAGGTAGTGTGAGGTGAGCTATCATTAGTTGGAAGGTTCTTTAGTAAATGACAGGCTGTCTCTCTAGGTAGTGTGAGGTGAGCTATCATTAGCTGGAAGGTTCTTTAGTAAATGACAGGCTGTCTCTCTAGGTAGTGTGAGGTGAGCTATCATTAGCTGGAAGGTTCTTTAGTAAATGACAGGCTGTCTCTCTAGGTAGTGTGAGGTGAGCTATCATTAGCTGGAAGGTTCTTTAGTAAATGACAGGCTGTCTCTCTAGGTAGTGTGAGGTGAGCCATCATTAGCTGGAAGGTTCTTTAGTAAATGACAGGCTGTCTTCTCTCTAGGTAGTGTGAGGTGAGCTATCATTAGCTGGAAGGTTCTCTTAGTAAATGACAGGCTGTCTCTCTAGGTAGTGTGAGGTGAGCCATCATTAGCTGGAAGGTTCTTTAGTAAATGACAGGCTGTCTCTCTAGGTAGTGTGAGGTGAGCTATCATTAGCTGGAAGGTTCTTTAGTAAATGACAGGCTGTCTCTCTAGGTAGTGTGAGGTGAGCTATCATTAGCTGGAAGGTTCTTTAGTAAATGACAGGCTGTCTCTCTAGGTAGTGTGAGGTGAGCTATCATTAGCTGGAAGGTTCTTTAGTAAATGACAGGCTGTCTCTCTAGGTAGTGTGTGTGAGGTGAGCTATCATTAGCTGGAAGGTTCTTTAGTAAATGACAGCTGTCTCTCTAGGTAGTGTGAGGTGAGCTATCATTAGCTGGAAGGTTCTTTAGTAAATGACAGGCTGTCTCTCTAGGTAGTGTGAGGTGAGCTATCATTAGCTGGAAGGTTCTTTAGTAAATGACAGGCTGTCTCTCTAGGTAGTGTGAGGTGAGCTATCATTAGCTGGAAGGTTCTTTAGTAAATGACAGGCTGTCTCTCTAGGTAGTGTGAGGTGAGCTATCATTAGCTGGAAGGTTCTTTAGTAAATGACAGGCTGTCTCTCTAGGTAGTGTGAGGTGAGCCATCATTAGTGTGGAAGGTTCTTTAGTAAATGACAGGCTGTCTCTCTAGGTAGTGTGAGGTGAGCTATCATTAGCTGGAAGGTTCTTTAGTAAATGACAGGCTGTCTCTCTAGGTAGTGTGAGGTGAGCTATCATTAGCTGGAAGGTTCTTTAGTAAATGACAGGCTGTCTCTCTAGGTAGTGTGAGGTGAGCTATCATTAGCTGGAAGGTTCTTTAGTAAATGACAGGGCTGTCTCTCTAGGTAGTGTGAGGTGAGCTATCATTAGCTGGAAGGTTCTTTAGTAAATGACAGGCTGTCTCTCTAGGTAGTGTGAGGTGAGCTATCATTAGCTGGAAGGTTCTTTAGTAAATGACAGGCTGTCTCTCTAGGTAGTGTGAGGTGAGCTATCATTAGCTGGAAGGTTCTTTAGTAAATGACAGGCTGTGTCTCTCTAGGTAGTGTGAGGTGAGCTATCATTAGCTGGAAGGTTCTTTAGTAAATGACAGGCTGTCTCTCTAGGTAGTGTGAGGTGAGCTATCATTAGTTGGAAGGGTTCTTTAGTAAATGACAGGCTGTCTCTCTAGGTAGTGTGAGGTGAGCTATCATTAGCTGGAAGGTTCTTTAGTAAATGACAGGCTGTCTCTCTAGGTAGTGTGAGGTGAGCCATCATTAGCTGGAAGGTTCTTTAGTAAATGACAGGCTGTCTCTCTAGGTAGTGTGAGGTGAGCTATCATTAGCTGGAAGGTTCTTTAGTAAATGACAGGCTGTCTCTCTAGGTAGTGTGAGGTGAGCTATCATTAGCTGGAAGGTTCTTTAGTAAATGACAGGCTGTCTCTCTAGGTAGTGTGAGGTGAGCTATCATTAGCTGGAAGGTTCTTTAGTAAATGACAGGCTGTCTCTCTAGGTAGTGTGAGGTGAGCTATCATTAGCTGGAAGGTTCTTTAGTAAATGACAGGCTGTCTCTCTAGGTAGTGTGAGGTGAGCTATCATTAGCTGGAAGGTTCTTTAGTAAATGACAGGCTGTCTGTCTCTAGGTAGTGTGAGGTGAGCTATCATTAGCTGGAAGGTTCTTTAGTAAATGACAGGCTGTCTCTCTAGGTAGTGTGAGGTGAGCTATCATTAGCTGGAAGGTTCTTTAGTAAATGACAGGCTGTCTCTCTAGGTAGTGTGAGGTGAGCCATCATTAGCTGGAAGGTTCTTTAGTAAATGACAGGCTGTCTCTCTAGGTAGTGTGAGGTGAGCTATCATTAGCTGGAAGGTTCTTTAGTAAATGACAGGCTGTCTCTCTAGGTAGTGTGAGGTGAGCTATCATTAGCTGGAAGGTTCTTTAGTAAATGACAGGCTGTCTCTCTAGGTAGTGTGAGGTGAGCTATCATTAGCTGGAAGTTCTTTAGTAAATGACAGGCTGTCTCTCTAGGTAGTGTGAGGTGAGCTATCATTAGCTGGAAGGTTCTTTAGTAAATGACAGGCTGTCTCTCTAGGTAGTGTGAGGTGAGCTATCATTAGCTGGAAGGTTCTTTAGTAAATGACAGGCTGTCTCTCTAGGTAGTGTGAGGTGAGCCATATCATTAGCTGGAAGGTCTTTTTAGTAAATGACAGGCTGTCTCTCTAGGTAGTGTGAGGTGAGCTATCATTAGCTGGAAGGTTCTTTAGTAAATGACAGGCTGTCTCTCTAGGTAGTGTGAGGTGAGCTATATTAGCTGGAAGGTTCTTTAGTAAATGACAGGCTGTCTCTCTAGGTAGTGTGAGGTGAGCTATCATTAGCTGGAAGGTTCTTTAGTAAATGACAGGCTGTCTCTCTAGGTAGTGTGAGGTGAGCTATCATTAGCTGGAAGGTTCTTTAGTAAATGACAGGCTTAGTCTGAGGGGACCTCCTAGTCTCTCTAGGTAGTGTGAGGTGAGCTATCATTAGCTGGAAGGTTCTTTAGTAAATGACAGGCTGTCTCTCTAGGTAGTGTGAGGTGAGCTATCATTAGCTGGAAGGTTCTTTAGTAAATGACAGGCTGTCTCTCTAGGTAGTGTGAGGTGAGCTATCATTAGCTGGAAGGTTCTTTAGTAAATGACAGGCTGTCTCTCTAGTAGTGTGAGGTGAGCTATCATTAGCTGAAGGTTCTTTAGTAAATGACAGGCTGTCTCTCTAGGTAGTGTGAGGTGAGCCATCATTAGCTGGAAGGTTCTTTAGTAAATGACAGGCTGTCTCTCTAGGTAGTGTGAGGTGAGCTATCATTAGCTGGAAGGTTCTTTAGTAAATGACAGGCTGTCTCTCTAGGTAGTGTGAGGTGAGCTATCATTAGCTGGAAGGTTCTTTAGTAAATGACAGGCTGTCTCTCTAGGTAGTGTGAGGTGAGCTATCATTAGCTGGAAGGTTCTTTAGTAAATGACAGGCTGTCTCTCTAGGTAGTGTGAGGTGAGCTATCATTAGCTGGAAGGTTCTTTAGTAAATGACAGGCTGTCTCTCTCTCTAGGTAGTGTGAGGTGAGCCATCATTCTAGGTAGCTGGAAGGTTCTTTAGTAAATGACAGGCTGTCTCTCTAGGTAGTGTGAGGTGAGCTATCATTAGCTGGAAGGTTCTTTAGTAAATGACAGGCTGTCTCTCTAGGTAGTGTGAGGTGAGCTATCATTAGCTGGAAGGTTCTTTAGTAAATGACAGGCTGTCTCTCTAGGTAGGTAGTGTGAGGTGAGCTATCATTAGCTGGAAGGTTCTTTAGTAAATGACAGGCTGTCTCTCTAGGTAGTGTGAGGTGAGCTATCATTAGCTGGAAGGTTCTTTAGTAAATGACAGGCTGTCTCTCTAGGTAGGTGTGTGTGAGGTGAGCTATCATTAGCTGGAAGGTTCTTTAGTAAATGACAGGTGTCTCTCTAGGTAGGTAGTGTGAGGTGAGCCATCATTAGCTGAAGGTTTTTAGTAAATGACAGGCTGTCTCTCTAGGTAGTGTGAGGTGAGCTATCATTAGCTGGAAGGTTCTTTAGTAAATGACAGGCTGTCTCTCTAGGTAGTGTGAGGTGAGCTATCATTAGCTGGAAGGTTGGAAAATGTTCTTCAGGTAAATGAGACTAGCTGGAAGGTGTAAATGACAGGCTGTCTCTAGGTAGTGTAGGTGAGCTATCATTAGCTGGAAGGTTCTTTAGTAAATGACAGGCTGTCTCTCTAGGTAGTGTGAGGTGAGCCATCATTAGCTGGAAGGTTCTTTAGTAAATGACAGGCTGTCTCTCTAGGTAGTGTGAGGTGAGCTATCATTAGCTGGAAGGTTCTTTAGTAAATGACAGGCTGTCTCTCTAGGTAGTGTGAGGTGAGCAGGGAAGGTTCTTTAGTAAATGACAGGCTGTCTCTCTAGGTAGTGTGAGGTGAGCTATCATTAGCTGGAAGGTTCTTTAGTAAATGACAGGCTGTCTCTCTAGGTAGTGTGTGAGGTGAGCTATCATTAGCTGGAAGGTTGTTTAGTAAATGACAGGCTGTCTCTCTAGGTAGTGTGAGGTGAGCTATCATTAGCTGGAAGGTTCTTTAGTAAATGACAGGCTGTCTCTCTAGGTAGTGTGAGGTGAGCTATCATTAGCTGGAAGGTTCTTTAGTAAATGACAGGCTGTCTCTCTAGGTAGTGTGAGGTGAGCTATCATTAGCTGGAAGGTTCTTTAGTAAATGACAGGCTGTCTCTCTAGGTAGTGTGAGGTGAGCTATCATTAGCTGGAAGGTTCTTTAGTAAATGACAGGCTGTTCTCTAGTAAAGGTGAGCTATCATTAGCTGGAAGGTTTCTTTAGTAAATCAGGCTGTCTCTCTAGGTAGTGTGAGGTGAGCTATCATTAGCTGGAAGGTTCTTTAGTAAATGACAGGCTGTCTCTCTAGGTAGTGTGAGGTGAGCTATCATTAGCTGGAAGGTTCTTTAGTAAATGACAGGCTGTGCCTCTAGGTAGTGTGAGGTGAGCTATCTTAGCTGGAGGTAGTTGTAGGTGAGCTATCATTAGTGTGAGAAGGAGCTTCATTAGTGGTTCTTTAAATGACAGGCTGTCTCTCTAGGTAGTGTGAGGTGAGCTATCATTAGCTGGAAGGTTCTTTAGTAAATGACAGGCTGTCTCTCTAGGTAGTGTGAGGTGAGCTATCATTAGCTGGAAGGTTCTTTAGTAAATGACAGGCTGTCTCTCTAGGTAGTGTGAGTGTGAGGTGAGCAGGCTGTCTCTCTATTAGGTGGAAGGTTCTTTAGTAAATGACAGGCTGTCTCTCTAGGTAGTGTGAGGTGAGCTATCATTAGCTGGAAGGTTCTTTAGTAAATGACAGGCTGTCTCTCTAGGTAGTGTGAGGTGAGCTATCATTAGCTGGAAGGTTCTTTAGTAAATGACAGGCTGTCTCTCTAGGTAGTGTGAGGTGAGCTATCATTAGCTGGAAGGTTCTTTAGTAAATGACAGGCTGTCTCTCTAGGTAGTGTGAGGTGAGCTATCATTAGCTGGAAGGTTCTTTAGTAAATGACAGGCTGTCTCTCTAGGTAGTGTGAGGTGAGCTATCATTAGCTGGAAGGTTCTTTAGTAAATGACAGGCTGTCTCTCTAGGTAGTGTGAGGTGAGCTATCATTAGCTGGAAGGTTCTTTAGTAAATGACAGGCTGTCTCTCTAGGTAGTGTGAGGTGAGCTATCATTAGTTGGAAGGTTCTTTAGTAAATGACAGGCTGTCTCTCTAGGTAGTGTGAGGTGAGCTATCATTAGCTGGAAGGTTCTTTAGTAAATGACAGGCTGTCTCTCTAGGTAGTGTGAGGTGAGCCATCATTAGCTGGAAGGTTCTTTAGTAAATGACAGGCTGTCTCTCTAGTAGTGTGAGGTGAGCTATCATTAGCTGGAAGGTTCTTTAGTAAATGACAGGCTGTCTCTCTAGTAGTAGTGTGAGGTGAGCTATCATTAGCTGGAAGGTTCTTTAGTAAATGACAGGCTGTCTCTCTAGGTAGTGTGAGGTGAGCTATCATTAGCTGGAAGGTTCTTTAGTAAATGACAGGCTGTCTCTCTAGGTAGTGTGAGGTGAGCCATCATTAGTGGAAGGTTCTTTAGTAAATGACAGGCTGTCTCTCTAGGTAGTGTGAGGTGAGCTATCATTAGCTGGAGCTTTAGTAAATGAAGGCTGTCTCTCTAGGTAGTGTGAGGAGCTATCATTAGCTGTTCTTTAGTAAATGGTACAGGCTGTCTCTCTCTAGGTGAGGTGAGCTCATTAGCTGGAAGGTTCTTTAGTAAATGACAGGCTGTCTCTCTAGGTAGTGTGAGGTGAGCCATCATTAGCTGGAAGGTTCTTTAGTAAATGACAGGCTGTCTCTCTAGGTAGTGTGAGGTGAGCTATCATTAGCTGGAAGGTTCTTTAGTAAATGACAGGCTGTCTCTCTAGGTAGTGTGAGGTGAGCTATCATTAGCTGGAAGGTTCTTTAGTAAATGACAGGCTGTCTCTCTAGGTAGTGTGAGGTGAGCTATCATTAGCTGGAAGGTTCTTTAGTAAATGACAGGCTGTCTCTCTAGGTAGTGTGAGGTGAGCTATCATTAGCTGGAAGGTTCTTTAGTAAATGACAGGCTGTCTCTCTAGGTAGTGTGAGGTGAGCTATCATTAGCTGGAAGGTTCTTTAGTAAATGACAGGCTGTCTCTCTAGGTAGTGTGAGGTGAGCCATCATTAGCTGGAAGGTTGGAAGGTTGTTTAGTAAATGACAGGCTGTCTCTCTAGGTAGTGTGAGGTGAGCTATCATTAGCTGGAAGGTTCTTTAGTAAATGACAGGCTGTCTCTCTAGGTAGTGTGAGGTGAGCTATCATTAGTAAATGACAGGCTGTCTCTCTAGGTAGTGTGAGGTGAGCTATCATTAGCTGGAAGGTTCTTTAGTAAATGACAGGCTGTCTCTCTAGGTAGTGTGAGGTGAGCTATCATTAGCTGGAAGGTTCTTTAGTAAATGACAGGCTGTCTCTCTAGGTAGTGTGAGGTGAGCTATCATTAGCTGGAAGGTTCTTTAGTAAATGACAGGCTGTCTCTCTAGGTAGTGTGAGGTGAGCTGAGCCATCATTAGTTGGAAGGTTCTTTAGTAAATGACAGGCTGTCTCTCTAGGTAGTGTGAGGTGAGCTTCATTAGCTAGAAGGTTCTTTAGTAAATGACAGGCTGTCTCTCTAGGTAGTGTGAGGTGAGCCATCATTAGCTGGAAGGTTCTTTAGTAAATGACAGGCTGTCTCTCTAGGTAGTGTGAGGTGAGCTATCATTAGCTGGAAGGTTCTTAGTAAATGACAGGCTGTCTCTCTAGGTAGTGTGAGGTGAGCTATCATAGCTGGAAGGTTCTTTAGTAAATGACAGGCTGTCTCTCTAGGTAGTGTGAGGTGAGCTATCATTAGCTGGAAGGTTCTTTAGTAAATGACAGGCTGTCTCTCTAGGTAGTGTGAGGTGAGCTATCATTAGCTGGAAGGTTCTTTAGTAAATGACAGGCTGTCTCTCTAGGTAGTGTGAGGTGAGCTATCATTAGCTGGAAGGTTCTTTAGTAAATGACAGGCTGTCTCTCTAGGTAGTGTGAGGTGAGCTATCATTAGCTGGAAGGTTCTTTAGTAAATGACAGGCTGTCTCTCTAGGTAGTGTGAGGTGAGCTATCATTAGCTGGAAGGTTCTTTAGTAAATGACAGGCTGTCTCTCTAGGTAGTGTGAGGTGAGCTATCATTAGCTGGAAGGTTCTTTAGTAAATGACAGGCTGTCTCTCTAGGTAGTGTGAGGTGAGCCATCATTAGCTGGAAGGTTCTTTAGTAAATGACAGGCTGTCTCTCTAGGTAGTGTGAGGTGAGCTATCATTAGCTGGAAGGTTCTTTAGTAAATGACAGGCTGTCTCTCTAGGTAGTGTGAGGTGAGCTATCATTAGCTGGAAGGTCTTTAGTAAATGACAGGCTGTCTCTCTAGGTAGTGTGAGGTGAGCTATCATTAGCTGGAAGGTTCTTTAGTAAATGACAGGCTGTCTCTCTAGGTAGTGTGAGGTGAGCTATCATTAGCTGGAAGGTTCTTTAGTAAATGACAGGCTGTCTCTCTAGGTAGTGTGTGAGGTGAGCTTTATCATTAGCTGGAAGGTTTCTTTAGTAAATGACAGGCTGTCTCTCTAGGTAGTGTGAGGTGAGCTATCATTAGCTGGAAGGTTCTTTAGTAAATGACAGGCTGTCTCTCTAGGTAGTGTGAGGTGAGCTATCATTAGCTGGAAGGTTCTTTAGTAAATGACAGGCTGTCTCTCTAGGTAGTGTGAGGTGAGCTATCATTAGCTGGAAGGTTCTTTAGTAAATGACAGGCTGTCTCTCTAGGTAGTGTGAGGTGAGCTGAGCTGGAAGGTTCTTTAGTAAATGACAGGCTGTTCTCTAGGTAGTGTGAGGTGAGCCATCATTAGCTGGAAGGTTCTTTAGTAAATGACAGGCTGTCTCTCTAGGTAGTGTGAGGTGAGCTATCATTAGCTGGAAGGTTCTTTAGTAAATGACAGGCTGTCTCTCTAGGTAGTGTGAGGTGAGCTATCATTAGCTGGAAGGTTCTTTAGTAAATGACAGGCTGTCTCTCTAGGTAGTGTGAGGTGAGCTATCATTAGCTGGAAGGTTCTTTAGTAAATGACAGGCTGTCTCTCTCTAGGTAGTGTGAGGTGAGCCATCATTAGCTGGAAGGTTCTTTAGTAAATGACAGGCTGTCTCTCTAGGTAGTGTGAGGTGAGCTATCATTAGCTGGAAGGTTCTTTAGTAAATGACAGGCTGTCTCTCTAGGTAGTGTGAGGTGAGCTATCATTAGCTGGAAGGTTCTTTAGTAAATGACAGGCTGTCTCTCTAGGTAGTGTGAGGTGAGCCATCATTAGCTGGAAGGTTCTTTAGTAAATGACAGGCTGTCTCTCTAGGTAGTGTGAGGTGAGCTATCATAGCTGGAAGGTTCTTTAGTAAATGACAGGCTGTCTCTCTAGGTAGTGTGAGGTGAGCTATCATTAGCTGGAAGGTTCTTTAGTAAATGACAGGCTGTCTCTCTAGGTAGTGTGAGGTGAGCTATCATTAGCTGGAAGGTTCTTTAGTAAATGACAGGCTGTCTCTCTAGGTAGTGTGAGGTGAGCTATCATTAGCTGGAAGGTTTTAGTAAATGACAGGCTTCTAGTAAATGTGAGGTGAGCTATCATTAGCAGGCTGACAGGCTGTCTCTCTAGGTAGTGTGAGGTGAGCTATCATTAGCTGGAAGGTTCTTTAGTAAATGACAGGCTGTCTCTCTAGGTAGTGTGAGGTGAGCTATCATTAGCTGGAAGGTTCTTTAGTAAATGACAGGCTGTCTCTCTAGGTAGTGTGAGGTGAGCTATCATTAGCTGGAAGGTTCTTTAGTAAATGACAGGCTGTCTCTCTAGGTAGTGTGAGGTGAGCTATCATTAGCTGGAAGGTTCTTTAGTAAATGACAGGCTGTCTCTCTAGGTAGTGTGAGGTGAGCTATCATTAGCTGGAAGGTTCTTTAGTAAATGACAGGCTGTCTCTCTAGGTAGTGTGAGGTGAGCTATCATTAGCTGGAAGGTTCTTTTAGTAAATGACAGGCTGTCTCTCTAGGTAGTGTGAGGTGAGCCATCATTAGCTGGAAGGTTCTTTAGTAAATGACAGGCTGTCTCTCTAGGTAGTGTGAGGTGAGCCAGCCATCATTAGCTGGAAGGTTCTTTAGTAAATGACAGGCTGTCTCTCTAGGTAGTGTGAGGTGAGCCATCATTAGCTGAAAGGTTCTTTAGTAAATGACAGGCTGTCTCTCTAGGTAGTGTGAGGTGAGCCATCATTAGCTGGAAGGTTCTTTAGTAAATGACAGGCTGTCTCTCTAGGTAGTGTGAGGTGAGCCATCATTAGCTGGAAGGTTCTTTAGTAAATGACAGGCTGTCTCTCTAGGTAGTGTGAGGTGAGCTATCATTAGCTGGAAGGTTCTTTAGTAAATGACAGGCTGTCTCTCTAGGTAGTGTGAGGTGAGCTATCATTAGCTGGAAGGTTCTTTAGGAAGGCTGTCTTTAGTAAATGACATTAGGCTGTCTCTCTCTAGGTAGTGTGAGGTGAGCTATCATTAGCTGGAAGGTTCTTTAGTAAATGACAGGCTGTCTCTCTAGGTAGTGTGAGGTGAGCTATCATTAGCTGGAAGGTTCTTTAGTAAATGACAGGCTGTCTCTCTAGGTAGTGTGAGGTGAGCTATCATTAGTTGGAAGGTTCTTAGTAAATGACAGGCTGTCTCTCTAGGTAGTGTGAGGTGAGCCATCATTAGCTGGAAGGTTCTTTAGTAAATGACAGGCTGTCTCTCTAGGTAGTGTGAGGTGAGCCATCATTAGCTGGAAGGTTCTTTAGTAAATGACAGGCTGTCTCTCTAGGTAGTGTGAGGTGAGCTATCATTAGTTGGAAGGTTCTTTTAGTAAATGACAGGCTGTCTCTCTAGGTAGTGTGAGGTGAGCTATCATTAGCTGGAAGGTTCTTTAGTAAATGACAGGCTGTCTCTCTAGGTAGTGTGAGGTGAGCTATCATTAGCTGGAAGGTTCTTTAGTAAATGACAGGCTGTCTCTCTAGGTAGTGTGAGGTGAGCTATCATTAGCTGGAAGGTTCTTTAGTAAATGACAGGCTGTCTCTCTAGGTAGTGTGAGGTGAGCCATCATTAGCTGGAAGGTTCTTTAGTAAATGACAGGCTGTCTCTCTAGGTAGTGTGAGGTGAGCTATCATTAGTTGGAAGGTTCTTTAGTAAATGACAGGCTGTCTCTCTAGGTAGTGTGAGGTGAGCTATCATTAGTTGGAAGGTTCTTTAGTAAATGACAGGCTGTCTCTCTAGGTAGTGTGAGGTGAGCCATCATTAGTTGGAAGGTTCTTTAGTAAATGACAGGCTGTCTCTCTAGGTAGTGTGAAGTCATTGTTGTAATGGCTTCCATGTCTAATCTATTAAACGCTGTGTATGAATGCCTCCCAAATGGAACCCTATTCCCTAAATAGTGCACTACTTTTGACCATAGCCCACAGGGCAGTGCACTATATAGGGTGCAGTTTGGGATGCTGTGTAACGCTGCTAACCCTGTGTGTGTGTGTGTGTGTGTGTGTGTGTGTGTGTGTGTGTGTGTGTGTGTGTGTGGAACAGTGACAGACTAGGGAATGGAGTTCTGTACGCATCAGTCAACCCTGAATACTTCAGCGCTGCAGAGAGTAAGTACATGTTGTCTCTGACCATATCCCCTGATGGAGACAGAGAGGAAGTACATGTTGTCTCTGACCATATCCCCTGATGGAGACAGAGAGGAAGTACATGTTGTCTCTGACCATATCCCCTGATGGACAGAGAGAGTAAGTACATGTTGTCTCTGACCATATCCCCTGATGGAGACAGAGAGTAAGTACATGTTGTCTCTGACCATATCCCCTGATGGAGACAGAGAGGAAGTACATGTTGTCTCTGACCATATCCCCTGATGGAGACAGAGAGGAAGTACATGTTGTCTCTGACCATATCACCTGATGGAGACAGAGAGGAAGTACATGTTTTCTCTGACCATATCCCCTGATGGAGACAGAGAGGAAGTACATGTTGTCTCTGACCATATCCCCTGATGGAGACAGAGAGGAAGTACATGTTGTCTCTGACCATATCACCTGATGGGGACAGAGAGGAAGTACATGTTGTCTCTGACCATATCCCCTGATGGGGACAGAGAGGAAGTACATGTTGTCTCTGACCATATCACCTGATGGAGACAGAGAGGAAGTACATGTTGTCTCTGACCATATCACCTGATGGAGACAGAGAGGAAGTACATGTTGTCTCTGACCATATCACCTGATGGGGACAGAGAGGAAGTACATGTTGTCTCTGACCATATCACCTGATGGAGACAGAGAGGAAGTACATGTTGTCTCTGACCATATCACCTGATGGAGACAGAGAGGAAGTACATGTTGTCTCTGACCATATCACCTGATGGAGACAGAGAGGAAGTACATGTTGTCTCTGACCATATCACCTGATGGAGACAGAGAGGAAGTACATGTTGTCTCTGACCATATCACCTGATGGAGACAGAGAGGAAGTACATGTTGTCTCTGACCATATCACCTGATGGAGACAGAGAGGAAGTACATGTTGTCTCTGACCATATCACCTGATGGAGACAGAGAGGAAGTACATGTACACCTCCGGTCAAAAGTATTAGAACACCTCCTCATTCCAGGGTTTTTCTTTATTTTTACTATTTTCTACATTATAGAATAATGGTGAAGACATCAAAACTATGAAATAACACATATGGAATCATGTAGTAACCAAAAAAGTGTTAAACAAATCATATAATAATTTTTATATTTGAGATTCTTCAAATAGCCACCCCTTGCCTTGATGACAGCTTTGCACTCAGGTTGTGTGGTACTGTGAGTTGTGTAGTGTGTGGTACTGTGAGTTGTGTAGTGTGTGGTACTGTGAGTTGTGTAGTGTGTGGTACTGTGAGTTGTGTAGTGTGTGATACCCTTTTCCATTAACCCCGTCCTCTCCTCCTGTCTCTCCCAGTGTATGTACCAGATGAATGGGAGGTGTTGAGGGAGCAGATCACTATGAACAGAGAGCTGGGTCAGGGGTCGTTTGGCATGGTGTACGAGGGCATCGCTAAGGGAGTAGTCAAGGGCGAGCCAGAGACGTGCGTGGCCATTAAGACGGTGAACGAGTCAGCCAGCATGAGAGAGAGAATAGAGTTCCTCAATGAAGCTTCTGTCATGAAGGAGTTCAACTGTCATCACGTGGTACGAAGCAGGAGAGATGCACACACACACAACACCACACAACACAGCAGAGAGATACGTTGCCGTTCAAAAGTTTGGGGTCACTTAGAAATGTCCTTGTTTTCTATGAAAACATACATGAAATGGGTTTGAATAGGAAATATAGCAAAATGCATAGGAAATGTAGTGATTGACAAGGTTAGAAATAATGATTGTGTCCTTCAAACTTTGCTTTCGTCAAAGAATCCTCCATTTGCAGCAATTACAGCCTTGCAGACCTTTGGCATTCTAGTTGTCAATTTGTTGAGGTAATCTGAAGAGATTTCACCCCATGCTTCCTGAAGCACCTCCCACATGTTGGATTGGCTTGATGGGCACTTCTTACGTACCATACGGTCAAGCTGCTCCCACAACAGCTCAATAGGGTTGAGATCCGGTGACTGTGCTGGCCACTCCATTATAGACAGAATACCAACTGACTGCTTCTTCCCTAAATAGTTCTTGCATAGTTTGGAGCTGTGCTTTGGGTCATTGTCCTGTTGTAGGAGGAAATTGGCTCCAATCAAGCGCCGTCCACAGGGTATGGCATGGCGTTGCAAAATGGAGTGATAGCCTTCCTTCTTCAAGATCCCTTTTACCCTGTACAAATCTCCCACTTTACCACCACCAAAGCACCCCCAGACCATCACATTGCCTCCACCATGCTTGACAGATGGCATCAAGCACTCCTCCAGCATCTTTTCATTTGGTCTGCGTCTCACAAATGTTCTTCTTTGTGATCCGAACACCTCAAACTTCGATTCATCTGTCCATAACACTTTTTTCCAATCTTCCTCTGTCCAGTGTCTGTGTTCTTTTGCCCATCTTAATCTTTTCATTTTATTGGCCAGTCTGAGATGTGGCTTTTTCTTTGCAACTCTGCAGAAGGTCAGCATCCCGGAGTCACCTCTTCGCTGTTGACGTTGAGACTGGTGTTTTGCGGGTACTATTTAATGAAGCTGCCAGTTGAGGACCTGTGAGGCGTCTGTTTCTCAAACTAGACACTCTAATGTATTTGTCCTCTTGCTCAGTTGTGCACCGGGGCCTCCCACTCCTCTTTCTATTCTGGTTAGAGCCAGTTTGCGCTGTTCTGTGAAGGGAGTAGTACACAGCGTTGTACGAGATCTTCAGTTTCTTGGCAATTGCTCGCATGGAATAGCCTTCATTTCTCAGAACAAGAATAGACTGACGAGTTTCAGAAGAAAGTTATTTGTTTCTGGCCATTTTGAACCTGTAATCGAACCCACAATTGCTGATGCTCCAGATACTCAACTAGTCTCAAGAAGGCCAGTTTTATTGCTTCTTTAATCAGCACAACAGTTTTCAGCTGTGCTAACATAATTGCAAACGTGTTTTCTAATGATCAACTAGTCTTTTTAAATGATAGACTTGGATTAGCAAACACAACGTGCCATTGGAACACAGGACTGATGGTTGCTGATAATGGGCCTCTGTACGCCTATGTAGATACTCCATTAAAAATCAGCCGTTTCCAGGTACAATAGCCATTTACAACATTAACAATGTCTACACTGTATTTCTGATCAATTTGATGTTATTTTAATGGCCAAAAATTATGCTTTTCTTTCGAAAACAAGGACATTTCTAAGTGACCCCAAACATTTGAACGGTAGTGTACATTGAGACAACATAAGACGTAATGTTACCTCATCTGAGGCTAAATGTTGACCTAAAACTCCACACACCCTGTCATGTCTTATGTTCCTGTGAACAAATAAGGAGCCCACAAAGTGATCTCTGACATCTGTCTGTCAGTTCAGGATGTGGGCTCTGACCACTGATGTCAATTGTGTGCTGTGATTGGTGCAGGTGCGTCTGCTGGGCGTGGTTTCGCAGGGCCAGCCCACCTTGGTCATCATGGAGCTGATGACTAAAGGAGATCTGAAGAGCCACCTGAGGTCACTACGGGCTAAAGACGTAAGTTACCTACACCTCACCCTGACCCCTAACCCCTACCCCTAGTCCCTGAGGTCACTACGGGCTAAAGACGTAAGTTACCTACCCCTCACCCTGACCCCTGACCCCTGACCCCTACCCCTAGTCACCTGAGGTCACTACGGGCTAAAGACGTAAGTTACCTACCCCTCATCCTGACCCCTGACCCCTACCCCTAGTCCCCCTAGTCCCTGAGGTCACTACGGGCTAAAGACGTAAGTTACCTACCCCTCATCCTGACCCTACCCCTAGTCCCTGAGGTCACTACGGGCTAAAGACGTAAGTTACCTACCCCTCACCCTGACCCCTGACCCCTACCCCCCCTGAGGTCACTACGGGCTAAAGACGTAAGTTACCTACCCCTCACCCTGACCCCTACCCCTAGTCCCTGAGGTCACTACGGGCTAAAGACGTAAGTTACCTACCCCTCACCCTGACCCCTGACCCCTACCCCTAGTCCCTGAGGTCACTACGGGCTAAAGACGTAAGTTACCTACCCCTCACCCTGACCCCTGACCCCTACCCCTAGTCCCCGAGGTCACTACGGGCTAAAGACGTAAGTTACCTACCCCTCATCCTGACCCCTGACCCCTACCCCTAGTCCCTGAGGTCACTACGGGCTAAAGACGTAAGTTACCTACCCCTCATCCTGACCCCTGACTCCTACCCCTAGTCACCTGAGGTCACTACGGGCTAAAGACGTAAGTTACCTACCCCTCACCCTGACCCCTGACCCCTGACCCCTACCCCTAGTCCCTGAGGTCACTACGGGCTAAAGATGTAAGTTACCTACCCCTAACCCCTCATCCTGACCCCTGACCCCTACCCCTAGTCACCTGAGGTCACTACGGGCTAAAGACGTAAGTTACCTACCCCTCATCCTGACCCCTGACCCTACCCCTAGTCCCTGAGGTCACTACGGGCTAAAGACGTAAGTTACCTACCCCTCATCCTGACCCCTACCCCTAGTCCCTGAGGTCACTACGGGCTAAAGACGTAAGTTACCTACCCCTAACCCCTCACCCTGACCCCTGACCCCTAGTCCCTGAGGTCACTACGGGCTAAAGACGTAAGTTACCTACCCCTCATCCTGACCCTAACCCCTACCCCTAGTCCCTGAGGTCACTACGGGCTAAAGACGTAAGTTACCTACCCCTAACCCCTCATCCTGACCCCTGACCCCTATCCCTAGTCCCTGAGGTCACTACGGGCTAAAGACGTAAGTTACCTTCCCCTCACCCTGACCCCTGACCCCTACCCCTAGTCCCTGAGGTCACTACGGGCTAAAGACGTAAGTTACCTACCCCTCATCCTGACCCCCCTGACCCTGACCCCTAGTCCCTGAGGTCACTACGGGCTAAAGACGTAAGTTACCTACCCCTCATCCTGACCCTGACCCCTACCCCTAGTCCCTGAGGTCACTACGGGCTAAAGACGTAAGTTACCTACCCCTCACCCTGACCCCTGACCCCTACCCCTAGTCCCTGAGGTCACTACGGGCTAAAGACGTAAGTTACCTACCCCTCACCCTGACCCCTGACCCCTACCCCTAGTCCCTGAGGTCACTACGGGCTAAAGACGTAAGTTACCTACCCCTCACCCTGACCCCTGACCCCTACCCCTAGTCCCTGAGGTCACTACGGGCTAAAGACGTAAATTACCTACCCCTCATCCTGACCCCTGACCCCTACCCCTAGTCCCTGAGGTCACTACGGGCTAAAGACGTAAGTTACCTACCCCTCACCCTGACCCCTGACCCCTACCCCTAGTCCCTGAGGTCACTACGGGCTAAAGACGTAAGTTACCTACCCCTCATCCTGACCCCTGACCCCTACCCCTACCCCTAGTCCCTGAGGTCACTACGGGCTAAAGACGTAAGTTACCTACCCCTCATCCTGACCCCTGACCCCTACCCCTAGTCACCTGAAGTCACTACGAGCTAAAGACGTAAGTTACCTACCCCTAACCCCTCATCCTGACCCCTAACCCCTACCCCTAGTCCCTGAGGTCACTACGGGCTAAAGACGTAAGTTACCTACCCCTCACCCTGACCCCTGACCCCTACCCCTAGTCCCTGAGGTCACTACGGGCTAAAGACGTAAGTTACCTACCCCTGACCCCTGACCCCTACCCCTAGTCCCTGAGGTCACTACGGGCTAAAGACGTAAGTTACCTACCCCTCACCCTGACCCCTGACCCCTACCCCTAGTCCCTGAGGTCACTACGGGCTAAAGACGTACGTTACCTTCCCCTAACCCTGACCCCTGACCCCTACCCCTAGTCCCTGAGGTCACTACGGGCTAAAGACGTAAGTTACCTACCCCTAACCCCTCACCCTGACCCCTGACCCCTACCCCTAGTCACCTGAGGTCACTACGGGCTAAAGACGTAAGTTACCTACCCCTCATCCTGACCCCTGACCCCTACCCCTAGTCACCTGAAGTCACTACGAGCTAAAGACGTAAGTTACCTACCCCTAACCCCTCATCCTGACCCCTACCCCCTACCCCTAGTCCCTGAGGTCACTACGGCTAAAAGACGTAAGTTACCTACCCACCATCCTGACCCCTACCCCTAGTCCCTGAGGTCACTACGGGCTAAAGATGTAAGTTACCTAACCCTCATCCTGACCCCTGACCCCTACCCCTAGTCACCTGAGATCACTACGGGCTAAAGACGTAAGTTACCTAACCCTCATCCTGACCCCTGACCCCTACCCCTAGTCCCTGAGGTCACTACGGCCTAAAGACGTAAGTTACCTACCCCTAACCCCTCACCCTGACCCCTACCCCTAGTCACCTGAGGTCACTACGGGCTAAAGACGTAAGTTACCTACACCTCATCCTGACCCCTGACCCCTACCCCTAGTCACCTGAGGTCACTACGGGCTAAAGACGTAAGTTAGTTACCTACACCTCATCCTGACCCCTGACCCCTACCCCTAGTCCCTGAGGTCACTACGGGCTAAAGACGTAAGTTACCTACCCCTGACCCCTGACCCCTACCCCTAGTCCCTGAGGTCACTACGGCCTAAAGACGTAAGTTACCTACCCCTCATCCTGACCCCTGACCCCTACCCCTACCCCTAGTCCCTGAGGTCACTACGGGCTAAAGATGTAAGTTACCTACCCCTCATCCTGACCCCTGACTCCTGACCCCTACCCCTAGTCCCTGAGGTCACTACGGGCTAAAGACGTAAGTTACCTAACCCCTCACCCTGACCCCTGACCCCTACCCTAGTCCCTGAGGTCACTACGGGCTAAAGACGTAAGTTACCTACCCCTCACCCTGACCCCTACCCCTAGTCCCTGAGGTCACTACGGGCTAAAGACGTAAGTTACCTACCCCTCACCCTGACCCCTGACCCCTACCCCTAGTCCCTGAGGTCACTACGGGCTAAAGACGTAAGTTACCTTCCCCTCACACCCTGACCCCTGACCCCTACCCCTAGTCACCTGAGGTCACTACGGGCTAAAGACGTAAGTTACCTTCCCCTCACCCCCTGACCCCTGACCCTACCCCTAGTCCCTGAGGTCACTACGGGCTAAAGACGTAAGTTACCTACCCTCACCCTGACCCCTGACCCCTACCCCTAGTCCCTGAGGTCACTACGGGCTAAAGACGTAAGTTACCTACCCCTCATCACCCCTGACCCCTGACCCCTACCCCTAGTCCCTGAGGTCACTACGGGCTAAAGACGTAAGTTACCTACCCCTCATCCTGACCCCTGACTCCTGACCCCTACCCCTAGTCCCTGAGGTCACTACGGGCTAAAGACGTAAGTTACCTACCCCTCACCCTGACCCCTGACCCCTACCCCTAGTCCCTGAGGTCACTACGGGCTAAAGACGTAAGTTACCTTCCCCTCATCCTGACCCCTACCCCTAGTCCCTGAGGTCACTACGGGCTAAAGACGTAAGTTACCTACCCCTCATCCTGACCCCTGACCCCTACCCCTAGTCACCTGAGGTCACTACGGGCTAAAGACGTAAGTTACCTACCCCTCATCCTGACCCCTGACCCCTACCCCTAGTCCCTGAGGTCACTACGGGCTAAAGACGTAAGTTACCTTCCCCTCATCCTGACCCCTGACCCCTACCCCTACCCCTAGTCCCTGAGGTCACTACGGGCTAAAGACGTAAGTTACCTTCCCCTCATCCTGACCCCTGACCCCTACCCCTAGTCCCTGAGGTCACTACGGGCTAAAGACGTAAGTTACCTACACCTCATCCTGACCCCTGACCCCTACCCCTAGTCCCCTGAGGTCACTACGGGCTAAAGACGTAAGTTACCTACCCCTTCCCCTCACCCTGACTCCTGACCCCTACCCCTAGTCCCTGAGGTCACTACGGGCTAAAGACGTAAGTTACCTACCCCTCATCCCTGACCCCTGACCCCTACCCCTAGTCCCTGACGTCACTACGGGCTAAAGACGTAAGTTACCTTCCCTCCCCTGACCCCTACCCCTAGTCCCTGAGGTCACTACGGGCTAAAGACGTAAGTTACCTTCCCCTCATCCTGACCCCTACCCCCCCTATAGTCCCTGAGGTCACTACGGGCTAAAGACGTAAGTTACCTACCCCTCATCCTGACCCCTGACTCCTACCCCTAGTCCCTGAGGTCACTACGGGCTAAAGACGTAAGTTACCTACCCCTCACCCCTGACCCCTGACCCCTACCCCTAGTCCCTGAGGTCACTACGGGCTAAAGACGTAAGTTACCTTCCCCTCATCCTGACCCCTGACCCCTACCCCTAGTCCCTGAGGTCACTACGGGCTAAAGACGTAAGTTACCTACCCCTCACCCTGACCCCTGACCCCTACCCCTAGTCCCTGAGGTCACTATGGCCTAAAGACGTAAGTTACCTTCCCCTGACCCCTACCCCTAGTCCCTGAGGTCACTACGGGCTAAAGACGTAAGTTACCTTCCCCTCATCCTGACCCCTGACCCCTAGTCCCTGAGGTCACTACGGGCTAAAGACGTAAGTTACCTACCCCTAACCCCTAACCCCTCATCCTGACTCCTAACCCCTACCCCTAGTCACCTGAGATCACTACAAATCAAATTGTATTTGTCACATGTGCCGAATACTTACTTGAAATGCTTACTTACAAGCCCTTAACCAGCAATGCAGTTCCATAAATATTTACTAAATCAATTAAAGTAAAAAATGAAATAAAAAGTAACACAATAAAATAGCAATAACGAGGCTATATACAGGGGGTACCGGTACAGAGTCAATTTGCGGAGGTACAGGTTAGTTGAGGTAATATGTACATGTAGGTAGGGGTAAAGTGATAATAAACAGCGAGTAGCAGCAGTGTAAAAATGAAGGGGGGGGGGGTTTCAATGAAAATAGTCCAGGTGGCCATTTGATGAATTGTTCAGCGGTCTTATGGCTTGGGGGTAGAAGCTGTTAAGGAGCCTTTTGGACCTAGACTTGGTGCTCCGGTACCGCTTGCCGTGCGGTAGCAGAGAGAACAGTCTATGACTTGGGTGACTGGAGTTTTGGAAAAAAATGTGGGCCTTCCTCTGACACTGCCTAGTATATAGGTCCTGGATGGCAGGAAGCTTGGCCCCAGTGATGTACTGGGCCGTACACACTACCCTCTGTAGCCCCGTACGGTTGGATGCCGAGCAGTTGCCATACCAGGCGGTGATGCAACCGGTCAGGATGCTCTCGATGGTGCAGCTGTAGAGCTTTTTGAGGATCTGGGGACCCATGACAAATCTTTTCAGTCTCCTGAGGGGGAATAGGCTTTGTCATGCCCTCTTCACGACTGGTGTGTTTGGACCGTGATAGTTTGTTGGTGATGTGGACACCAAGGAACTTGGAACTCTCAACCCGCTCCACTACAGCCCCGTCGATGTGAATGGGGGCGTGTTCGGCCCTCCTTTTCCTGTAATCTACGATCATCTCCTTTGTCTTGCTCACGTTGAGGGAGAGGTTGCTGTCCTGACACCACACTGCCAGGTCTCTGACCTCCTCCCTATAGGCTGTCTCATCGTTGTCGGTGATCAGGCCTACCATTGTTGTGTCATCAGCAAACTTAATGATGGTGTTGGAGTCGTGCTAGGCCACACAGTCATGGGTGAACAGGGAGTACATGAGGGGACTAAGCACGCACCCCTGAGGGGCCCCCGTGTTGAGGATCAGCATGGCAGATGTGTTGTTGCCTACCCTTACCACCTGGGGGCGGCCCGTCAGGAAGTCCAGGATCCAGTTGCAGAGGGAGGTGTTTAGTCCCAAGGTCCTTAGCTTAGTGATGAGCTTGGAGGGCACTGTGGTGTTGAACGCTGAGCTGTAGTCAATGAACAGCATTCACACATAGGTGTTCCTTTTGTCCAGGTGGGAAAGGGCAGTGTGGAGTGCGATTGAGATTGCGTCATCTTGTGGATCTGTTGGGGCGGTATGCGAATTGGAGTGGGTCTAGGGTTTCCGGGATGATGGTGTTGATGTGAGCCATGACCAGCCTTTCAAAGCACTTCATGGCTACCGACATGAGTGCTACGAGGCGGTAGTCATTTAGGCAGGTTACCTTCGCTTTCTTGGGCACAGGGACTATGGTGGTCTGCTTGAAACATGTAGGTATTACAGACTCGGTCAGGGAGAGGTTGAAAATGTCAGTGAAGACACTTGCCAGTTGGTCCGTGCATGCTCTGAGTACACGTC
>CM072252.1:811570-861570 GCA_036851935.1 Coregonus suidteri | reverse complement strand
ATATACAGGCTATATACAGGCTCTATACAGGCTCTATACGGCTATATACAGGCTCTATACAGGCTCTATACAGGCTATATACAGGCTATACACAGGCTATATATACAGGCTATACATCTATACGGCTATATACAGGGCTCTATACAGCTATATACAGGCTATATACAGGCTCTATACAGGCTATATACAGGCTCTATACAGGCTCTATACAGCTATATACAGGCTCTATACAGGCTCTATACAGGCTATATACAGGCTCTATACAGGCTCTATACAGGCTATATACAGGCTATACACAGGCTATATACAGGCTATATACAGGCTCTATACGGCTATATACAGGCTCTATACAGCTATATACAGGCTATATACAGGCTCTATACAGATATATACAGGCTATATACAGGCTCTATACAGCTATATACAGGCTATATACAGGCTATAGACAGGCTCTATACAGGCTATATACAGGCTATATACAGGCTATATACAGGCTATATACAGGCTATATACAGGCTATACAGGCTATACAGGCTATATACAGGCTATATACAGGCTATATACAGGCTATATACAGGCTCTATACAGGCTCTATACGGCTATATACAGGCTCTATACAGGCTATATACAGGCTATACAGGCTCTATACAGGCTACATACAGGCTACATACAGGCTATATACAGGCTATATACAGGCTCTATATAGGCTATATACAGCTATATACAGGCTATATACAGGCTCTATACAGGCTATATACAGGCTATATACAGGCTCTATACAGGCTACAGGCTATATACAGCTATATACAGGCTCTATACAGGCTATATACAGGCTATATACAGGCTATATACAGGCTATATACAGCTATATACAGGCTATATACAGGCTCTATACAGGCTATAGACAGGCTATATACAGGCTATATACAGGCTATATACAGCTATATACAGGCTATATACAGCTATATACAAGCTATATACAGCTATATACAGGCTATATACAGGCTATATACAGGCTATATACAGGCTCTATACAGGCTCTATACAGGCTCTATACAGGCTATATACAGGCTCTATACAGCTATATACAGGCTCTATACAGCTATATACAGGCTATATACAGGCTATATACAGGCTATAGACAGGCTCTATACAGGCTATATACAGGCTATATACAGGCTCTATACAGGCTGCATACAGGCTATATACAGGCTATATACAGGCTACATACAGGCTATATACAGCTATATACAGGCTATATACAGGCTATATACAGGCTATATACAGGCTCTATACAGCTATATACAGCTATATACAGGCTATATACAGGCTCTATACAGGCTATATACAGGCTCTATACAGGCTCTATACAGGCTATATACAGGCTATATACAGGCTATATACAGGCTCTATACAGCTATATACAGGCTATATACAGGCTCTATACAGGCTATATACAGGCTATATACAGGCTATATACAGGCTATATACAGCTATATACGGCTATATACAGCTATATACAAGCTATATACAGCTATATACAGGCTATATACAGGCTATATACAGGCTATATACAGCTATATACAGGCTCTATACAGGCTCTATACAGGCTATATACAGGCTCTATACAGGCTCTATACAGCTATATACAGGCTCTATACAGCTATATACAGGCTATATACAGGATATAGACAGGCTCTATACAGGCTATATACAGGCTATATACAGCTATATACAGGCTATATACAGGCTCTATACAGGCTCTATACAGCTATATAAAGGCTCTATACAGCTATATACAGGCTATATACAGGATATAGACAGGCTATATACAGGCTATATACAGCTATATACAGGCTATATACAGGCTATATACAGGCTATATACAGGCTCTATACAGGCTATATACAGGCTCTATACAGCTATATACAGGCTATATACAGGCTATATACAGCTATATACAGGCTATATACAGGCTCTATACAGGCTATATACAGCTATATACAGGCTCTATACAGGCTATATACAGGCTATATACAGGCTCTATACAGGCTCTATACAGGCTATATACAGGCTCTATACAGGCTATATACAGGCTATATACAGGCTCTATACAGGCTATATACAGGCTCTATACAGCTATATACAGGCTATATACAGGCTCTATACAGGCTCTATACAGCTATATACAGGCTCTATACAGGCTATATACAGGCTATATACAGGCTATATACAGGCTCTATACAGGCTATATACAGCTATATACAGGCTCTATACAGGCTCTATACAGGCTATATACAGCTATATACAGGCTCTATACAGGCTATATACAGGCTCTATACAGGCTCTATACAGGCTATATACAGGCTCTATACAGCTATATACAGGCTATATACAGGCTATATACAGGCTATATACAGGCTCTATACAGGCTCTATACAGCTATATACAGGCTCTATACAGGCTCTATACAGGCTCTATACAGGCTATATACAGGCTATATACAGGCTATAGACAGGCTATAGACAGGCTCTATACAGGCTATAGACAGGCTATATACAGGCTCTATACAGGCTCTGTACAGGCTATGTACAGGCTCTATACAGGCTCTGTACAGGCTCTATACAGGCTCTATTCAGCTCTATACAGGCTCTATACGGGCTATATACGGGCTATATACGGGCTCTATACGGGCTCTATACAGGCTATATACAGGCTCTATACAGCTATATACAGGCTATATACAGGCTCTATACAGGCTCTATACAGGCTATATACAGGCTCTATACAGGCTATATACAGGCTCTATACAGGCTATATACAGGCTCTATACAGGCTATATACAGGCTATATACAGGCTATATACAGGCTCTATACAGCTATATACAGGCTCTATACAGGCTCTATACAGGCTCTATACAGCTATATACAGGCTCTATACAGGCTCTATACAGGCTATATACAGCTATATACAGGCTATATACAGGCTCTATACAGCTATATACAGGCTCTATACAGGCTCTATACAGGCTATATACAGGCTACATACAGGCTATATACAGGATCTATACAGGCTCTATACAGGCTACATACAGGCTATATACAGCTATATACAGGCTATATACAGGCTTTATACAGGCTATATACAGGCTATGTGTTAGGGTGTGTAGGGTTAGGGTGTGTAGGGTTAGGGTGTGTAGGGTTAGGGTGTATAGGGTTAGGGTGTATAGGGTTAGGGTGTGTAGGGTTAGGGTGTGTAGGGTTAGGGTGTGTAGGGTTAGGGTGTATAGGGTTAGGGTGTATAGGGTTAGGGTGTGTAGGGTTAGGGTGTGTAGGGTTAGGGTTAGGGTGTATAGGGTTAGGGTGTATAGGGTTAGGGTGTATAGTGTTAGGGTGTGTAGGGTTAGGGTGTGTAGGGTTAGGGTGTATAGGGTTAGGGTGTATAGTGTTAGGGTGTGTAGGGTTAGGGTGTATAGGGTTAGGGTGTATAGGGTTAGGGTGTATAGGGTTAGGGTGTGTAGGGTTAGGGTGTGTAGGGTTAGGGTGTGTAGGGTTAGGGTGTATAGGGTTAGGGTGTGTAGTGTTAGGGTGTGTAGGGTTAGGGTGTGTAGGGTTAGGGTGTGTAGGGTTAGGGTGTGTAGGGTTAGGGTGTGTGTAGGGTTAGGGTGTGTAGGGTTAGGGTGTGTAGGGTTAGGGTGTGTAGGGTTAGGGTGTGTAGGGTTAGGGTGTGTAGGGTTAGGGTGTATAGGATTAGGGTGTGTAGGGTTAGGGTGTATAGGGTGTGTAGGGTTAGGGTGTGTAGGGTTAGGGTGTATAGGGTTAGGGTGTGTAGGGTTAGGGTGTATAGGGTTAGGGTGTATAGGGTGTGTAGGGTTAGGGTGTGTAGGGTTAGGGTGTGTAGTGTGTATAGGGTTAGGGTGTATAGGGTGTGTAGGGTTAGGGTGTATAGGGTTAGGGTGTGTAGGGTTAGGGTGTGTAGGGTTAGGGTGTATAGGGTGTGTAGGGTGTGTAGGGTGTATAGGGTGTGTAGGGTTAGGGTGTGTAGGGTTAGGGTGTATAGTGTTAGGGTGTGTAGGGTTAGGGTGTGTAGGGTTAGGGTGTATAGGGTTAGGGTGTGTAGGGTTAGGGTGTATAGGGTTAGGGTGTGTAGGGTGTGTAGGGTTAGGGTGTATAGGGTTAGGGTGTATAGGGTGTATAGTGTTAGGGTGTGTAGGGTGTATAGGGTTAGGGTGTATAGGGTGTATAGTGTTAGGGTGTATAGGGTGTATAGTGTTAGGGTGTATAGGGTTAGGGTGTATAGGGTTAGGGTGTGTAGGGTTAGGGTGTATAGGGTTAGGGTGTGTAGGGTTAGGGTGTATAGGGTTAGGGTGTATAGGGTTAGGGTGTGTAGGGTTAGGGTGTGTAGGGTTAGGGTGTATAGGGTTAGGGTGTGTAGGGTTAGGGTGTATAGGGTGTGTAGGGTTAGGGTGTATAGGGTGTGTAGGGTTAGGGTGTGTAGGGTTAGGGTGTGTAGGGTTAGGGTGTATAGGGTGTATAGGGTTAGGGTGTATAGGGTTAGGGTGTGTAGGGTTAGGGTGTGTAGGGTTAGGGTGTATAGGGTTTAGGGTGTGTAGGGTTAGGGTGTGTAGGGTTAGGGTGTGTAGGGTTAGGGTGTGTAGTGTTAGGGTGTATAGGGTTAGGGTGTATAGGGTTAGGGTGTGTAGGGTTAGGGTGTATAGGGTTAGGGTGTATAGGGTGTGTAGGGTTAGGGTGTATAGGGTGTGTAGGGTTAGGGTGTATAGGGTTAGGGTGTGTAGGGTTAGGGTGTATAGGGTTAGGGTGTGTAGGGTTAGGGTGTATAGGGTTAGGGTGTATAGGGTTAGGGTATATAGGGTGTGTAGGGTTAGGGTGTGTATAGGGTTAGGGTGTGGTAGGGTTAGGGTGTGTAGGGTTAGGGTGTGTAGGGTTAGGGTGTGTAGGGTTAGGGTGTGTAGGGGGTTAGGGTGTAGGGTAGGGTTAGGGTGTATAGGGTTAGGGTGTGTAGGGTTAGGGTGTATAGGGTGTGTAGGGTTAGGGTGTATAGGGTTAGGGTGTATAGGGTTGTAGGGTGTAGGGTGTGTGTAGGGTTAGGGTGTGTAGGGTTAGGGTGTATAGGGTTAGGGTGTATAGGGTGTGTAGGGTTAGGGTGTATAGGGTTAGGGTGTGTAGTGTTAGGGTGTGTAGTGTTAGGGTGTGTAGGGTTAGGGTGTGTAGGGTTAGGGTGTATAGGGTTAGGGTGTGTAGTGTTAGGGTGTGTAGGGTTAGGGTGTATAGGGTTAGGGTGTGTAGGGTTAGGGTGTGTAGGGTTAGGGTGTATAGGGTGTGTAGGGTTAGGGTGTGTAGGGTTAGGGTGTGTAGTGTTAGGGTGTGTAGGGTTAGGGTGTGTAGGGTTAGGGTGTGTAGGGTTAGGGTGTGTAGTGTTAGGGTGTGTAGGGTTAGGGTGTGTAGGGTTAGGGTGTATAGGGTTAGGGTGTGTAGGGTTAGGGTGTATAGGGTTAGGGTGTGTAGGGTTAGGGTGTATAGGGTGTGTAGGGTTAGGGTGTGTAGGGTTAGGGTGTATAGTGTTAGGGTGTATAGGGTTAGGGTGTGTAGGGTTAGGGTGTGTGTCAGCCAGAAGAGGACTGGGCACCCCTCATAGCCTGGTTCCTCTCTAGGTTTCTTCCTAGGTTTTGGCCTTTCTAGGGAGTTTTTCCTAGCCACCGTGCTTCTACACCTGCATTACTAGCTGTTTGGGGTTTTAGGCTGGGTTTCTGTACAGCACTTCGAGATATTAGCTGATGTACGAAGGGCTATATAAAATAAAATTGATTGAAATTGATTGTAACCCTGTCTCCTCTCTCTCTCTCTCTGCAGGTCTTTTGGGGTGGTGTTATGGGAGATGGCCACGCTAGCAGAGCAGCCCTACCAGGGGATGTCTAATGAGCAGGTGTTGCACTTCGTTATGGAGGGAGGACTACTAGACAAACCAGACAACTGCCCTGACATGCTGTGAGTCACACCTAACCCTAACCCTAACCCCTAACCCTAACCCTAACCCTAACCCCTAACCCTAACCCTAACCCTTCGTTATGGAGGGAGGACTACTAGACAAACCAGACAACTGCCCCGACATGCTGTGAGTCACTCCTAACCCTAACCCTAACCCCTAACCCTAACCCTATCCCTAACCCTAACCCTAACCCAACTGCCCCGACATGCTGTGAGTCACACCTAACCCTAACCCTAACCCTAACCCTAACCCCTAACCCTAACCCTTCGTTATGGAGGGAGGACTACTAGACAAACCAGACAACTGCCCTGACATGCTGTGAGTCACACCTAACCCTAACCCTAACCCTAACCCCTAACCCTAACCCTTCGTTATGGAGGGAGGACTACTAGACAAACCAGACAACTGCCCCGACATGCTGTGAGTCACTCCTAACCCTAACCCCTAACCCTAACCCTATCCCTAACCCTAACCCTAACCCAACTGCCCCGACATGCTGTGAGTCACACCTAACCCTAACCCTAACCCTAACCCCTAACCCTAACCCTTCGTTATGGAGGGAGGACTACTAGACAAACCAGACAACTGCCCTGACATGCTGTGAGTCACACCTAACCCTAACCCTAACCCTAACCCCTAACCCCTAACCCCTAACCCTCGTTATGGAGGGAGGACTACTAGACAAACCAGACAACTGCCCCGACATGCTGTGAGTCACACCTAACCCTAACCCTAACCCTAACCCCTAACCCTAACCCTAACCCTTCGTTATGGAGGGAGGAGTCTACTAGACAAACCAGACAACTGCCCCGACATGCTGTGAGGGAGTCTACACCTAACCCTAACCCTAACCCTGTGACCCCTAACCCTAACCCTAACCCTAACCCTAACCCCTATCCCTAACCCTAACCCTTTCCACTAGCCGCTAATAGCCGGCATGCTGTGAGTCACTCACACACACCAGGGTTTCCACTAGCCGCTAATAGCCTAACCCTAACCCTAACCCACACCAGGGTTTCCACTAGCCGCTAATAGCCTAACCCTAACCCTAACCCTAACCCACACCAGGGTTTCCACTAGCCGCTAATAGCCTAACCCTAACCCTAACCCTAACACACACCAGGCTTTCCACTAGCCGCTAATAGCCGGCTTTTGACCCCAACAAATTTGAAAAGCCGATAAATAAAATTGAAGACAAAATAGAGAAATAATTCTTTTTTAGCCTGTTAATTGATGGCAATACCAGTTGATGTAAATATATTTAACTGGTCATGCCTATCGGTCTATAGGTTCATTTGCATAATTTAGTGGAATTAAATTGGCGCGTGTGTACAGTATATTAGTATACTGTAATGTGGAGTATACTGCCGTCTATTGACTGGAGGCTGTAATGTGGAGTATACTGCCGTCTATTGACCAGAGGCTGTAATGTGGAGTATACTGCCATCTATTGACTGGAGGCTGTAATGTGGAGTATACTGCCGTCTATTGACTGGAGGCTGTAATGTGGAGTATACTGCCGTCTATTGACTGGAGGCTGTAATGTGGAGTATACTGCCGTCTATTGACTGGAGGCTGTAATGTGGAGTATACTGCCGTCTATTGACTGGAGGCTGTAATGTGGAGTATACTGCCGTCTATTGACTGGAGGCTGTAATGTGGAGTATACTGCCGTCTATTGACTGGAGGCTGTAATGTGGAGTATACTGCCGTCTATTGACTGGAGGCTGTAATGTGGAGTATACTGCCGTCTATTGACTGGAGGCTGTAATGTGGAGTATACTGCCGTCTATTGACTGGAGGCTGTAATGTGGAGTATACTGCCGTCTACTGGAGGCTGTAATGTGGAGTATACTGCCGAGGCTGTAATGTGGAGTATACTGCCGTCTATTGACTGGAGGCTGTAATGTGGAGTATACTGCCGTCTATTGACTGGAGGCTGTAATGTGGAGTATACTGCCGTCTATTGACTGGAGGCTGTAATGTGGAGTATACTGCCGTCTATTGACTGGAGGCTGTAATGTGGAGTATACTGCCGTCTATTGACTGGAGGCTGTAATGTGGAGTATACTGCCGTCTATTGACTGGAGGCTGTAATGTGGAGTATAGTATACTGCCGTCTATTGACTGGAGGCTGTAATGTGGAGTATACTGCCGTCTATTGACTGGAGGCTGTAATGTGGAGTATACTGCCGTCTATTGACTGGAGGCTGTAATGTGGAGTATACTGCCCGTCTATTGACTGGAGGCTGTAATGTGGAGTATACTGCCGTCTATTGACCGGAGGGCTGTAATGTGGAGTATACTGCCGTCTATTGACCGGAGGCTGTAATGTGGAGTATACTGCCGTCTATTGACCGGAGGCTGTAATGTGGAGTATACTGCCGTCTATTGACTGGAGGCTGTAATGTGGAGTATACTGCCGTCTATTGACTGGAGGCTGTAATGTGGAGTATACTGCCGTCTATTGACTGGAGGCTGTAATGTGGAGTATACTGCCGTCTATTGACTGGAGGCTGTAATGTGGAGTATACTGCCGTCTATTGACTGGAGGCTGTAATGTGGAGTATACTGCCGTCTATTGACTGGAGGCTGTAATGTGGAGTATACTGCCGTCTATTGACTGGAGGCTGTATTGTGGAGTATACTGCCGTCTATTGACTGGAGGCTGTAATGTGGAGTATACTGCCGTCTATTGACTGACTGGAGGCTGTAATGTGGAGTATACTGCCGTCTATTGACTGGAGGCTGTAATGTGGAGTATACTGCCGTCTATTGACCGGAGGCTGTAATGTGGAGTATACTGCCATCTATTGACCAGAGGCTGTAATGTGGAGTATACTGCCGTCTATTGACTGGAGGCTGTAATGTGGAGTATACTGCCGTCTATTGACTGGAGGCTGTATTGTGGAGTATACTGCCATCTATTGACTGGAGGCTGTAATGTGGAGTATACTGCCGTCTATTGACCGGAGGCTGTATTGTGGAGTATACTGCCGTCTATTGACCGGAGGCTGTAATGTGGAGTATACTGCCATCTATTGACCAGAGGCTGTAATGTGGAGTATACTGCCATCTATTGACTGGAGGCTGTAATGTGGAGTATACTGCCGTCTATTGACTGGAGGCTGTATTGTGGAGTATACTGCCGTCTATTGACTGGAGGCTGTAATGTGGAGTATACTGCCGTCTATTGACTGGAGGCTGTAATGTGGAGTATACTGCCATCTATTGACCAGAGGCTGTAATGTGGAGTATACTGCCATCTATTGACTGGAGGCTGTAATGTGGAGTATACTGCCGTCTATTGACTGGAGGCTGGAATGTGGAGTATACTGCCGTCTATTGACTGGAGGCTGGAATGTGGAGTATACTGCCGTCTATTGACCGGAGGCTGTAATGTGGAGTATACTGCCGTCTATTGACTGGAGGCTGTAATGTGGAGTATACTGCCGTCTATTGACTGGAGGCTGTAATGTGGAGTATACTGCCGTCTATTGACTGGAGGCTGTAATGTGGAGTATACTGCCGTCTATTGACTGGAGGCTGTAATGTGGAGTATACTGCCGTCTATTGACTGGAGGCTGTAATGTGGAGTATACTGCCATCTATTGACCAGAGGGGGAAATACAACATCACCATAAATGCTTCACAAACAACCCTGTCTGGAAAACAAGTATTACTGTACACACACACACACACACACACACACACACACACACACACACACACACACACATTTATAGATATGGAACGTAAACTGTTAATTAAATATTGGTGTTTGAATTGAAAGGACAACTGCTACCCACAAACACTACTAAGATGATATCTAACTTATCTCTCTCTCCTACCAGGTTTGAGTTAATGCGTATGTGTTGGCAGTACAACCCTAAGATGCGTCCATCGTTCCTGGAGATCATTAACAGCATCAAGGAGGAGCTGGAGCCACCGTTCAGAGAGATGAGTTTCTTTTACAGCCAAGAGAACAAGCTTCCAGACCCAGAGGAGTTGGACATGGAGGTAGAGAACATGAAGAATGTTCCTTTAGGCCCAGCTGCCTCCTCACGACCCCCCATCCCCTGCCCCCCCACCACCTCCGGGTCCGCCCCGCCCAACCAGCCCCCTCCTTCCCCCTCCCAACAGACACCAGCCTCCACGGCCCCCGCCGGTCCATTAACGCTGGGCTCCAGCCCCACTTCAGCCCCCTCCTCTGGGCAGGTCCAGCCCCAGGCTCCCTCGTCCCCCTGCTCCCCAGGGGCCCCTGGCCCCTCCTCGGCCCAGAGCTCAGGGGCCTCAGGACAGGTTGCGTCCAACGGCCCCGAGGCGGTCGCCCAGGTCCTGCTGCGACCAGCCTTCACTGACACACCGCCCTACGCACACATGAACGGAGTGAGGAAGAAGGAATGTGCCATGCCCCTCCCACAGTCCTCGGCCTGCTGATCCTAGCAGACCACTCCCATCCTCCCTCTCTTCTCAACAGAGCTTGGTGGACTCCTCTGTAGTGGACTCCTCTTGAGTGGACTCCTCTGGAGTGGACTCCTCTGGAGTGGACCTGGAGTGGACTCCTCTGTAGTGGACTCCTCTGTAGTGGACTCCTCTGTAGTGGACTCCTCTGGAGTGGACTCCTCTGGAGTGGACTCCTCTGTAGTGGACTCCTCTGTAGTGGACTCCTCTGGAGTGGACTCCTCTGTAGTGGACTCCTCTGGAGTGGACTCCTCTGGAGTGGACTCCTCTGGAGTGGACTCCTCTGTAGTGGACTCCTCTGGAGTGGACTCCTCTGGAGTGGACTCCTCTCTGGACTCCTCTGGAGGGACTCCTCTGGAGTGGAGGAGTGGACTCCTCTGTAGTGGACTCCTCTGGAGTGGACTCCTCTACTTGGACTCCTCTGGAGTGGACTCCTCTGGATAGTGGGACTCCTGGAAGTGGACTCCTCTGTAGTGGACTCCTCTTTGGAGTGGACTCCTCTGGAGTGGACTCCTCTGGAGAGTGAGGGACTCCTCTCTGTGGAGTGGACTCCTCTGGACTCCTCTGGAGTGGACTCCTCTGTAGTGGACTCCTCTGGAGTGGACTCCTCTGTAGTCTGACTCCTCTGGAGTGGACTCCTCTACTTTTTCATACTTTTATTGTATCTAGATTTCTATCAACTGACTGAGTGATATGAACCACCACCTGTTGAGGCCTGCTGGGAGGACCCTGGAACACAACCAGAACCCTTCCTGAGCAAAGTTTTTTGTTAGTTTTTCTAAATATTCCCAAATGGAGACAGCCTTTCAGAGTGATGTTTGGTTGGTTGGCTCACTGTGTGATACTGGAGGGCTTTATTATTATTGGGAGGTTAATCTACAAAGTCAACGTTCAGGCGCTGTCTGTGTCTGTGTTGTATGTCAGTGGATGGACAGACAGACATGAGATGTGGACCTCCCTGTGGAGAAGGGAAGAGCATTCTGACCCTGGTGGATACTACATGAGATGTGGACCTCCCTGTGGAGAAGGGAAGAGCATTCTGACCCTGGTGGATACTACATGAGATGTGGACCTGCGTATGGCTCCGTATGGCTGCTCTTCTGACCCTGTATGGCTCTGACCTGCGTATGGGCTCGTATGGCTGCGTATACAATGGCTCCGTATGGCTCCGTATGGCTCCGTATGGCTCCGTATGGCTGCGTATGGCTCCGTATGGCTGCGTATGGCTCCGTATGGCTCCGTATGGCTGCGTATGGCTCCGTCCGGTTGTGTCCCAAACGGCACACTATTCCCTATTTAGTGCACTACGTTTGACCAGGGTCGTGGGTGTCACAGTTCAACTAAATAGGGAATAGTGTGCGGTTTGGGACTCTGTCTCCTTCTACACAGGTCATCTAGAGGGTTAGAAATGGACACTGTCAGAACACACAGTGTTGTTACATGAAGCACAAAGGATGCAGCCAAAACATGTCTCTCAGAACACTACAACTCAACAGACTGGACCTCGTAAAGTAACGCAGCTTTACGTCCCAAATGCCACCCTATTCCCTATGTAGTATTTAGTGCACTACTTTAGACCAAACGTTTTCCACTATGTAGGGAATAGGGTGTCATTTGGGACACAGACAGACACTGGCTCCAGTCCAGTATGGAGGGAGGGAGGGAGGGAGGGGGAGGGGGAGAGGAGGGAGGGAGGGAGGGAGGGAGGGAGAGGGAGGGAGGGAGGCGTTGCTGTACACAGCAGGTATATATTTACACTAGTCTGTCGTCTCTCTTCTCTAAGATTCACAACATTTCTGCATTGCTCTTACAGTGTTATACACTACATGACCAGCAGGATGTGGACACCTGCTCCTCCAACATCTCATTCCAAAATCACATCCATTAATATGGAGTTGGTCCCCCTTTTGCTGCTATAACAGCCTCCACTCTTCTGGGGAAGGCTTTCCACTAGATGTTTCCACTTCAAAATAATTGCTGCGGGACTTGCTTCAATTCAGCCACAAGAGCATTAGTGAGGTCGGGCACTGATGTTGGGCGATTAGGCCTGGCTCGCAGTCAGCGTTCCAATTCGTCCCAAAGGTGTTCGATGGGGTTGAGGTCAGGGCTCTGTGCAGGCCAGTCAAGTTCTACCGATCTTGACAAACCATTTCTGTATGGACCTCGCTTTGTGCACGGGGACATTGTCATGCTGAAACAGGAAAGGGCCTTCCCCAAACTGTTGCCACAAAGTTGGAAGCACAGAATCGTCTAGAATGTCATTGTATGCTGTAGCATTAAGATTTCCCTTCACTGCAACTAAGGGGCCTAGCCCGAACCATGTAAAACAGCCCCAGACCATTATTCCTCCTCCACCAAACTTTACAGTTGGCACTATGCATTCGGGCAGATAGCATTCTCCTGGCATCCGCCAAACCCAGATTCGTCCGTCAGACTGCCAGATGGTGAAACGTGATTCATCACTCCAGAGAACGCGTTTCCACTGCTCCAGAGTCCAATGGCGGCGAGCTTTACACCACTCCAGCCGGCGCTTGGCATTGCGCATGGTGATCTTAGGCTTGTGTGCAGCTGCTCAGCCATGGAAACCCATTTCATGAAGCTCCCGACGAACAGTTCTTGTGCTGACATTGCTTCCAGAGGCAGTTTGGAACTCAGTAGTGAATGTTGCAACCGAGGACAGATTATTTTTACGCGCTTCAGCACTCGCGTGGTCCCGAGCTTGTGTGGCCTACCACTTCGCGGCTGAGCCGTTGTTGCTCCTAGATGTTTCCACTTCACAATAACAGAACTTGCAGTTGACCGGGGCAGCTCTCGCAGGGCAACATTTTACGAACTGACTTGTTAGAAAGGTGGCATCCTATGACTTTGCCACATTGAAAGTCACTGAGCTCTTCAGTAAAGACATTCTACTGCCAATATTTGTCTGTGGAGATTGCGTGGCTGTGTGCTTGATTTTAGCAACGGGTGTGGCTGAAATAGCCAAATCCACTAATATGAAGGGGTGTCCACATACTGCTGTATATATAGTGCATCTCTATTAGAATCCACTAAGATGAAGGGGTGTCCTCATACTGCTGTATATATAGTGGCATCTCTATTAGAATCCACTAATATGAAGGGGTGTCCACATACTGCTGTATATATAGTGCATCTCTATTAGAATCCACTAATATGAAGGGGTGTCCACATACTGCTGTATATATAGTGCATCTCTATTAGAATCGACTAATATGAAGGGGTGTCCACATACTGCTGTATATATAGTGCATCTCTATTAGAATCCACTAATATGAAGGGGTGTCCACATACTGCTGTATATATAGTGCATCTCTATTAGAATCCACTAATATGAAGGGGTGTCCACATACTGCTGTATATATAGTGCATCTCTATTAGAATCCACTAATATGAAGGGGTGTCCACATACTGCTGTATATAGTGTCGTTAAACCTGAGAACATTTTCATACACATCACCTGTTTGAGTCTTTGTAATCACTGTTTTACAGTTGACATGTTCTTCTAAGTAATTGTCTGTACAGAAAGAAGCTGCTATTTCATTCTTTATTATTTGTCTTGTGGTTGTAATATACAGTTCTCCCCACTGTGTCTATATGAAATGAATCCTCCTCGTTCCCACGACAGTCCATTGTTCTTATGTTTGTTGTATTTCTCAAACAATTGATTCATATGAAACATAATTGTTTCTCTTTAACTCATAAAGAGATGCTGTTTAGCCACATATTGTCCAAAGCCTTCTATTGTTTTTCACAAATACATTGTTCTTTTTCTAGAAGGAGCTTTTTCATTTCTAAGAGGTCTAGTGGTGGTTCCCCCCCCCCCCCCCCCCCTAGGTCAAATAATGATCTGCTAGAGAACACCCCTCCCCCATTACTAGGTCAAATAATGATCTGCTACTGACATATCCTCCCCCATTACTAGGTCAAATAATGATCTGCTACTGACATATCCTCCCCCATTACTAGATCAAATAATGATCTGCTACTGACATATCTTGCCCCATTACTAGGTCAAATAATGATCTGCTACTGACATATCTTCCCCCATTACTAGATCAAATAATGATCTGCTACTGACATATCTTCCCCCATTACTAGATCAAATAATGATCTGCTACTGACATATCTTCCCCCATTACTAGGTCAAATAATGATCTGCTACTGACATATCTTCCCCCATTACTAGGTCAAATAATGATCTGCTACTGACATATCTTCCCCCCATTACTAGGTCAAATAATGATCTGCTACTGACATATCTTCCCCCATTACTAGGTCAAATAATGCTAGTTATCCACCGCACTTTGTATTGAGTCAGATTATTGATTAGATCAGTTAAGACCCATCATCTCTAACTGAAACGGATGGTAAAGACCGGTTGAACACTAAACAGAAATACACTCAATCTGTAATCCATTTTAGACACTATGAATACTGGTTCATTGTAAACCTTTTCATTCCAGGTAGGTTAATATCCTGGTACATTGGTTGATAATACTGTATGGTAGACTTCCCAGTGGACTAGCTGGTTGGGATGCATTTGGAAGGATTTATTGTTCATAGCTAAATGTTTCCCTGCTTCACCTTAATGTTTTTCCATTTGACTATTTATTGTAGTTTTTTTCCTTTTGTGATGTTTGTAAATCACTGCCCAAAACGCCCTGCGAGTATATCAACTATTACATAGAGATATTCTTTGTTGTTTTCTTTCATTATTGGGGGACATATTGTTTGTTTTTACCTTCAAGCATCTATCTACCTCACTCTTCATGATCTGTTAGTGTTACTGACATGACAATACATCTCACATTTTCTCATGAATCTGTCAAGACATTATTACTGTTCTGGTGTCTGGTTGAAACCTCATGAAACACTACCAACAGGGGGCGGAGATCGAGGTGCATTGTGAGAATTAGTTGGCGAGTGGGTAACCCGCCTCTACCATCCGTCCTATTGGCCAACGTGCAATCACTGGAAAATAAACTGGATGATCTCCGCTTGAGACTGTCCTACCAACGGGACATTAAAAACTGTAACATCTTATGTAAATGATGTAAATGTATGTTTCACAGAGTCGTGGCTGAACGACAACACAGATAATATTCAGTTGGCTGGGTTTTCCGTGCATCGGCAGGACAGAACAGCAACGTTTGGTAAGACGAGGGGCGGAGGGGTGTGTCTATTTGTCAATAACAGCTGGTACGTGATGTCTAATATTAAAGAAGTCTCAAGGTATTGCTCGCCTGAGGTAGAGTATCTCATGATAAGCTGTAGACCCACTATCTACCAAGAGAGTTTCATCTATATTATTCGTAGCCGTTTATTTACCACCACAAACCAATGCTGGCACTAAGACCGCACTCAACGAGCTGTATAAGGCCATAAGCAAACAGGAAAACGCTCATCCAGAAGTGGCGCTCCTAGTGGCCGGGGACTTTAATGCAGGGAAACTTAAAAAACCAGTTTTACCTAATTTCTACCAGCATGTTAAATGTGCAACCAGAGGGAAAAAAACTCTAGACCACCTTTACTCCACACACAGAGACGCATACAAAGCTCTCCCTCGCCCTCCATTTGGCAAATCTGACCATAATTCTATCCTCCTGATTCCTGCTAACAAGCAAAAACTAAAGCAGGAAGTACCAGTGACTCGCTCAATAAGGAAGTGGTCAGATGAAGCAGATGCTAAGCTACAGGACTGTTTTGCTAGCACAGACTGTAATATGTTCCGGGATTCATCCAATGGGATTGAGTATACCATCTTATTCACCGGCTTCATCAATAAGTGCATTGACGACGTCGTCCCCACAGTGACCGTACGTACAGCACCAGTCAAAAGTTTTAGAACACCTGCTCATTCAAGGGTTTTTCTTTATTTTTACTATTTTCTACGTTGTAGAATAATAGTGAAGACATCGAAGCTATGAAATAACACATATGGAATCATGTAATAACCAAAAAAGTGTTAAACAAATCTAAATATATTTTAGATTTTAGATTCTTCAAATAGCCACCCTTTGCCTTGATGACAGCTTTGCACACTCTTGGCATTCTCTCAACCAGCTTCATGAGGTAGTCACCTGGAATGCATTTAAATTAACAGGTGTGCCTTGTTAAAAGTTAATTTGTGGAATTTCAATCCTTAATGCGTTTTACCCAATCAGTTGTGTTGTGACAAGGTAGGGGGGTATACAGAAGATGGCGCTATTTGGTAAAAGACCAAGTCCATATTATGGCAAGAACAGCTCAAATAAGCAAAGAGAAACGACAGTCCATCATTACTTTAAGACATGAAGTTCAGTCAATCCGGAACAGTTCAAGAACTTTGAAAGTTTCTTCAAGTGCAGTCGCAAAAACCATCAAGCGCTATGATGAAACTGGCTCTCATAAGGACCGCCACAGGAATGGAAGACCCAGAGTTACCTCTGCATTAGAGTTAACTGCACCTCAGATTGCAGCCCAAATAAATGCTTCACAAAGTTCAAGTAACAGACACATCTCAACATCAACTGTTCTGAGGAGACTGCGTGAATCAGGCCTTCATGGTTGAATTGCTGCAAACAAACCACTACTAAAGGACACCAAAAAGAAGAAGAGACTTGCTTGGGCCAAGAAAACACGAGCAATGGACATTAGACCGGTGGAAATCTGTCCTTTTGTCTGATGATTCCAATTTGAGATTTTTGGTTCAAACCGCCGTGTCTTTGTGAGACGCAGAGTAGGTGAACGGATGATCTCAGCATGTGTGGTTCCCACTGTGAAGCATGGAGGAGGAGGTGTGATGGTGTGGGGGTGCTTTGCTTTGCTTTGTGATTTATTTAGAATTCAAGGCACACTTAACCAGCATGGCTACCACAGCATTCTGCAGCGATACGCCATCCCATCTCGTTTGCACTTAGTGGGACTATCATTTATTTTTCAACAGGACAATGACCCAACACACCTCCAGGATGTGAAGGGGCTATTTTACCAAGAAGGAGAGTGATGGAGTGCTGCATCAGATGGCCCCGTATAGCTCAGTTGGTAGAGCATGGCGCTTGCAATGCCAGGGTTGTGGGTTCGATTCCCACGGGGGGCCAGTATGAAACAAATTAATAAATGTATGCACTTACTAACTGTAAGTCGCTCTGGATAAGAGCGTCTGCTAAATGACTTAAATATAAAATGTAAATGACCTGGCCTCCACAATCACCCAACCTCAACCCAATTGAGATGGTTTGGGATGAGGTGGACCGCAGAGTGAAGGAAAAGCAGCCAACAAATGCTCAGCATACAGTGGGGAGAACAAGTATTTGATACACTGCCGATTTTGCAGGTTTTCCTACTTACAAAGCATGTAGAGGTCTGTAATTTTTTATCATAGGTACACTTCAACTGTGAGAGACATAATCTAAAACAAAAATCCAGAAAATCACATTGTATGATTTTTAAGTAATTAATTTGCATTTTATTGCTTGACATAAGTATTTGATACATCAGAAAAGCAGAATTTAATATTTGGTACAGAAACCTTTGTTTGCAATTACAGAGATCATACGTTTCCTGTAGGTCTTGACCAGGTTTGCACACACTGCAGCAGGGATTTTGGCCCACTATTCCATACAAACCTTCTCCAGATCCTTCAGGTTTCGGGGCTGTCGCTGGGCAATACGGACTTTCAGCTCCCTCCAAAGATTTTCTATTGGGTTCAGGTCTGGAGACTGGCTAGGCCACTCCAGGACCTTGAGATGCTTCTTACGGAGCCACTCCTTAGTTGCCCTGGCTGTGTGTTTCGGGTCGTTGTCATGCTGGAAGACCCAGCCACGACCCATCTTCAATGCTCTTACTGAGGGAAGGAGGTTGTTGGCCAAGATCTCGTGATACATGGCCCCATCCATCCTCCCCTCAATACGGTGCAGTCGTCCTGTCCCCTTTGCAGAAAAGCATCCGCAAAGAATGATGTTTCCACTTCCATGCTTCACGGTTGGGATGGTGTTCTTGGGGTTGTACTCATCCTTCTTCTTCCTCCAAACACGGCGAGTGGAGTTTAGACCAAAAAGCTCTATTTTTGTCTCATCAGACCACATGACCTTCTTCCATGACCTTCTTCCATTCCTCCTCTGGATCATCCAGATGGTCATTGGCAAACTTCAGACGGGCCTGGACATGCGCTGGCTTGAGCAGGGGGACCTTGCGTGCGCTGCAGGATTTTAATCCATGACGGCGTAGTGTGTTACTAATGGTTTTCTTTGAGACTGTGGTCCCAGCTCTCTTCAGGTCATTGACCAGGTCCTGCCGTGTAGTTCTGGGCTGATCCCTCACCTTCCTCATGATCATTGATGCCCCACGAGGTGAGATCTTGCATGGAGCCCCAGACCGAGGGTGATTGACCGTCATCTTGAACTTCTTCCATTTTCTAATAATTGTGCCAACAGTTGTTGCCTTCTCACCAAGCTGCTTGCCTATTGTCCTGTAGCCCATCCCAGCCTTGTGCAGGTCTACAATTGTATCCCTGATGTCCTTACACAGCTCTCTGGTCTTGGCCATTGTGGAGAGGTTGGAGTCTGTTTGATTGAGTGTGTGGACAGGTGTCTTTTATACAGGTAACGAGTTCAAACAGGTGCAGTTAATACAGGTAATGAGTGGAGAACAGGAGGGCTTCTTAAAGAAAAACTAACAGGTCTGTGAGAGCTGGAATTCTTACTGGTTGGTAGGTGATCAAATACTTATGTCATGCAATAAAATGCAAATTAATTACTTAAAAATCATACAATATGATTTTCTGGACTTTTGTTTTAGATTCCGTCTCTCACAGTTGAAGTGTACCTATGATAAAAATTACAGACCTCTACATGCTTTGTAAGTAGGAAAACCTGCAAAATCGGCAGTGTATCAAATACTTGTTCTCCCCACTGTATATGGGAACTCCTTCAAGAATATTGGAAAAGCATTCCTAATGAAGCTGGTTGAGAGAATGCCAAGAGTGTGCAAAGCTGTCATCAAGGCAAAGGGTGGCTATTTAAAGAATCTCAAATATAAATATATATTTTGATTTGTTTAACACTCTTTTGGTTACTACATGATTCCATATGTGTTATTTCATAGTTTTGATGTCTTCACTATTATTCTACAATGTAGAAAATAGTTTAAAAAAGTAAAGAAAAACCCTGGAATGAGTAGGTGTCCCCAAACTTTTGACTGGTACTGTGTATTCATGTGATGAGTGACAAAATAAAGGACTATCTATGGGCTAAAAAACCTAAATAGAAAACCGTTAGATGCCCAAGTCATAAACGGCTCTCTAAGGTCTGCAATGACTAACATGACAAGAGGAACTGATGATGCTCGACCCAATTTACAAATTGCACCTTTCAAGAGTACGTTTAACGCCGGACTGAGTTCCATTAAAAATATACAGGAGGGCGCTCTTCCTCCAGAACCAACTGGACTGTGCTTTTGAGACAGTGTCTGTACCTGATATGCTTAATTCAGTATGCCACTGTATACATGTTCTGAAACGGTACAGACACGGTCTCAAAGATACGGTCCAGTTGGTTCTGGAGGAAGAGCGCCCTCCGTGTCGCTATGATGCCTCAAAAACTACAACCACAACCGGCCAACAAGTCGCACTTTTTAGACGCATCCGGCTCCAGTCAATGACGTCGCGGTTTACTTTTTTACGTCTGTTGATCAAATGACAGCTCAAAACGTTTGGAAAATACATCAATATGTGCCAGCAGCGACGTGATGAGGCCTTACATTTATTCTGCAAGGATAAGGTAAAGGAAGTAGCTAAGCTAACAGTTTGACCTGAATAATCAGTTCACTTGGAGATGTGCTCTCAAAGAAGCTAGGTACTGTTTTGAAACCTTTGATAATGATGTTGGTTTTAATTGGCCATAACGTTACATGGCTAGCTAGCTAGCTACTTACAGAAGTTAACAGTTTGTTTTGCACATTGCCAAGGAAGACCCAAGTGCTCGCAACTAACGTTAGCTTGCTCTGCATGGCATATAGCGACGTGTTTACCTTACTGTTATGCTAACGTTAGCTTGCTCTGCATGGCATATAGCGACGTGTTTACCTTACTGTTATGCTAACGTTAGCTTGCTCTGCTCTGCATGGCATATAGCGACGTGTTTACCTTACTGTTATGCTAACGTTAGCTTGCTCTGCATGGCATATAGCGACGTGTTTACCTTACTGTTATGCTAACGTTAGCTTGCTCTGCATGGCATATAGCGACGTGTTTACCTTACTGTTATGCTAACGTTAGCTTGCTCTGCATGGCATATAGCGACGTGTTTACCTTACTGTTATGCTAACGTTAGCTTGCTCTGCATGGCATATAGCGACGTGTTTACCTTACTGTTATGCTAACGTTAGCTTGCTCTGCATGGCATATAGCGACGTGTTTACCTTACTGTTATGCTAACGTTAGCTTGCTCTGCATGGCATATAGCGACGTGTTTAACCTTACTGTTATGCTAACGTTAGCTTGCTCTGCATGGCATATAGCGACGTGTTTACCTTACTGTTATGCTAACGTTAGCTTGCTCTGCATGGCATATAGCGACGTGTTAACCTTACTGTTATGCTAACGTTAGCTTGCTCTGCATGGCATATAGCGACGTGTTTACCTTACTGTTATGCTAACGTTAGCTTGCTCTGCATGGCATATAGCGACGTGTTTACCTTACTGTTATGCTAACGTTAGCTTGCTCTGCTTGCTCTGCATGGCATATAGCGACGTGTTTACCTTACTGTTATGCTAACGTTAGCTTGCTCTGCATGGCATATAGCGACGTGTTTACCTTACTGTTATGCTAACGTTAGCTTGCTCTGCATGGCATATAGCGACGTGTTTACCTTACTGTTATGCTAACGTTAGCTTGCTCTGCATGGCATATAGCGACGTGTTTACCTTACTGTTATGCTAACGTTAGCTTGCTCTGCATGGCATATAGCGACGTGTTTACCTTACTGTTATGCTAACGTTAGCTTGCTCTGCAACGTGCTTGCTCTGCATATAGCGACGTGTTTACCTTACTGTTATGCTAACGTTAGCTTGCTCTGCATGGCATATAGCGACGTGTTAACCTTACTGTTATGCTATCGTAAGCCAAAGATACTGCTGGTAGAACTAGCTAATAGCTAGCTAGATAGTCAGCATCTTTCCTACGGTATGTATTTGACATCCATCCAAGCTGTATGTCTGATATATGAATACAACATTGTGTTTTACTGTATCTAACTATTGTACATGTAGGTGTTCTACTTTGCCATTGCATCATGGTCCCAGTCTGATTATGGGAACATCTCTGTTTTGTTTTGCTGTTAATTCTCTTCTCTAAGGTGTCGGCCGTGGTTTAGATAGAAGACAGAGAGAGAGGTGCAGGAAGTGAACCCTCCTATAGCGGTGCTTCTTTGTTGCCATGGCGTCTGAGCTGCAGGATGCGATCTGGATGGCTAAACAGGAGCGTCACAAGAACCTGTTCCTCAACTACAGGTGTGTGGTTTATTAACACATGTTCCTATCCATTAAAGGAAAGGTCAGTTATATTATAGCCTGGAGTGCTAGCCTTAATTCAACCTGTTCCTCAACTACAGGAACCTGAACCACTTCCCTGTAGAGCTGCTGAAGGATGAAGGTCTACAGTTCCTACAGAGGCTCTACATGAAGAGGAACTCTCTCACCACGCTGGTACTGACCGGTCCAGCCTGTTACACGCTGGTACTGACCGGTGGGGTCTCTGGTCCAGCCTGTTACACGCTGGTACTGACCGGCGGGGTCTCTGGTCCAGCCTGTTACACGCTGGTACTGACCGGTGGGGTCTCTGGTCCAGCCTGTTACACGCTGGTACTGACCGGCGGGGTCTCTGGTCCAGGCTGTTACACGCTGGTAACTGACCGGTGGGGTCTCTGGTCCAGCCTGTTACACGCTGGTACTGACCGGTCCAGCCTGTTACACGCTGGTACTGACCGGCGGGGTCTCTGGTCCAGCCTGTTACACGCTGGTACTGACCGGTGGGGTCTCTGGTCCAGGCTGTTACACGCTGGTACTGACCGGTGGGGTCTCTAGTCCAGCCTGTTACACGCTGGTACTGACCGGTGGGGTCTCTGGTCCAGCCTGTTACACGCTGGTACTGACCGGTGGGGTCTCTAGTCCAGCCTGTTACACGCTGGTACTGACCGGCGGGGTCTCTGGTCCAGGCTGTTACACGCTGGTACTGACCGGCGGGGTCTCTGGTCCAGGCTGTTACACGCTGGTACTGACCGGTGGGGTCTCTGGTCCAGCCTGTTACACGCTGGTACTGACCGGTCCAGCCTGTTACACGCTGGTACTGACCGGTCCAGCCTGTTACACGCTGGTACTGACCGGTCCAGCCTGTTACACGCTGGTACTGACCGGTCCAGCCTGTTACACGCTGGTACTGACCGGTCCAGCCTGTTACACGCTGGTACTGACCGGCGGGGTCTCTGGTCCAGCCTGTTACACGCTGGTACTGACCGGTGGGGTCTCTGGTCCAGCCTGTTACACGCTGGTACTGACCGGTGGGGTCTCTGGTCCAGCCTGTTACACGCTGGTACTGACCGGTCCAGCCTGTTACACGCTGGTACTGACCGGTCCAGCCTGTTACACGCTGGTACTGACCGGTCCAGCCTGTTACACGCTGGTACTGACCGGTCCAGCCTGTTACACGCTGGTACTCCAGCCTGTTACACGCTGGTACTGACGGGGGGTCTCTGGTCCAGCCTGTTACACGCTGGTACTGACCGGTGGGGTCTCTGGTCCAGCCTGTTACACGCTGGTACTGACCGGTGGGGTCTCTGGTCCAGCCTGTTACACGCGCTGGTACTGACCGGCGGGGTCTCTGGTCCAGGCTGTTACACGCTGGTACTGACCGGTGGGGTCTCTGGTCCAGGCTGTTTACACGGTGGTACTGACCGGTGGGGTCTCTGGTCCAGGCTGTTACACGCTGGTACTGACCGGTGGGGTCTCTAGTCCAGGCTGTTACACGCTGGTACTGACCGGCGGGGTCTCTGGTCCAGCCTGTTACACGCTGGTACTGACCGGTGGGGTCTCTGGTCCAGCCTGTTACACGCTGGTACTGACCGGTGGGGTCTCTGGTCCAGGCTGTTACACGCTGGTACTGACCGGTCCAGCCTGTTACACGCTGGTACTGACCGGTGGGGTCTCTGGTCCAGACTGTTACACGCTGGTACTGACCGGTGGGGTCTCTGGTCCAGGCTGTTACACGCTGGTACTGACCGGTCCAGCTGTCTCTGGTCCAGCCTGTTACACGCTGGTACTGACCGGTGGGGTCTCTGGTCCAGCCTGTTACACGCTGGTACTGACCGGTGGGGTCTCTGGTCCAGGCTGTTACACGTTGCTTGCTGACACTGAGCCTTTCAAGACGCACGTAACACCTTGGATCAGAGCTAGGTGTCTGTCCGGCGTAGTTTAGATCCAGTATTTATGTGTGGTAGCTCTCATTCTGTAGCCTGGCTCCGAGCTCTTAGGGATGTAGTCCGGTTTCTATCAACGGCAGGTCATTCATATCGGTGGCATGACAATGAACGAACACAGAGATGAGTTTGCTGATTTTACAGATTAGTTGCATTGTGGTCTGTGTTCTAAAAACATGCTTTCTCTCCTTTCTGCAGCCGGATAATCTTGCACAGAAGCTCCCCAACTTAATAGAGCTGTAAGTATAGAAGCTCCCCAACTCAATAGAGCTGTAAGTATAGAAGCTCCCAACTCAATAGAGCTGTAAGTATAGAAGCTCCCCAACTCAATAGAGCTGTAAGTATAGAAGCTCCCCAACTCAATAGAGCTGTAAGTATAGAAGCTCCCCAACTCAATAGAGCTGTAAGTATAGAAGCTCCCCAACTCAATAGAGCTGTAAGTATAGAAGCTCCCCAACTCAATAGAGCTGTAAGTATAGAAGCTCCCCAACTCAATAGAGCTGTAAGTATAGAAGCTCCCCAACTCAATAGAGCTGTAAGTATAGAAGCTCCCCAACTCAATAGAGCTGTAAGTATAGAAGCTCCCCAACTCAATAGAGCTGTAAGTATAGAAGCTCCCCAACTCAATAGAGCTGTAAGTATAGAAGCTCCCCAACTCAATAGAGCTGTAAGTATAGAAGCTCCCCAACTCAATAGAGCTGTAAGTATAGAAGCTCCCCAACTCAATAGAGCTGTAAGTATAGAAGCTCCCCAACTCAATAGAGCTGTAAGTATAGAAGCTCCCCAACTCAATAGAGCTGTAAGTATAGAAGCTCCCCAACTCAATAGAGCTGTAAGTATAGAAGCTCCCCAACTCAATAGAGCTGTAAGTATAGAAGCTCCCCAACTCAATAGAGCTGTAAGTATAGAAGCTCCCCAACTCAATAGAGCTGTAAGTATAGAAGCTCCCCAACTCAATAGAGCTGTAAGTATAGAAGCTCCCCAACTCAATAGAGCTGTAAGTATAGAAGCTCCCCAACTCAATAGAGCTGTAAGTATAGAAGCTCCCCAACTCAATAGAGCTGTAAGTATAGAAGCTCCCCAACTCAATAGAGCTGTAAGTATAGAAGCTCCCCAACTCAATAGAGCTGTAAGTATAGAAGCTCCCCAACTCAATAGAGCTGTAAGTATAGAAAGGTATTAGAAAAGCATATTTTCTTGCTGTAGGAAATACATCGGGCAGGAATGCATAGGAACTGTGGGACCAGCTGTTTTTATTCATCCACTAGATGGCGCTAGTTTTTATTCATCCACTAGATGGCGCTACAGTTACAGATGCATTGTATTTGGGGAAAGTAATCAAATCAATGGTGTTGTATTCTTTCACATGTTGGTGTTTTTTACTTGTTTTCAGTCTTTAAAAGTGTCGTTGCTCTTTGTCTTCAAGGTATCTGCATTCCAACAATATAACCAGCGTTCCCCAAGGTGATTTCTCATTGATATTCAGTCATTTACAGGAGGCCAATACTATTATACTGAGTTACTTCCATGGCCAATACTATTATACTGAGTTACTTCCATGGCCAATACTATTATACTGAGTTACTTCCATGGCCAATACTATTATACTGAGTTACTTCCATGGCCAATACTATTATACTGAGTTACTTCCATGGCCAATACTATTATACTGAGTTACTTCCATGGCCAATACTATATACTGAGTTACTTCCATGGCCAATACTATTATACTGAGTTACTTCCATGGCCAATACTATTATACTGAGTTACTTCCATGGCCAATACTATTATACTGAGTTACTTCCATGGCCAATACTATTATACTGAGTTACTTCCATGGCCAATACTATTATACTGAGTTACTTCCATGTAACACCGTGTCAGTACTACATAGAGCCATGACTACATGGAACTCTATTCCACATCAAGGAACTGATGCAAGCAGTAGAATAGGATTTTTATATAAAAATACACCTTATGGAACAGCGGGGACTGTGAAGCAACACAAACATAGCCACAGACACATGCATACACACACACAATAACAGATGCACCATACACACACGTACACATGGATTTAGTGATGTAGATATGTGGTAGTAGAGTAGATGCCTGAGGGCACACACTTAATGTGTTGTGAAATGTGTTGTGAATGTATTGTAATGTTTTTAAAATTGTATAAACTGCCTTAATTTTGCTGGACCCCAGGAAGAGTAGCTGCTGCCTTGGCAGGAACTAATGGGGATCCATAATAAACCCCAGGAAGAGTAGCTGCTGCCTTGGCAGGAACTAATGGGGATCCATAATAAACCCCTTAGGAAGAGTACTGCTGCCTGGCAGGAACTAATGGGGATCCTAATAAACCCCAGGAAGAGTAGCTGCTGCCTTGGCAGGAGATCTAATGGGGATACCATAATAAACCCCAGAAGAGTAGCTGCTGCCTGGGATCCCTGTACAAATACAGGGATCCCAATCACAGTGTTGTCATTTGAAAGTTTACACAGTAAACAAGCAGTTGTATTGAATCCAAATATCGTGAGTGTATAATGTTTTCTGAGTAGCTGATAACCGGTTAACATTGAGGAGGTTCTAACTTAAAGGTGATGTTTACACTGCCTCAGCTATCGGTAACCTGTCCTCAGCTATCGGTAACCTGTCCTCAGCTATCGGTAACCTGTCCTCAGCTATCGGTAACCTGTCCTCAGCTATCGGTAACCTGTCCTCAGCTATCGGTAACCTGTCCTCAGCTATAGGTAACCTGACCCGGCTGCAGTCTTTAGACCTGAGTGACAACGCTCTGCAAGTCATCTGTCCAGAGATCGGCAGGCTGAGGTCCCTACGACACCTGAGACTGGCCAACAACCAGCTGAAATACCTGCCTCCAGGTAAGACTGGCCAACAACCAGCTGAAATACCTGCCTCCAGGTAAGACTGGCCAACAACCAACTTAAATACCTACCTCCAGGTAAGACTGGCCAACAACTAGCTGAAATACCTGCCTCCAGGTAAGACTGGCCAACAACCAGCTGAAATACCTGCCTCCAGGTAAGACTGGCCAACAACCAGCTGAAATACCTGCCTCCAGGTAAGACTGGCCAACAACCAGCTGAAATACCTGCCTCCAGGTAAGACTGGCCAACAACCAGCTGAAATACCTGCCTCCAGGTAAGACTGGCCAACAACCAGCTGAAATACCTGCCTCCAGGTAAGACTGGCCAACAACCAGCTGAAATACCTGCCTCCAGGTAAGACTGGCCAACAACCAGCTGAAATACCTGCCTCCAGGTAAGACTGGCCAACAACCAGCTGAAATACCTGCCTCCAGGTAAGACTGGCCAACAACCAGCTGAAATACCTGCCTCCAGGTAAGACTGGCCAACAACCAGCTGAAATACCTGCCTCCAGGTAAGACTGGCCAACAACCAGCTGAAATACCTGCCTCCAGGTAAGACTGGCCAACAACCAGCTGAAATACCTGCCTCCAGGTAAGACTGGCCAACAACCAGCTGAAATACCTGCCTCCAGCTGAAATAAATACCTGCCTCCAGGTAAGACTGGCCAACAACCAGCTGAAATACCTGCCTCCAGGTAAGACTGGCCAACAACCAGCTGAAATACCTGCCTCCAGGTAAGACTGGCCAACAACCAGCTGAAATACCTGCCTCCAGGTAAGACTGGCCAACAACCAGCTGAAATACCTGTCTCCAGGTAAGACTGGCCAACAACCAGCTGAAATACCTGCCTCCAGGTAAGACTGGCCAACAACCAGCTGAAATACCTGCCTCCAGGTAAGACTGGCCAACAACCAGCTGAAATACCTGCCTCCAGGTAAGACTGGCCAACAACCAACTTAAATACCTGCCTCCAGGTAAGACTGGCCAACAACCAGCTGAAATACCTGCCTCCAGGTAAGACTGGCCAACAACCAGCTGAAATACCTGCCTCCAGGACTGGCCAAGACTGGCCAAGACTGGCCAACAACAACCAGCTGAAATACCCTGCCTCCAGGTAAGACTGGCCAACAACAACCAGCTGAAATACCTGCCTCCAGGTAAGACTGGCCAACAACCAGCTGAAATACCTGCCTCCAGGTAAGACTGGCCAACAACCAGCTGAAATACCTGCCTCCAGGTAAGACTGGCCAACAACCAACTTAAATACCTGCCTCCAGGTAAGACTGGCCAACAACCAGCTGAAATACCTGCCTCCAGGTAAGACTGGCCAACAACCAGCTGAAATACCTGCCTCCAGGTAAGACTGGCCAACAACCAGCTGAAATACCTGCCTCCAGGTAAGACTGGACAACAACCAACTGTTCAGCAGTCTTATGGCTTGGGGGTAGAAGCTGTTAAGGAGCCTTTTGGACCTAGACTTGGTGCTCCGGTACCGCTTGCCGGGCGGTAGCAGAGAGAACAGTCTATGACTCGGGTGGTTGGAGTCTTTGACCATTTTTAATATGGCGCCATACTGGAGCAAGTTAGGGTTTAAGAAGCATCTGACAAATAAAATGTGATTTGATTTAACGTTGGACCAGAGCTGGCTGGCTGCAAACTGGTGTGCAGAGCGGCACCAACATTAAATTACAAACACTTCTTACCTTTTTGAATTTAATAAATCCAATGTGAAACATAACTATAGTATCCTTAACTAGCATTAACCCATTCTCTCATTAAACATCTCTCTCCCTAATTTCTGAATCACACTTGTAACGTCAGGAGGCTACAGTAGCCTATGTTTCGGAGGGGCAGGTAGCTGACACACACTGGGAAAGGATTCCACTGGCAGGTAGCTGACACACTGGTAAAGGATTCCAGCTGGCAGGTAGACACTGGAAGAAGGTTTCCAGCTGGCAGGTAGACACTGGTAAAGGATTCGAGCTGGCAGGTAGACACTGGTAAAGCTTTCCACTGGCAGGTAGCTGACACACACTGAAGAAGGTTTCCAGCTGGCAGCTAGACACTGGAAAAGGATTCCAGCTGGCAGGTAGACACTGGAAGAAGGTTTCCAGCTGGCAGGTAGACACTGGAAGAAGGTTTCCAGCTGGCAGGTAGACACTGGTAAAGGATTCCAGCTGGCAGGTAGACACTGGTAAAGCTTTCCAGCTGGCAGGTAGACACTGGTAAAGGATTTCCAGCTGGCAGGTAGACACTGGTAAAGGATTCCACTGGCAGGTAGACACTGGTAAAGGATTCCACTGGCAGGTAGACACTGGTAAAGGATTCCACTGGCAGGTAGACACTGGAAGAAGGATTCCACTGGCAGGTAGACACTGGAAAAGGATTCCAGCTGGCAGGTAGACACTGGAAAAGGATTCCAGCTGGCAGGTAGACACTGGTAAAGGATTCCAGCTGGCAGGTAGACACTGGTAAAGGATTCCAGCTGGCAGGTAGACACTGGAAAAGGATTCCAGCTGGCAGGTAGACACTGGAAAAGGTTTCCAGCTGGCAGGTAGACACTGGAAAAGGATTCCAGCTGGCAGGTAGACACTGGTAAAGGATTCCAGCTGGCAGGTAGACACTGGAAGAAGGTTTCCAGCTGGCAGGTAGACACTGGAAGAAGGATTCCTGCTGGCAGGTAGACACTGGAAGAAGGTTTCCAGCTGGCAGGTAGACACTGGAAAAGGTTTCCAGCTGGCAGGTATACACTGGTAAAGGATTCCAGCTGGCAGGTAGACACTGGTAAATGTTTCCAGCTGGCAGGTAGACACTGGAAGAAGGTTTCCAGCTGGCAGGTAGACACTGGAAAAGGTTTCCAGCTGGCAGGTAGACACTGGAAGAAGGTTTCCAGCTGGCAGGTAGACACTGGTAGAAGGTTTCCAGCTGGCAGGTAGACACTGGAAAAGGATTCCAGCTGGCAGGTAGACACTGGAAAAGGTTTCCAGCTGGCAGGTAGACACTGGAAAAGGTTTCCAGCTGGTAGCTAGACACTGGAAAAGGATTTCCAGCTGGCAGCTAGACACTGGAAGAAGATTTCCAGCTGGCAGCTAGACACTGGAAGAAGGTTTCCAGCTGGCAGGTAGACACTGGAAGAAGGTTTCCAGCTGGCAGGTAGACACTGGAAGAAGGTTTCCAGCTGGCAGGTAGACACTGGAAGAAGGTTTCCAGCTGGCAGGTAGACACTGGTAAAGGATTCCAGCTGCCAGGTAGACACTGGTAAAGCTTTCCAGCTGGCAGGTAGACACTGGAAGAAGGTTTCCAGCTGGCAGGTAGACACTGGAAGAAGGTTTCCAGCTGGCAGGTAGACACTGGTAAAGGATTCCAGCTGGCAGGTAGACACTGGTAAAGGATTCCAGCTGGCAGGTAGACACTGGAAGAAGGTTTCCAGCTGGCAGGTAGACACTGGAAGAAGGTTTCCAGCTGGCAGGTAGACACTGGAAGAAGGATTCCAGCTGGCAGGTAGACACTGGTAAAGGATTCCAGCTGGCAGGTAGACACTGGTAAAGGTTTCCAGCTGGCAGGTAGACACTGGAAGAAGTTTTCCTGCTGGCAGGTAGACACTGGAAGAAGGTTTCCTGCTGGCAGGTAGACACTGGAAGAATGTTTCCAGCTGGCAGGTAGACACTGGAAGAAGGTTTCCAGCTGGCAGGTAGACACTGGAAGAAGGTTTCCAGCTGGCAGGTAGACACTGGAAGAAGGTTTCCAGCTGGCAGGTAGACACTGGAGAAGGTTTCCAGCTGGCAGGTAGACACTGGAAGAAGGTTTCCAGCTGGCAGCTAGACACTGGAAGAAGGTTTCCAGCTGGCAGGTAGACACTGGAAGAAGGTTTCCAGCTGGCAGGTAGACACTGGTAAAGGATTCCAGCTGGCAGGTAGACACTGGTAAAGCTTTCCAGCTGGCAGGTAGACACTGGAAGAAGATTTCCAGCTGGCAGGTAGACACTGGAAGAAGGTTTCCAGCTGGCAGGTAGACACTGGTAAAGGATTCCAGCTGGCAGGTAGACACTGGTAAAGGATTCCAGCTGGCAGGTAGACACTGGAAGAAGGTTTCCAGCTGGCAGGTAGACACTGGAAGAAGGTTTCCAGCTGGCAGGTAGACACTGGAAGAAGGTTTCCAGCTGGCAGGTAGACACTGGAAGAAGGATTCCAGCTGGCAGGTAGACACTGGTAAAGGATTCCAGCTGGCAGGTAGACACTGGTAAAGGATTCCAGCTGGCAGGTAGACACTGGAAAAGAAGGTTTCCAGCTGGCAGGTAGACACTGGAAGAAGGTTTCCAGCTGGCAGGTAGACACTGGAAAGAAGGTTTCCAGCTGGCAGGTAGACACTGGAAGAAGGTTTCCAGCTGGCAGGTAGACACTGGAAGAAGGTTTCCAGCTGGCAGGTAGACACTGGAAGAAGGTTTCCAGCTGGCAGGTAGACACTGGAAGAAGGTTTCCAGCTGGCAGGTAGACACTGGAAGAAGGTTTCCAGCTGGCAGCTAGACACTGGAAGAAGGTTTCCAGCTGGCAGCTAGACACTGGAAGAAGGTTTCCAGCTGGCAGGTAGACACTGGAAGAAGGTTTCCAGCTGGCAGGTATACACTGGAAGAAGGATTCCAGCTGGCAGGTAGACACTGGTAAAGCTTTCCAGCTGGCAGGTAGACACTGGAAGAAGGTTTCCAGCTGGCAGGTAGACACTGGAAGAAGGTTTCCAGCTGGTAGGTAGACACTGGAAGAAGGTTTCCAGCTGGCAGGTAGACACTGGTAAAGGATTCCAGCTGGCAGGTAGACACTGGTAAAGGATTCCAGCTGGCAGGTAGACACTGGAAGAAGGTTGCCAGCTGGCAGGTAGACACTGGAAGAAGGTTTCCAGCTGGCAGGTAGACACTGGAAGAAGGATTCCAGCTGGCAGGTAGACACTGGTAAAGGATTCCAGCTGGCAGGTATACACTGGTAAAGGATTCCAGCTGGCAGGTAGACACTGGTAAAGGTTTTCCAGCTGGCAGGTAGACACTGGAAGAAGGTTTCCAGCTGGCAGGTAGACACTGGAAGAAGGTTTCCAGCTGGCAGGTAGACACTGGAAGAAGGTTTCCAGCTGGCAGGTAGACACTGGAAGAAGGTTTCCAGCTGGCAGGTAGACACTGGAAGAAGGTTTCCCAGCTGGCAGGTAGACACTGGAAGAAGGTTTCCAGCTGGCAGGTAGACACTGGAAGAAGGTTTCCAGCTGGCAGGTAGATACTGGAAGAAGGTTTCCAGCTGGCAGGTAGACACTGGAAGAAGGTTTCAGCTGGCAGCTAGACACTGGAAGAAGGTTTCCAGCTGGCAGCTAGACACTGGAAGAAGATTTCCAGCTGGCAGCTAGACACTGGAAGAAGATTTCCAGCTGGCAGCTAGACACTGGAAGAAGATTTCCAGCTGGCAGCTAGACACTGGAAGAAGGTTTCCAGCTGGCAGGTAGACACTGGAAGAAGGTTTCCAGCTGGCAGGTAGACACTGGAAGAAGGTTTCCAGCTGGCAGGTAGACACTGGAAGAAGGTTTCCAGCTGGCAGGTAGACACTGGAAGAAGGTTTCCAGCTGGCAGGTAGACACTGGAAGAAGGTTTCCAGCTGGCAGGTAGACACTGGAAGAAGGTTTCCAGCTGGCAGGTAGACACTGGAAGAAGGTTTCCAGCTGGCAGGTAGACACTGGAAGAAGGTTTCCAGCTGGCAGGTAGACACTGGAAGAAGGTTCTGGGTGACAGAGTGAGAGCTTTGCATAGGCGCTTTGTTGTGCAGAGACAGAGGGAGGGGGGAGATGGGAGATACTGCCAGCAGGAAAACACCATATTTTCAATTGGCAATAAATAGTAATAAATGAAATATGCTATCATGTGTATATATCAGCACATTAATTTTACAATTTTATGATCACTTATCTGAGAAGGTACTAACAGTAATACATGTGTTTATCTGAGAAGGTACTAACAGTAATAAATGTGTTTATCTGAGAAGGTACTAACAGTAATACATGTGTTTATCTGAGAAGGTACTAACAGTAATACATGTGTTTATCTGAGAAGGTACTAACAGTAATACATGTGTTTATCTGAGAAGGTACTAACAGTAATACATGTGTTTATCTGAGAAGGTACTAACAGTAATACATGTGTTTATCTGAGAAGGTACTAACAGAAATACATGTGTTTATCTGAGAAGGTACTAACTAACAGTAATACATGTGTTTATCTGAGAAGGTACTAACAGTAATACATGTGTTTATCTGAGAAGTCTACTAACAGTAATACATGTGTTTATCTGAGAAGGTACTAACAGTAATACATGTGTTTATCTGAGAAGGTACTAACAGTAATACATGTGTTTATCTGAGAAGGTACTAACAGTAATACATGTGTTTATCTGAGAAGGTACTAACAGTAATACATGTGTTTATCTGAGAAGGTACTAACAGTAATACATGTGTTTATCTGAGAAGGTACTAACAGTAATACATGTGTTTATCTGAGAAGGTACTAACAGTAATACATGTGTTTATCTGAGAAGGTACTAACAGTAATACATGTGTTTATCTGAGAAGGTACTAACAGTAATACATGTGTTTATCTGAGGGTCGCCTCGACACCTTTTTTTTTTTGCAACTTTGAAATTGGCCACTAGTGGGAATTAACACACAGTGGGAACTAACACAGAACTGTCAATAACTTTATAATAAAACATCTGATTGGCTTAGAATAAAAAACTGTTATGATATAACAACCAGATGAATTAGTTGAAACATTCAACAGCAGAATTTTCTTCTTTTTTATCCAAAGACTGAGGTGGGCTTAATGGGTACGCATACCCTATAAGTCAAGTCTCTTGACTGCTCTCTCTCTCTCTCTCTCTCTCTCTTGCTCTCTCTGCTCCTCTCTCTCTCTCTCTCCTCTCTCTCTCTCTCCTCTTGCTCTCTCTCTCCATCTCCTCTCCATCTCTCTCTGTCTCTCTAGTCTCTCTCTCTCTCTCTCTCCCTCTGTCTCTCTCTCTCTCTCTAGGGTCTCTGTCTCTCTCCTGCTCTCTCTCTGCGCTCTCTCTCTCTCTCTCTCTCTCTCTCTCTCTCTCTCTCTCTCTCTCTCTCTCTCTCTCTCTCTCTCTCTCTCTCTCTCTCTCTCTCTCTCTCTCTCTAGTCTCTGTCTCTCTCTCTCTCTCAGAGATTGGAGCCCTCTGTGACCTAGAGACCCTGGATGTCAGTAGAAAGCAGTTTTGGTGTGTCTCCCAGAGCGGCTGCACCAGTGTCTGTCTCTCCAGTGTCTCACTGCTGACAGGAACAACCTGACCAGCTTCCCCAGACAGCTCTGCCAGCTCCGCAGCCTCAACGAGCTCAGTATGGCTGCTGGCTGCTTCTCCACCAGCCGACCAGTGCTGCCCCTAGGGTCAGTCTGTCCCTGTTTCCAGCAGCCGATGCAGTGCCCCTAGGGTCATGTCTGTCCCTGTTTCCAGCAGCCGATCCAGTGCCCCTAGGGTCATGTCTGTCCCTGTTTCCAGCAGCCGATCCAGTGCCCCTAGGGTCATGTCTGTCCCTGTTTCCAGCAGCCGATCCAGTGCCCCTAGGGTCATGTCTGTCCCTGTTTCCAGCAGCCGATCCAGTGCCCCTAGGGTCATGTCTGTCCCTGTTTCCAGCAGCCGATCCAGTGCCCCTAGGGTCATGTCTGTCCCTGTTCCCAGCAGCCGATCCAGAGGGGGATCCCTTTTTAAAGGAGGATGTAGAGCGAACACCTCTAACTGCTGCTGACACCATGCCAGGACAGACATGTGGATCTCACCTGTCTGAAGGACACAACCACAGGGATAAACTATGGGCCCTGCTCTAAAGTAGTGCACTATATAGGGAATAGGGTGCCATTCTCTGGTCTAAAGTAGTGCACTATATAGGGAATAGGGTGCCATTCTCTGGTCTAAAGTAGTGCACTATATAGGGAATAGGGTGCCATTCTCTGGTCTAAAGTAGTGCACTATATAGGGAATAGGGTGCCATTCTCTGGTCTAAAGTAGTGCACTATATAGGGAATAGGGTGTCATTATCTGGTCTAAAGTAGTGCACTATATAGGGAATAGGGTACCATTCTCTGGTCTAAAGTAGTGCACTATATAGGGAATAGGGTGCCATTCTCTGGTCTAAAGTAGTGCACTATATAGGGAATAGGGTACCATTCTCTGGTCTAAGTAGTGCACTATATAGGGAATAGGGTGCCATTCTCTGCTCTAAAGTAGTGCACTATATAGGGAATAGGGTACCATTCTCTGGTCTAAAGTAGTGCACTATATAGGGAATAGGGTGCCCTTCTCTGGTCTAAAGTAGTGCACTATATAGGGAATAGGGTGCCATTCTCTGGTCTAAAGTAGTGCACTATATAGGGAATAGGGTGCCCATTCTCTGGTCTAAAGTAGTGCACTATATAGGGAATAGGGTGTCATTATCTGGTCTAAAGTAGTGCACTATATAGGGAATAGGGTACCATTCTCTGGTCTAAAGTAGTGCACTATATAGGGAATAGGGTGCCATTCTCTGGTCTAAAGTAGTGCACTATATAGGGAATAGGGTGCCATTCTCTGGTCTAAAGTAGTGCACTATATAGGGAATAGGGTGCCATTCTCTGGTCTAAAGTAGTGCACTATATAGGGAATAGGGTGCCATTCTCTGGTCTAAAGTAGTGCACTATATAGGGAATAGGGTGCCATTCTCTGGTCTAAAGTAGTGCACTATATAGGGAATAGGGTGCCATTCTCTGGTCTAAAGTAGTGCACTATATAGGGAATAGGGTGGCGTTTGGGACGCAGCCCTTCTAAATCCTCTCACATTGCCTAGTAATGACTCTGCTATAGCTAGTAGCATGGCTGCTCTGCTCTGCTCTGTGGAGATGGGGAGGATTCTCCCCTCAGACTGACAGACAGACAGGGGAGATGGGGAGGATTCTCCCCTCAGACTGACAGACAGACAGGGGAGATGGGGAGGATTCTCCCCTCAGACTGACAGACAGACAGGGGAGATGGGGAGGATTCTCCCCTCAGACTGACAGACAGACAGGGGAGATGGGGAGGATTCTCCCCTCAGACAGACAGTGCACAGACAGGGGAGATGGGGAGGATCTCCCCTCAGACTGACAGACAGACAGGGGAGATGGGGAGGATTCTCCCCTCAGACTGACAGACAGACAGGGGAGATGGGGAGGATTCTCCCCTCAGACAGACAGACAGACAGGGGAGATGGGGAGGATTCTCCCCTCAGACTGACAGACAGACAGGGGAGATGGGGAGGATTCTCCCCTCAGACTGACAGACAGACAGGGGAGATGGGGAGGATTCTCCCCTCAGACAGACAGACAGACAGACAGGGGAGATGGGGAGGATTCTCCCCTCAGACAGACAGACAGACAAGGGGAGATGGGGGAGGATTCTCCCTCAGACTGACAGACAGACAGGGGAGATGGGGAGGATTCTCCCCTCAGACTGACAGACAGACAGACAGGGGAGATGGGGGAGGATTCTCCCCTCAGACTGACAGACAGACAGACAGGGGAGATGGGGAGGATTCTCCCTCAGACAGACAGACAGACAGACAGACAGGGGAGATGGGGAGGATTCTCCCCTCAGACTGACAGACAGACAGACAGGGGAGAAGATGGGGAGGATTCTTCCCTCAGACTGACAGACAGACAGGGGAGATGGGGAGGATTCTCCCCTCAGACTGACAGACAGACAGGGGAGATGGGGAGGATTCTCCCTCAGCACTGACAGACAGACAGACAGGGGAGATGGGGAGGATTCTCCCCTCAGACTGACAGACAGACAGGGGAGATGGGGAGGATTCTCCCCTCAGACAGACAGACAGACAGGGGGAGATGGGGAGGATTCTCCCCTCAGACTGACAGACAGACAGGGGAGATGGGGAGGATTCTCCCCCTCAGACTGACAGACAGACAGGGGAGATGGGGAGGATTCTCCCCTCAGACTGACAGACAGACAGGGGAGATGGGGAGGATTCTCCCCTCAGACTGACAGACAGACAGGGGAGATGGGGAGGATTCTCCCCTCAGACTGACAGACAGACAGGGGAGATGGGGAGGATTCTCCCCTCAGACTGACAGACAGACAGGGGAGATGGGGAGGATTCTCCCCTCAGACTGACAGACAGACAGGGGAGATGGGGAGGATTCTCCCCTCAGACTGACAGACAGACAGGGGAGATGGGGAGGATTCTCCCCTCAGACTGACAGACAGACAGACAGGGGAGATGGGGAGGATTCTCCCCTCAGACTGACAGACAGACAGACAGGGGAGATGGGGAGGATTCTCCCCTCAGACTGACAGACAGACAGGGGAGATGGGGAGGATTCTCCCCTCAGACTGACAGACAGACAGACAGGGGAGATGGGGAGGATTCTCCCCTCAGACTGACAGACAGGGAGGGATATTTAGTTCTCTATCTTACGCTGAGGCATTTTTGCCGTTTTACCGTTGGGCCGGTACGCTGGTTTGAATCCTTGAGCCGACTAAGTGAAAAATCTGTCGGTTCCCTTGAGCAAGGCACTTAACCCAAATTGCTCCTTTAAGTCGCTTTGGATAAGAGCGTCTGCTAAATTCATGCCGACACAATGTCTGTGCTCACTTGGGCGTGGTTACTGACTGGGCAAATGTTCTAATGAGAAAACAATTAACTCATTAGAAGGCTAAAATCACATTGCTATCTTAACCAAAATACTCTCATACTTAATCATATATTTTATACGACATTTAGATGTAAACTTGAGAAGTAGAATATGTACATTTTCCGAGTTAGTTATTTCTTGATACCATTCTTAATGACATCACTAAATAATAAACAATATGACATTTGGATGTCAGAAATAATGTTCCAATGTCCAATCTTTTGACGTTAGTGTTTAGGCGGGCCACACTCTCTCTAGACGTAGACATTCCTTTGGTGGATACTGAAAGGCAGAGAGAGAAAGTTTCTCTCCTGCTTAAATTTAGGACCCAGTGTTAAGGTGTCAAGACCGGCTCAGCCCCCTTCCCCAGTGTTAAGGTGTCAAGACCGGCTCAGCCCCCCTTCCCCAGTGTTAAGGTGTCAAGACCGGCTCAGCCCCCCTTCCCCAGTGTTAAGGTGTCAAGACCGGCTCAGCCCCCCCCCTCCCCAGTGTTAAGGTGTCAAGACCGGCTCAGCCCCCCTTCCCCAGTGTTAAGGTGTCAAGACCGGCTCAGCCCCCCTTCCCCAGTGTTAAGGTGTCAAGACCGGCTCAGCCCCCCTTAAGGTGTTCCCCAGTGTTAAGGTGTCAAGACCGGCTCAGCCCCCTTCCCCAGTGTTAAGGTGTCAAGACCGTCTCAGCCCCCCTCCCCCAGTGTTAAGGTGTCAAGACCGGCTCAGCCCCCCTTCCCCAGTGTTAAGGTGTCAAGACCGGCTCAGCCCCCCTTCCCCAGTGTTAAGGTGTCAAGACCGGCTCAGCCCCTCTTCTGTGGGAGAGAGGGGGTCTGGATATCTTCAAACATTTGCCTAGCTGATGGGTCCTTTGATCCACTGTCAGGAGAGTCATGACAGATGGCTAGTGGCCAGGGAGTGGGGTATCTTCCCTCAGTCTTGGAGGACAGACGTGTGTGTGTGTGTGTGTGTGTGTGTGGTAGCAAGTAAACCAAAAATATAAACAATTTCAAAGATTTTACTGAGTTACAGTTCATATAAGGAAATCAGTCAATTTAAATAAATTAAGTAGGCCCTATTCTATGGATTTCACATGACTGGGAATACAGATATTAATCTGTTGGTCACAGATCCCTTTAAAAAAGGTAGGTGCGTGGATCAGAAAACCAGTCAGTATCTGGTGGGACCACCATTTGCCTCATGCAGCGCGACACAGCTCCTTCCCATAGAGTTGATCAGGCTGTTGATTGTGGCCTGTGGAATGTTGTCCCATTCCTCTTCAATGGCTGTGTGAAGTTGCTGGATATTGGCGGGAACTGGAACACGCTGTTATACACGTCAATCCAGAGCATCCCAAACGTGCTCAATGGGTGACATGTCTGGTAAGTATGTAGGCCAATGAAGAACTGGGACATTTTCAGCTTCCAGGAATTGTGTCCAGATCCTTGTGACATGGGGGCTTACATTATCATGCTGAAACATGAGGTGATGGAGGCGGATGAATGGCACAACAATGGGCCTCAGGATCTCGTCACAGTGTCTCTGTGCATTCAAATTGGTTTCGCTAAAATGCAATTGTGTTCATTGTCCATAGCTTATGCCTGCCCATACCATAACCCCACCGCCACCATGGGGCACCCTGTTCACAACGTTGAGATCAGCAAACCGCCCGCCCACACAACGCCATACACGCTGACTGCCATCTGCCCGGTACAGTTGAAACCGGGATTCATCCGTGAAGAGCACACTTCTCCAACCTGCCAGTGGCCATCGAAGGTGAGCATTTGTCCACTGAAGTCAGTTACGACGCCAAACTGCAGTCAGGTCAAGACCCTGGTGAGGACGACGAGCACGCGGATGAGCTTCCCTGAGACGGTTTCTGACAGTTTTGTGCAGAAATTCTTCGTTGCAGACAGTTTTCATCAGCTGTCCGGGTGGCTGGTCTCAGATGATCCCGCAGGTGAAGAAGCCGGATGTGGAGGTCCTGGGCTGGCGTCGTGGTCACCGTGGTCTGTGGAGGTCCTGGGCTGGCGTGGTTACACGTGGACTGCGGTTGTGAGGCCGGTTGGACGTACTGCCAAATTCTCTAAAACGGCGGCTTATGGTAGAGAAATAAACATTACATTCTCTGGCAACAGCTCTGTCCGGACATTCCTACAGTCAGCATGTCAATTGCATGCTCCTTCAATTTACCCTAGTCAAAAAATCCTATAGGATTAGTGATTATATATGTTATTCTCACAAACCTGTAGGATTAGTGATTTTATATAGGATTATCACAATCCTATAGGATTTTGTCACCTGTATCAGAATCCTATTGGAATTCTATAGGACATACTGCAGCCAATCAACTAGTACAGATATAATATACTAATATAATGAGTGTCTGTCTGAAATGATGATGTCTGAATATGGATGTCTGATGTCTGATAATGATGGATGTCTGTCTGATAATGATGGATGTCTGTCTGATAATGATGTCTGTCTGTCTGATAATGATAGATGTCTGTCGATCTGTCTGTCTGATAATGATGGATGTCTGTCTGATAATGATGGATGTCTGTCTGATAATGATAGATGTCTGTCTGATAATGATGGATGTCTGTCTGAATGATGATGGATGTCTGTCTGATAATGATGGATGTCTGTCTGTCTGTCCTGATAATGATAGATGTCTGTCTGATAATGTCTGTCTGTGATAATGATAGATGTCTGTCTGATAATGATGGATGTCTGTCTGATAATGATAGATGTCTGTCTGATAATGATGATGGATGTCTGTCTGATAATGATGGATGTCTGTCTGATAATGATGATGGTTGTCTGTCTGATAATGATAGATGTCTGTCTGATAATGATGGATGTCTGTCTGATAATGATGATGGATGTCTGTCTGATAATGAATAGATGTCTGTCTGATAATGATGATGTCTGTCTGATAATGATGATAAGATGTCTGTCTGATAATGATGTCTGTCTGTCTGATGATGATGATGTCTGTCTGTCTGATAATGATGGATGTGTCTGTCTGATAATGATGATGGATGTCTGTCTGATAATGATAGATGTCTGTCTGATAATGATGGATGTCTGTCTGATAATGATGGATGTCTGTCTGATAATGATGATGTCTGGATGTCTGATCTGATAATGATATGATGTCTGTCTGTCTGATAATGATGGATGTCTGTCTGATAATGATGATGGATGTCTGTCTGATAATGATGTCTGTCTGATGTCTGTCTGATAATGATGGATGTCTGTCTGATAATGATGGATGTCTGTCTGATAATGATGGATGTCTGTCTGATAATGATGAAGATGTCTGTCTGATAATGGATGTCTGTCTGTCTGATAATGATGGATGTCTGTCTGATAATGATGGATAATGTCTGTCTGATAATGATAGATGTCTGTCTGATAATGATAGATGTCTGTCTGATAATGATAGATGTCTGTCTGATAATGATAGATGTCTGGATGATGATGATGTCTGATGTCTGTCTGATAATGATGATGTCTGTCTGATAATGATAATGATGTCTGTCTGTTCTGATAATGATGGATGTCTGTCTGATAATGATGATGGTCGATGTCTGTCTGATAATGATGGATGTCTGTCTGATAATGATGGATGTCTGTCTGATAATGATGGATGTCTGTCTGATAATGATGTCTGTCTGTCTGATAATGATGGATGTCTGTCTGATAATGATAAAGATGGATGTCTGTCTGATAATGATAGATGTCTGTCTGATAATGTCTGATGATAATGATGTCTGTCTGATAATGATGGATGTCTGTCTGTCTGATAATGATAGATGTCTGTCTGATAATAATGATGATGGATGTCTGTCTGATAATGATAGATGTCTGTCTGATAATGATGGTCTGATAATGTCTGTCTGATAATGATAGATGTCTGTCTGATAATGATGGATGTCTGTCTGATAATGATAGATGTCTGTCTGATAATGATAGATGTCTGTCTGATAATGATAGATGTCTGTCTGATAATGATGGATGTCTGTCTGATAATGATGGATGTCTGTCTGATAATGATGGATGTCTGTCTGATAATGATGGATGTCTGTCTGATAATGATGGATTCTGTCTGTGTCTGTCTGATAATGATAGATGTCTGTCTGATAATGATGGGATGTCTGTCTGTTAATGATGTGTCTGTCTGATAATGATAGATGTCTGTCTAATAATGATGGATGTCTGTCTGATAATGATAGATGTCTGTCTGATAATGATGGATGTCTGTCTGATAATGATGATGTCTGTCTGATAATGATGGATGTCTGTCTGATAATGATAGATGTCTGTCTGATAATGATAGATGTCTGTCTGATAATGATGATGTCTGTCTGTCTGATAATGATGGATGTCTGTCTGATAATGATAGATGTCTGTCTGATAATGATGATGTCTGTCTGATAATGATAGATGTCTGTCTGATAATGATGGATGTCTGTCCTGATAATGATAGATGTCTGTCTGATAATGATGGATGTCTGTCTGATAATGATGATGGATGTCTGTCTGATAATGATGGATGTCTGTCCTGATAATGATGGATGTGTCTGTCTGATAATGATAGATGTCTGTCTGATAATGATAGATGTCTGTCTGATAATGATGGATGTCTGTCTGATAATGATGATGGCATGTCCACTGTCTGATAATGATGGATGTGCTGTCTGATAATGATGGATGTCTGTCTGATAATGATAGATGTCTGTCTGATAATGATAGATGGATGTCTGTCTGATAATGATGGATGTCTGTCTGATAATGATGATGTGTCTGTCTGATAATGATGATGGATGTCTGTCTGATAATGATGGATGTCTGTCTGATAATGATGATGGATGTCTGTCTGATAATGATGGATGTCTGTCTGATAATGATGGATGTCTGTCTGATAATGATGTCTGTCTGTCTGATAATGATGTCTGTCTGTCTGATAATGATAGATGTCTGTCTGATAATGATGGTCTGTCTGTCTGTCTGTCTGATAATGATAGATGTCTGTCTGATAATGATGGATGTCTGTCTCTGTCTGATAATGATAGATGTCTGTCTGATAATGATGATAGATGTCTGATAATGATGGATGTCTGTCTGATAATGATGATGGATGTCTGTCTGATAATGATGTCTGTCTGTCTGTCTGGATAATGATAATGATGTCTGTCTGATAATGATAGATGTCTGTCTGATAATGATGGATGTCTGTCTGATAATGATAGATGTCTGTCTGATAATGATGGATGTCTGTCTGATAATGATGATGGATGTCTGTCTGATAATGATGTCTGTCTGTCTGATTGATGATGGGATGTCTGTCTGATAATGATAGATGTCTGTCTGATAATGATGGATGTCCTGTCTGTAATGATAATGATAGATGTCTGTCTGATAATGATAGATGGTCTGTCTGTCTGATAATGATGGATGTCTGTCTGATAATGATGTCTGTCTGTCTGATAATGATAGATGTCTGTCTGATAATGATAGATGTCTGTCTGATAATGATGGATGTCTGTCTGATAATGATAGATGTCTGTCTGATAATGATGATGGATGTCTGTCTGATAATGATGGATGTCTGTCTGATAATGATGGATGTCTGTCTGATAATGATAGATGTCTGTCTGATAATGATGGATGTCTGTCTGATAATGATGGATGTCTGTCTGATAATGATGGATGTCTGTCTGATAATGATGATGGAATGTCTGTCTGATAATGATAGATGTCTGTACTGTCTGATAATGATATAGATGTCTGTCTGATAATGATGGATGTCTGTCTGATTAATGATGGATGTCTGTCTGATAATGATAGATGTCTGTCTGATAATATGATGGATGTCTGTCTGATAATGATAGATGTCTGTCTGATATGATAGTATGTCTGTCTGATAATGATGGATGTCTGTCTGATAATGATGGATGTCTGTCTGATAATGATGGATGTCTGTCTGATAATGATAGATGTCTGTCTGATAATGATAAATGTCTGTCTGATAATGATGGATGTCTGTCTAATGATAATAATGATGATATGGATGTCTGTCTGATAATGATAGATGTCTGTCTGATAATGATAGATGTCTGTCTGATAATGATGGATGTTCTGTCTGATATCATGATGGATGTCTGTCTGATAATGATGGATGTCTGTCTGATAATGAATGGTCTGTCTGATGTCTGTCTGATAATGATGGATGTCTGTCTGATAATGATAGATGTCTGTCTGATAATATATGTGTGTTTTGTGTTCCCAGATCTGGGAAGCGTTCCAGGGAGCTGCAGTTTGTGTTTGTTGACAACAACGTTCACCTAAAAAAGGCCTTCCTTCATACCTGTACAACAAAGGTGATTGGCTGCAGCTGTAAGGACTGCCCCCTAACCCTTTATATATGTACTAGTTGATTGGCTGCAGCGGGTAAGGACTGCCCCCTAACCCTTTATATATGTACTAGTTGATTGGCTGCAGCGGGTAAGGACTGCCCCCTAACCCTTTATATATATGTACTAGTTGATTGGCTGCAGCGGGTAAGGACTGCCCCCTAACCCTTTATATATGTACTAGTTGATTGGCTGCAGCGGGTAAGGACTGCCCCCCCTAACCCTTTATATATGTACTAGTTGATTGGCTGCAGCGGGTAAGGACTGCCCCCTAACCCTTTATATATGTACTAGTTGATTGGCTGCAGCGGGTAAGGACTGCCCCCCCCCCTACCCTTTATATGTACTAGTTGATTGGCTGCAGCGGGTAAGGACTGCCCCCTAACCCTTTATATATGTACTAGGTGATTGGCTGCAGCGGGTAAGGACTGCCCCCACTAACCCTTTATATATGTACTAGTTGATTGGCTGCAGCGGGTAAGAGGACTGCCCCTAACCCCTTATATATGTACTAGTTGATTGGCTGCAGCGGGGAAGGACTGCCCCCTAACCCTTTATATATATGTACTAGTTGATTGCTGCAGCGGGTAAGGACTGCCCCTAACCCTTTATATATGTACTAGTTGATTGGCTGCAGCGGGTAAGGACTGCCCCCTAACCCTTTATATATGTACTAGTTGATTGGCTGCAGTATGTAAGGACACATCTCCATCCCTTTCTTCAAACCCAGCTTTTTTCTGGATGAATATTTTTTTTTAAACGCATATTTTGTGTAGGCATTTCATTGCTTACTGACCTTTTTCTCAATCGGATAAATCTTTGTCTATAAATGTATTATAGCAGAATTTGAAGATTTGAGTCTGACATTGACTTCTGCCTGTCTGTCTAACCTGTCTGTCTGTTTCTCTCTCTCCGTGTCTCTCCAGGTGTGGTCTGCCAGGGCAGGTGTCTGACCGGGCGCCCCAGCCTCTGTCTCTGTCTCTGGGAGATGTGTCTGTTCCTCTGCCTGCTGAGGTGAAGGCTATAGGCTTAGAGACGGAGCGAGTGGGCCCCCCATGGAGGAGCTCGCCATGAGGGCCCTGCACACAGCATGTACCGGCGACAGCCACTCAGGGTGAGGAGACCACACGTGATACAGCTTCATCACACAGATCCTCTTGAAGTCTTCTGATATTTAATCATAAGGTTAATCAGCACAGGTAGAGACATGAGTGTTATTTAATTAACACCATAGAGAAAGTGTTCCACCTTGATCACACCATAGAGACATGAAGTGTTATTTAATTCATCACACCATAGAGACATGAAGTGTTATTTAATTCATCACCACCATAGAGACATGAAGTGTTATTAATTTCATCACACCATAGAGACATGAAGTGTTATTAATTCATCACACCATATAGAGACATGAAGTGTTATTTAATTCATCACACCATAGAGACATGAAGTGTTATTAATTCATCACACACCATAGAGACATGAAGTGTTATTAATTCATCACACCATAGAGACATGAAGTGTTATTTAATTCTCACACCATAGAGACATGAAGTGTTATTTATTCAATCACACATGACCATAGAGACATGAAGTGTTTATTAATTCATCACACCATAGAGACATGAAGTGTTATTTAATTCATCACACCATAGAGACATGAAGTGTTATTTAATTCATCACACCATAGAGAGAGATTGAATTCCATGAAGTGTGTTATTTAATTCATCACACCATAGAGACATGAAGTGTTATTTAATTCATCACACCATAGAGACATGAAGTGTTATTTAATTCATCACACCATAGAGACATGAAGTGTTATTAATTCATCACACATAGAGACATGAAGTGTTATTTAATTCATCACACCATAGAGACATGAAGTGTTATTTAATTCATCACACCATAGAGACATGAAGTGTTATTTAATTCATCACACCATAGAGACATGAAGTGTTATTAATTCATCACCATAGAGACATGAAGTGTTTATTAATTCATCACATAGAGACATGAAGTGTTATTTAATTCATCACACACCATAGAGACATGAAGTGTTTATTTAATTCATCACACCATAGAGACATGAAGTGTTATTAATTTCATCACACCATAGAGACATGAAGTGTTATTTAATTCATCACACCATAGAGACATGAAGTGTTATTTTAATTCATCACACATAGAGACATGAAGTGTTATTTAATTCATCACACCATAGAGACATGAAGTGTTTATTAATTCATCACCATAGCCTGTTATAGAGACACCATAGACATGAAGTGTTATTTAATTCACACCATAGAGACCATAGAAGTGTGATTAGTGTTATTTAGACACATGAGTTTATCACACCATAGAGACATGAAGTGTTATTTAATTCATCACACACCATAGAGACATGAAGTGTTATTTTCATCACATTCATCACACCATAGAGACATGAAGTGTTATTAATTCATCACACCATAGACATGAAGTATTTAATTCATCACAGCCATGAAGTGTGTTATTTATTCATCACACCATAGAGACATGAATGGTCACTTCTCACACCATATAGTGTTATTTAATTCATCACACCATAGAGACATGAAGTGTTATTAATTCATCACACCATAGAGACATGAAGTGTTATTTAATTCATCACACCATAGAGACATGAAGTGTTATTAATTCATCACACCATAGACACATGAAGTGTTATTAATTCATCACACCATAGAGACATGAAGTGTTATTAATTCATCACACCATAGAGACATGAAGTGTTATTAATTCATCACACCATAGAGACATGAAGTGTTATTAATTCATCACACCATAGAGACATGAAGTGTTATTAATTCATCACACCATAGAGACATGAAGTGTTATTTAATTCATCACACCATAGAGACATGAAGTGTTATTAATTCATCACACCATAGAGACATGAAGTGTTATTTAATTCATCACACCATAGAGACATGAAGTGTTATTAATTCATCACACCATAGGACACATGAAGTGTTATTTTAATTTAACCATCACACCATAGAGACATGAAGTGTTATTTAATTCATCACACCATAGAGACATGAAGTGTTATTTAATTCATCACACCATAGAGACATGAAGTGTTATTTAAATTCATCACACCATAGAGACATGAAGTGTTATTTAATTCATCACACCATAGACACATGAAGTGTTATTTATTCATCACACCATAGAGACATGAAGTGTTATTTAATTCATCACACCATAGAGACATGAATTGTTTATTAATTCATCACACCATAGACACATGAAGTGTTTTTTAATTCATCACACCATAGAGACATGAAGTGTTATTTAATTCATCACACCATAGACACATGAAGTGTTATTTAATTCATCACACCATAGAGACCATGAAGTGTTTATTAATTCCTCACACCATAGAGACATGAAGTGTTATTAATTTCATCACACCATAGAGACATGAAGTGTTATTTAATTCATCACACCATAGAGACATGAAGTGTTATTTAATTCATCACACCATAGGGACGATGAAGTGTTATTTAATTCATCACACCATAGAGACATGAAGTGTTATTATTCATCACACCATAGAGACATGAAGTGTTATTTAATTCATCAACACCATAGAGACATGAAGTGTTATTAATTCATCACACCATAGAGACATGAAGTGTTATTAATTCATCACACCATAGAGACATGAAGTGTTATTTAATTCATCACACCATAGAAGACATGAATTGTTATTTAATTCATCACACCATAGAGACATTAAGTGTTATTAATTCATCACACCATAGAGACATGAAGTGTTATTAATTCATCACACCATAGACACATGAAGTGTTATTTAATTAATCACACCCATAGAGACATGACAGTGTTATTTAATTCATCACACCCATAGAGACATGAAGTGTTTTATTAATTCTCACACCATAGAGACATGACAGTTTATTAATTCAATCACACCATAGGGCTAATATATAATATGGGTGTCCTGTCCCCAAATGGACCCTATTTCCTATATAGTGTACTGCTTTAGACCAGAGGTGTATGACCATGGCACCCTATTTCCTATATAGTGCACTGCTTTAGACCAGAGGTGTATGACCATGGCACCCTATTTCCTATATAGTGTACTGCTTTAGACCAGAGGTGTATGACCATGGCACCCTATTTCCTATATAGTGTGTACTGCTTTAGACAGAGAGTGTGTATGACCATGGCACCCTATTTCCTCTATAGTGCAGCTGCTTTAGACCAGAGGTGTATGACCATGGAACCCTATTTCTTCCCTATATAGTGTACTGCTTTAGACCAGAGGTGTATGACCATGGCACCCTTATTTCCTATATAGTGTAACTGCTTTAGGGACCAAGGTGTAATGACCATGGCACCCTATTTTTCCTATATAGTGCACTGCTTAAGGACCAGAGGTGTATGACCTCATGGCAACCCTATTTCCTATATAGTGCACTGCTTTTTAGGGAATAGGGTGCCATTTTGGGGGACACATCACGTCTAATAAAATGACCGGCTTTGGGCTAATACTTTCCCACTCTGAAATGATACATCACACTGAAATGATACATTATACTGAAATGATACATCACACTGAAATGATACATCACACTGCTGAAATGATACATCACACTCTGAAATGATACAGTTATCTGAAATGATACTTACACTGAAATTCTACATTACCCTGAAATAATACATTACACTTGAAATAATACATGACACTGAAATAATACATTACACTGGGGAAAAATAGTAATGACACTGAAATAATACATTACACTGAAATATACATTACACTGAAATAATACATTACACTGAAATGATCATTATACTGAAATGATACATTACACTGAAATGATACATTGACACTGAAATATACATGACACTGAAATAGTACATGACACTGAAATAGTACATTACACTGAAATAATACATTACACTGAAATAATACTACCCCTCAGCTCTGAGAGCTTGTTTAGATTCCTCAGTTCTTCTGACTCATTGTCTGGTGGAAAGGAAGGAAAGCATCTAATTACTGCCTTTGATGACTCCACAGAAGAAGGACATTTACACAAATACCTTTTAAAATATTGAGACAGATGTTGTCATTAGTTCAAAACACTCCTCTTGGCCTCTCCTCTTGGCCATTCCCTCGTGGCCATTTCCTCTGGGCCATTCCTCTGGGCCATCCCCTGTGCCTCTTGGCCATTCCTCTTGGCCATTCCTCTTGGCCATTCCTCTTGGCCATTCCTCTTGGCCATTCCTCTGGGCCATTCCTCTTGGCCATTCCTCTTGGCCATGGACTCATCAGATGCTTGGAGTTAGGCTGTGTCCCAAATAGTACCCTACTTTTGACTGGTCAAGTATGGGCAATAGGGTGCCATTTGGGATGTACTTTCTTTGTCTAGTTTTATACACCCCAGGCCACTCTGTAGCTACATGTGTTGCTGGGTCATAAAGACATGTAATCTACAGTGAGGGAAAAAAGTATATGCCCACTGACAAAAGACATGATTCAGTCTATAATTTTAATGGTAGGTTTTTTGAATTAATTATTATTTATTACATTTTTTGCGTTTTTCTCTGGATGTTGTTGTTGTTTTCTGTCTCTCACTGTTCAAAATAAACCTACCATTAAAATTATGACTGATCATGTCTTTGTCAGTGGGCAAACGCTATACAAAACAGCAGGGATTCAATTACTTTTTTCCCCTCACTGTAGGTTTGGTTAGGTGCTTGATTGAAGTACTATGTACATGTAGGTTTGGTTAGTGATTGATTGATTGAGGTATTATTTACATGTAGGTTTTGTTAGGTGATTTTTGAAGTACTATGTACATGTAGGTTTGGTTAGTGATTTTTTTGAAGTACTATGTGACATGTAGGTTTTTGGTTAGGTGATTGATTGAAGTACTATGTAGATGTAGGTAGGGGGTGAAAAGCAGAAAGTCCAGGTAGCTGTTTAAATGGAACTGTTTAGCAGTCTTATGGCTTTGGGGTAGTGTCCCAGGACTTGGCTCT
>CM072252.1:649070-806570 GCA_036851935.1 Coregonus suidteri | reverse complement strand
TGGAAACCTTCTTCCGTGTCTACCTGCCAGCTGGAATCCTTTACCATGTCTACCTGCCAGCTGGAATCCTTTACCAGTGTCCTACCTGCCAGCTGGAATCCTTCTTCCAGTGTCTACCTGCCAGCTGGAAACCTTCTTCCAGTGTCCTACCTGCCAGCCAGCTGGAAACCTTCTCGCATTGTCTACCTGCCAGCTGGAAACCTTCTTTCCAGTGTCTACCTGCCAGCTGGAATCCTTTACCAGTGTCTACCTGCCAGCTGGAATCCTTTACCAGTGTCTACCTGCCAGCTGGAAACCTTCTTCCAGTGTCTACCTGCCAGCTGGGAAATCTCTCTTTCCAGTGTCTACCTGCCAGCTGAAGCTTTATACCAGTGTCCCTACCTGCCAGCTGTAATCCTTTACCAGTGTCTACCTGCCAGCTGGAAACCTTCTTCCAGTGTCTACCTGCCAGCTGGAAACCTTCTTCCAGTGTCTAGCTGCCAGCTGGAAACCTTCTTTCCAGTGTCTACCTGCAGCTGGAAACCTTTCTTCCAGTGTCTACCTGCCAGCTGAGAAACCTTCTTCCAGTGTCTACCCTGCCAGCTGGAAACCCTTCTTCCCGTGTCTACCTGCCAGCTGGAAACCTTCTTCCCGTGGTCTACCTGCCAGCTGGAAACATTCTTCCAGTGTCTACCTGCCAGCAGGAAACCTTCTTCTTCCAGTGTCCTACCTGCCAGCAGGAAAACTTTCTTCCAGTGTCTACCTGCCAGCTGGAAAAAACCTTTACCAGTGTCTACCTGCCAGCTGGAATCCTTTTACCAGTGTCTACCTGCCAGCTGGAATCCTTCTTCCAGTGTCTACCTGCCAGCTGGAAACCTTCTTCCAGTGCTACCTGCCAGCTGGAAACCTTCTTTCCAGTGTCTACACTGCCAGCTGGAATCCTTTACCAGTGTCTACCTGCCAGCTGTAATCCTTTACCAGTGTCCTACCTGCCAGCTGGAAACCTTCTTCCAGTGTCTACCTGCAGCTGGAAACCTTCTTCCAGTGTCTACCTGCCAGCTGGAAAGCTTTAACCAGTGTCTACCTGGCAGCTGGAATCCTTTACCAGTGTCCCTGCCAGCTGAAACCTTCTTCCAGTGTCTACCTGCCAGCTGGAAACCTTCTTCCAGTGTCTACCTGCCAGCTGGAAACCTTCTTCCCAGTGTCTACCTGCCAGCTGGGAAAACCTTCTTCCAGTGTCTTCTAGCTGCCATCTTGAAATCTTCTTTCCAGTGTCTAGCTGCCAGCTGGAAACCTTCTTCCAGTGTCCCTAGCTGCCGAGCTGGAAACCTTCTTCCAGTGTCTACCTGCCAGCTGGAAACCTTCTTCCAAGTGGTCTACCTGCCAGCTGGAAACCTTCTTCCAGTGTCTACCTGCCAGCTGGAAACCTTCTGCCGTGTCTACCTGCCAGCTGGAAACCTTCTTCCAGTGTCTTACCTGCCAGCTGGTGAAACCTTCTTGCGTGCCGAGTGTCTACCTGCCAGCTGGAAACCTTCTTCCAGTGTCTTACCTTGCCGCTGGAAACATTTACCAGTGTCTACCTGCCAGCTGGAATCCTTTAACAGTGTAATACCTGCCAGCTGGAAACCTTCTTCCAGTGTCTACCTGCCAGCTGGAAACCTTCTTCCAGTGTCTACCTGTCAGCAGGAAAACTTCTTCCAGTGTCTACCTGCCAGCTGAAACCTTCTTCCAGTGTCTACCTGCCAGCTGGAATCCTTTAGCAGTGTCTACCTGCCAGCTGGAATTCCTTCTTCCGTGTCTACCTGCCCAGCTGGAAACCTTCTTCCAGTGTCTAACCTGCCAGCTGGAAACCTCTCTTCCAGTGTCTACCTGCCAGCTGGAAAACCTTTACCAGTGTCTACCTGCCAGCTGAATCCTTTACCAGTGTCCTACCTGCCAGCTGGAATCCTTCCTTCCAGTGTCTACCTGCCAGCTGGAACCTTCTTTCCAGTGTCTACCGCCAGCTGGAAACCTTCTTCCAGTGTCTATACCTGCCAGCAGGAATCCTTTTACCCAGTGTCTACCTGCCAGCTGGAATCCTTTCCCAGTGTCTACCTGCCCAGCTGGAAGCTTTACCGATGTCTACCAGTGTCTACCTGTCTACTGCAGCTGGAATACTTTACCTAGTGTCCTACCTGCCAGCTGGAAACCTTCTTCCAGTGTCTACCCTGCCAGCTGGAAACCTTCTTCCAGTGTCTAGCCTGCCAAGCTGGAAACCTTCTTCCAGTGTCTACCTGCCAGCTGGAAAGCCGTTCTTCCCCAGTGTCTACCTGCCAGCTGGAACCCCCCACTTTACCAGTGGTCCCGTTAACCCCTGCCAGCTCGAATCCCTTTACCAGTGTCTACCTGCAGCTGGAAACCTTGCTTCCAGTGTCTACCTGCCAGCTGGAAAGCTTTACCAGTGTCTCTACCTGCCAGCTGGAATCCTTTCCCAGTGTGGTGTCCAGCTACCTGCCCCTCCGAAACATAGGCTACTGTAGGCCTCCTGACGTTACAAGTGTGATTCAGAAATTAGGGAGAGAGATGTTTAATGAGAGAATGGATTAATGCCTATTAAGGATACTATAGTTATGTTTTGCACATTGGATTTATTAAATTTCAAAAAGGTAAGACGTGTTTGTACTTTATGTTGGTGCCGCTCTGCACACCAGTTTGCCAGCCCAGCCAGCTCTGTCCAACGTTCAATCACATCACATTTTATTTTGTCAGATGCTTCTTAAACCCTAACTTGCTCCAGTATGGCGCCATATTAAAATGGTCAAAGACTCCAACCAACCCGAGTCATAGACTGTTCTCTCTGCTACCCCCACGCCCGGCAAGCGGTACCAGGAGCACCAAGTCTAGGTCCAAAAGGCTCCTTAACAAAACTTCTACCCCCAAGCCATAAAGACCGCATGAACAGCTGGTTTTTGGCCAGTCTTTACCTGGAGGCAGGTATTTCAGCTGGTTGTTGGCCAGTCTTACCTGGAGGCAGGTATTTCAGCTGGTTTGTTGGCCCAGTCTTACCTGGAGGCAGGTATTTTCAGCTGGTTGTTGGGCCAGTCTTAACCTGGAGGGCAGGTATTTAAGTTGGTTGTTGGCCAGTCTTACCTGGAGGCAGGTATTTCAGCTGGTTGTTGGTCAGTCTTACCTGGAGGCAGGTATTTCAGCTGGTTGTTGCCAGTCTTACCTGGAGGCAAGGTATTTCAGCTGGTTTTGTTGTTGGCCCAGTCTTACCTGTAGGCAGGTATTTCAGCTGTTTGTTGTTGGCCAGTCTTACCCTGGAGGCAGGTATTTCAGCTGGTTGTTGGCCAGTCTTACCGGAGGCAGGTATTTTCAGCTGGTTGTTGGCCAGTCTTACCTGGAGGCAGCTATTTAAGTTGGTTGTTGGCCAGTCTTACCTAGGAGGCAGGTATTTCCAGCTGGTTGTTTGGCCAGTCTTACCTGGAGGCGGGTATTTCAGCTGGGTTTGGCCAGTCTTACCTGGAGGCAGGTATTTCAGCTGGTTGTTGGCCAGTCCCTTACCTGGAGACAGGTATTTCAAGCTAGTTGTTGGCCAGTCTTACCTGGGAGGCAGGTATTTCAGCTGGTTGTTTGGCCAGTCCTTACCTGGAGGCAGGTATTTCAGCTGGTTGTTGGCCAGTCCTTACCTGGAGGGCAGGTATTTCCAGCTGGTTGTTGGCCAGTCTTACCTGGAGGCAGGTATTTGTTCAGCTGTTGTTGTTGGCCAGTCCTTACCTGGAGGCAGGTATTTCAGCTGGTTTGTTGGCAGTCTTACCTGGGAGGCAGGTATTCCGGCTGGTTGTTGGCCATTCTACTGGAGGCAGGTATTTCAGCTGGTTGTTGGCCAGTCTTACCTGGAGGCAGGTTTTCAGCTGGTTGTTGGCCAGTCTTAACCTGGAGGCAGGTATTTCAGCTGGTTGTTGGTCAGTCTTACCTGGAGTAGGTATTTCAGCTGGTTGTTTGGCCAGTCTTACCTGGAGGCAGGTATTTCAGCTGGTTGTTGGGCCAGTCTTACCTGGAGGCAGGTATTTCAGCTGGTTGTTGGGCCAGTCTTACCTGGAGGCAGGTATTTCAGCTGGCTTGTTGGCCAGTCTTACCTGGAGTGCAGGTATTTCAGCTGGTTGTTGCCAGTCTTTACCTGGAGGCAGGTATTCCGCTGGTTGTTGGCCAGTCTTACCCTGGAGGCAGAGGTATTTCAGCTGGTTTGTTGGCCATTCTTACCTGGGGCAGGTATTTCAGCTAGTTTGGTTTTTGGCCAGTCTTACCTGGAGGTAGGTATTTAAGTTGGGTTGTTGGCCAGTCTTACCTGGAGGTAGGTATTTCACGCTGGTTGTTGGCCAGTCTTACCTGGAGGCAGGTAATTTCAGCTGTTGTTGGCCAGTCTCAGGTGTCGTAGGGACCTCAGCCTGCCGATCTCTGGACAGATGACTTGCAGAGCGTTGTCACTCAGGTCTAAAGACTGCAGCCGGGTCAGGTTACCTATAGCTGAGGAAAGGTTACCGGGATAGCTGAGGACAGGTTTACCGATAGCTTGAGGACAGGTTACCGATAGCTGAGGACAGGTTAACTGCGATAGCTGAGGACAGGTTAACCGATAGCTGAGAACAGGTTACCGATAAGCTGAGGCAGTTTCAAACATCACCTTTAAGTTAGAACCTCCTCATGGGTAACCGGTTATCAGCTACTCAGAAAACATTATACACTCAACGATATTTTGATTCAATAACAACTGCTTGTTTACTGTGTAAACTTTCAAATGACAACACTGTTGATTGGGATCCCTGTATTTGTACAGGGATCCCATGGCAGCAGCTACTCTTCCTTGGGGTTTATTATGGATCCCCATTAGTTTCCTGCCAAGGCAAGCAGCTACTCTTCCTGGGGTTTATTATGGATCCCCATTAGTTCCTGCCAAGGCAGCAGCTACTCTTCCTGTGGTTTATTATGGATCCCCATTAGTTCCTGCCAAGGCAGCAGCTACTCTTCCTGGGGTTATTAAGGATCCCCATTTAGTTCCTGCCAAGGCAGCAGCTACTCTTCCTGGGTCCAGCAAAATTAAGGCAGTTTATACAATTTTAAAAACATGGACAATACATTCATAACAGATTTCACAACACATTAAGTGTGTTCCCTCAGGCCTCTACTCTACTACCACATATCTACAACACTAAATCCATGTGTACGTGTTGTGTCTAGTGTGTATGTTATTGTGGTGTGGTGGGTATGCATGTGTCTGTGCCTATGTTTTGTGTTGCTTCACAGTCCCTGCTGTTCCATAAGGTCTGTATTTTTATAAAAATCCTATTCTACTGCTTGCATCAGTTACTTGGATGTGGAATAGAGTTCCATGTAGTCATGGCTCTATGTAGTACTGACACGTGTTACGTGGAAGTAACTCAGTATAATAGTATTGGCCATGGAAGTCACTCAATCAGTATAATAGTATTGGGCCATGGAAGTTCACTCAGTATAATAGTATTGGCCATGGAAGTAACTCAGTATAAATAGTATTGGCCATGGAAGTCACTCAGTATAATAGTATTGGTCCATGGAAGTCACTCAGTATATATGTATTGGCCATGGAAGTAACTCAGTTAATAGTATTGGCCATGGAAGTACTCAGTATAATAGTATTGGCCATGGAAGTAACCTCAGTATAATAGTATTGGCCATGGAAGTAACTCAGTATATAGTATTAGCCATGGAAGTAACTCAGTATAATAGCATTGGCCTCCTGTAAAGTGAACTGGGGTGATATCAATGAGAAATCACCTTGGGAGACGCTGGTTTATTGTTTTTGGAATGGCAGATACCCTTGAAGACAAAGAGCAACCCGCCACTTTGAAAGACTGAACAACAAGTAAAAAACACCAACATCGTGAAAGAATACAACACCATTGATTTGATTACTTCCCCAAATACAGTGCATCTGTAACTGTAGCGCCATCTAGTGGATGAATAAAAACTAGCGCCATCTAGTGGATGAATAAAAACAGCTGTCGCCACAGTTCCTATGCATTCCTGCCCGATGTATTTCCTACAGCAAGAAAATATGCTTTTTCTAATACCTTTCTATACTTACAGCTCTATTGAGTTGGGGCGCTTCTATACTTACAGCTCGATTGAGTTTGGGGAGCTTCTATACTTACAGCTCTATTGAGTTGGGGAGCTTCTATACTTACAGCTCTATTAGAGTTGGGGAGCTTCTATACTTACGTCTCTAATTGAGTTGGGGAGCTTCTATACTTACAGCTCTATTGAGTTTGGGGAGCTTCTATACTTACAGCTCTATTGAGTTGGGGAGCTTCTAATACTTACAGCTCTATTTGAGTTGGGGAGCTTCTATACTTACAGCTCTATTGAGTTGGGGAGCTTCTATACTTCAGCTCTATTAAGATGGGGAGCTTCTATACTTACGCTCTATTGAGTTTGGGGAGCTTCTATACTTTACAGCTCTATTAAGTTTGTGGAGCTTCTATACTTACACTCTATTAAGATGGGGAGCTTCTATACTTACAGCTCTATTGAGTTGGGGAGCTTCTATACTTACAGCTCTATTGAGTTGGGGAGCTTTCTATACTTACAGCTCTATTTGAGTTGGGGAGCTTCTATACTTACAGCTCTATTGATTTGGGGGAGCTTCTATACTTACAGCTCTATTAAGTTGGGGAGCTTCTATACTTACAAGCTCTATTGAGTTGGGGGAGCTTCCTATACTTACAGCTCTATTGAGTTGGGGAGCTTCTATACTTACAGCTCTATTGGTTGGGGAGCTTCTATACTTACAGCTCTATTGAGTTGGGGGAGCTTCTTATACTTCAGCTCTATTGAGTTTAGGGGACGTTCTATACTTACAGCTCTATTGAGTTGGGGAGCTTCTATACTTACAGCTCTATTGAGTTGGGGAGCTTCTATACTTACAGCTCTATTGAGTTGGGGAGGCTTCTATACTTACAGCTCTATTGAGTTGGGAGCTTCTATACTTACAGCTCTATTAATTTGGGGAGCTTCTATACTTACAGCTCTATTAAGTTGGGGAGCTTCTGTGCAAGATTATCCGCTGCAGAAAGGAGAGGAAAGCATGTTTTTAGAACACAGACCACAATGCCAACTAACCTGTAAAATCAGCAACTCATCTCTGTGTTCGTTCATTGTCATGCCACCGATATGAATGACCTGCCGTTGATAGAAACCGGACTACATCCCTAAGAGCTCGGAGCCAGGCTACAGAATGAGAGCTACCACACATAATTCTGGATCTAAACTACGCCGGACATACACCTAGCTCTGATCCAAGGTGTTTACGTGCGTCTTGAAGGCTCAGTGTCAGCAAGCAGCGTGTAACAGCCTGGACCAGAGAGGACCCCACCGGTCATACCCGCGTGTAACAGGCTGTACCAGAGACCCCAACCGGTCAGTACCCAGCGTTTAACAGGCTGGACCAGAGACCCCACCGGTCAGTAACCAGCGTGTAACAGCCTGGACCAGAGACCCCGCCGGTCAGTACCAGCGTGTAACAGCCTGGACCAGAGACCCCCCCGGTCAGTACCAGCGTGTAACAGCCTGGACCAGAGACCCCACCGGTCAGTACCCACCGGTGTAACAGCCTGGACCCGAGACCCCACCGTAAGAAAAGTACCAGCGTGTACAGGCTGGACCAGAGACCCCGCCGGTCAGTACAGCGTGTAACAGGCTGGACCAGAGAACCCGCCGGTCAAGTCCAGCGTGTAACAGCCTGGACCAGAGACCCCACCGGTCCAGTACCAGCGTGTAACAGCCTGGACCAGAGACCCCACCGGTCAGTACCCACCGTGTTACCAGCCTGGACCAGAGACCCCACCCGGTCAGTACCAGCGTGTAACAGCCTGGACCAGAGACCCCGCCGGTCAGTACCAGCGTGTAACAGGCTGGACCAGGAGACCCCACCGGTCAGTACCAGCGTGTAACAGGCTGGAACCAGAGACCCCACCGGTTCAGTACCCAGCGTGTAACAGGCTGGACCAGAGACCCCCGCCGGTGCAGTACCCCAGCGTGTAACAGGCTGGACCGGTCGTACCAGCGTGTACAGGCTGGACCGGTCAGTACCAAGCGTGTAACAGGCTGGACCGGTCAGTACCAGCGTGTAACAGGCTGGACCGTCGTACCAAGCGTGTACAGGCTGGACCAGAGACCCCACCGGTCAGATACCCCACCAAGCGTTGTAACAGCCTGGACCCAAGAGACCCCACCGGTCAGTACCAGCGTGTAATCAGGCTGGACCAGAGACCCCCGCCGGTCAGTACCGAGCGTGTACAGGCTGGACCGGTCAGTACCAGCGTGTAACAGGCTGGCCCGGTCAGTACCAGCGTGTACAAGCTGGACCCGGTCCAGTACCATCGTGTAACAAGCTGGACCGGTCAGTACCAGCGTGTAACAGGCTGGACCGGTCAGTATCAGCGTGTAACAGGCTGGACCAGAGACCCTCACCGGTCAGTACCAGCGTGTAACAGCCTGGACCCAGAGACCCCGCCGGTCAGTACCAGCGTGTTAACCCAGCCTGGACCGAGACCCCGCCGGTCGTACCAGCGTGTAAACAGGCTTGGACTAGAGACCCCACCGGTCAGTACCCAGCGTGTAACAGGCTGGACCAGGACCCCACCGGTCAGTACCAGCGTGTAACAGGCTGGACCTAGTAGACCCCACCGGGTCAGTATACCGCAGCGTGTAACAGCCTGGACCAGAGACCCACCGGTCAGTACCCAGCGTGTAACAGGCTGGACCAGAGACCCCGCCGGTCAGTACCAGCGTGTAACAGGCTGGACCAGAGACCCCCCGCCGGTCCAGTACCCAGCGTGTAACAGGCTGGACCAGAGACCCCCCCGGTCAGTACCCCAGCGTGTACACAGCCTGGACCAGAGACCCCGCCGGTCAGTACCAGCGTGTAACAGGCTGGACCAGAGACCCCACCGGTCAGTACCAGCGTGTAACAGGCTGGACCAGAGACCCCGCCGGTCAGTACGAGCGTGTAACAAGCCCTGACCAGAGACCCCAAGCCAGGTCAGTACCAGCGTGTAACAGGCTGGACCGGTCCCAGTACCAGTAGAGAACCTGGTTTGATTCCAAGCTTTGTCGGCAGCCGGCCGCGACCGGAGATCCCATGGGGGCGGCGCACAGTTGGCCCAGACGCCATCCAGGGTAGGTAGGGTTTGGGCGGCAGGGATTTCCTTTGTCCCAACTAGCGACTCCTGTGGCGGCTGGGCGGCAGTGCAAACGCTGACTCAGTCGCCAGGTTGTACGGTGTTTCCTCCAGCACATTGGTGCGGCTGGCTTCCGGGTTGAGCGGGCACTGTGTCAAGAAGTAGTGCGGCTAGGTTGGGTTGTGTTTCGGGAACGCACGTCTCTCAACAACCTTCGCCTCTCCCGTGTCCGTAACGGGAGTTGTAGCGATGGGACGAGACTATAACTACCCATTGGATACCACGAAATTGGGGAGTAAAAAGAGGGTAAAAAAATATATATATATTTTTTTTAATGGAGGTCCTCATCCAAATCGAGGTTAGTACTTGCTGTTTTGATGTCCAGCAAGCTCTTTTTGGTCATATGTAAACGATGCCCCGAACATAATGGAAAAAAATGTTTTTGTTAGATCAGCGCAAAGAAAACACACACACAAAATACCACAATTGGTCAGGAGCCTGTAAAACGGCGGCCATCCCCTCCGGGCGCCATTCTTTCCACATCACTTCAACACCACACTAACCCCAGGCTCCTGCTAGTACTGTGGTCTGTCTGACTACAACAATGACAGTCATAGTCTTTTTTCTATTTTAAGGCAATGACTGGATGGTTTAGCACCTTGCATGCTATGAGACAGACGTGTCCAGAAGGGTGTAACCTTTGGTGGTCTTTTTAAAACTTCCCTCTCTATCCCAGGTGGTCATTTTTAAACTCCCTCTCTATCCCAGGTGGTCATATTAAACTGACTCCTCTCTCTATCCCAGGTGTTATTGGAAAACTCCTTCTCTAGCCGCAGGTGGTCATTTTAAACTCCCTCTTATTTTAAAACTCCCTCTCCCAGGTGGTTGGTCATTTAAAACTCCCTCTCTATCCCAGGTGGTCCATTTTAAAAAAACTCCCTCTCTCTATCCCAGGTGGTCAATATTAAAACTCCCTCTCTATCCGCAGGTGGTCTCCATTTGGGTTATAACTCCCTCTCTATCCCAGGTGGTTGGGGTGGTCATATTAAACTCCCTCTCTTCCATCCCAGGTGGTCATCCTCGTCTATCCCAGGTGTCATTTTAAACTCCCTCTCTATCCCAGGTGGTCATTTTAAAACTCCCTCTCTATCCCAGGTGGTTATATTAAAACTCCCCTCTCTATCCCAGGTGTCATATTAAAACTCCCTCTCTATCCCAGTGGTCATTTAAAACTCCTCTCTATCCCAGGTGGTTATATTAAAACTCCCTCTCTATCCCAGGGTGGTATATTCTTAAAAACTCCCTCTCTATCCCAGGTGGTCATTTTAAAACTCCCCTCTCTATCCCAGGTGGTCATTTTAAAACTCCCTCTCTACTCCCACGTGGTCTTTTAAAAACTCCCTCTCTATCCCAGGTGTCATTTTTAAAACTCCCTCTCTATCCCAGGTGGTCATATTAAAACTCCCTCTCTATCCCAGGTGTTCATTTTAAAACTCCCTCTCCGGTGGTCCATATTAAACTATCCCAGGTGGTTATATTAAACTCCCTCTCTATCCCAGGTGGTTATATTAAAACTCCCTCTCTATCCCAGGTGTCATATTAAAACTCCCTCTCTATCCCCAGGTGGTCATTTTAAACTCCCTCTCTATCCCAGGTGGTTATTTTAAACTCCCTCTCTATCCCAGGTGGTCATATTAACTCCCTCTCTATCCCAGGTGGTCATTTTATATCCCCGGTGGTTAAAACTCCCTCTCTATCCCAGGTGGTCATATTAAAAACTCCCTCTCTATCCCAGGTGGTCATTTTTAAACTCCCTCTCTATCCCAGGTGGTCATATTAAACTCCCTCTCTATCCCAGGTGGTTCATATTAAACTCCCTCTCTATCCCAGGTGGTCATTTTAAACTCCCTCTCTATCCAGGTGGTCATATTAAACTCCCTCTCTATATCCCAGTCCTTTGTGGTCTATTTTAATTTAACTCCCTCTCTATCCCAGTGGTCATATTAAAACTCCCTCTCCTATCCCAGGTGGTTATTTTAAAACTCCCTCTCTATCCCAGGTGGTCATATTAAAACTCCCTCTCTATCCCAGGTGGTCATTTTAAAAACTCCCTCTCTATCCCAGGTGGTCATTTTAAACTCCCTCTCTATCCCAGGTGGGTCATTTTAAAACTCCCTCTCTGTCCTATTAAAACTCCCCCAGGTGTTAGTTTTAAACTCCCTCTCTATCCCAGGTGGTCATTTTAAAACTCCCTCTCTATCCCAGGTGGTTTTTAAACACTCCCTCTCTCTATCCAGGTGGTCATATTAAACTCCCCTCTCTATCCCAGGTGGTTATTAACTCCCTCTCTAAAACCTCCCTCTCTATCCCAGGTGGTCATATTAAACTCCCTCTCTATCCCAGGTGGGTTAAACTCCCTTTTTGGTCAAACTCCCTCTCTATCCAGGTGGTCATATTAAAACTCCCTCTCTATCCCAGGTGGTCATTATATCCCGCTCTAAACCCCTCTCTATCCCAGGTGGTCATATTTAAACTCCCTCTCTATCCCAGGGTCATATTAAACTCAGTCTATTCCAAGGTGGTCATAACACTCCCTCTCTATCCAGGTGGGCCTACTAAAACTCCTCTCTATCCCAGGTGGTAATTTTAAAACTCGCCTCTCTATCCCAGTGGTTCTAAAACTCCCTCTCTATCCCAGGTGGTGATTTTAAACTCTGTCATGTGCCTTAAGCAGGTTGTCCATTTTGAAAACCCCTCTCTATCCCCGTGTAAGTCCCTCTGGATAAGGAACTCCTCTCTATCCCAGGTGCTATTAAAACTGGCCTCTCTAACCAATGTCATATTAAAACTCCGCGTCTCTAGCCCAGGTGGTCATTTTAAAACTCCTCTCTATCCCAGGTGGTCATATCAAAACTCCCTCTCTATCCCAGGTGGTCATATTAAAACTCCCTCTCTATCCCAGGTGGTCATATTAAAACTCCCTCTCTATCCCAGGTGGTCATATTAAAACTCCCTCTCTATCCCAGGTGGTCATTATTAAAACTCCCTCTCTATCCCAGGTGGTCATATTAAAACTCCCTCTCTATCCCAGGTGGTCATATTAAAACTCCCTCTCTATCCCAGGTGGTTATTTTAAAAGACTCCCTCTCTACCCAGGTGGTTATATTAAAACTCCTCTCTATCCAGGTGGTATATTAAACTGCCCTCTCTATCCGCAGGTGGTTATAGATTAAACTCCATCTCTATCCCAGGTGGTTAATATTAAACCTCTCTCTATCCGCAGGTGGTTATATTAAAACTCCCTCTCTAATCCCAGGTGGTTATATTAAAACTCCCTCTCTATATCCGCAGGTGGTCATATTAAAACTCCCTCTCTATCCCAGGTGGATTTATATTAAACTCCCTCTCTATCCCAGGTGGTTATATTAAACTCCCTCTCTATCCGCGGTGGTTATCTTAAAACTCCCTCTCTATCCCTAGGTGTCTATATTAAACTCCTCTCTATCCCCAGGTGGTTATATTAAAACTCCCTCTCTATCCCAGGTGGTATATAAACTCCCTCTCTATCCCAGGTGGTTTTGTATTAAACTCCCTCTCTATCCTCCCAGGTGGTTATTTTAAAACTCCCTCTCTATCCCAGGTGGTCATATTAAAACGTCCCTCTCTATCCCAGGTGGGTTATAGTTAAAACTTCCCTCTCTACCCAGGTGGTTATTTAAACTCCCTCTCTATCCCAGGTGGTTATATTAAAAACTCCCTCTCTATCCCATGTGGTCATTATTAAAACTCCCTCTCTATCCCAGGTGGTTTATATTAAAACTCCCTCTCTATCCCAGGTGGTTATATTAAAACTCCCATCTCTATCCCAGGTGGTTTATTAAAACTCTCCCTCTCTATCCCAGGTGGTTATATTAAAACTCCCCTCTCTATCCCAGGTGGTTTATATTAAAACCCCTCTCTATCCCAGGTGGTCATATTAAACTCCCTCTCTATCCCAGGTGTCAATTATTTTAAAACTCCCTCTCTATCCCAGGTGGTTTATATATAAAACTCCCTCTCTATCCAGGTGGTTATATAAATCTCCCTCTCTATCCCCGGTGGTTATATTAAAACTCCCTCTCTGATCCCAGTGGTTATATTAAAACTCCCTCTCTATCCCAGGTGGTTATATAAAACTCCCTCTCTTCCCAGTGGTTATTATTAAAACTCCCTCCTATCCCAGGTAGTTATATTAAAAACTCCCTCTCTATCCCAGGTGTTTATATTAAAACTCCCTCTCTATCCAGGTGGTTTATATTAAAACTCCCTCTCTATCCCAGGTGGTTATATTAAAAACTCCCTCTCTATATCCCAGGTGTTATATTAAAACTCCCTCTCTAATCCCAGGTGGTCATATTAAAACTCCCTCTCTATCCCAGGTGGTTATCATTAAACTCCCCCTCTATCGCCAGGTGGTTTATATTAAACTCCCTCTCTATCCCTAGGTGGTTATATTAAAAACTCCCGTCTCTATCCCAGGTGGTTATTTTAAAACTCCCTCTCTATCCCAGGTGGTTAATATTAAAAAACTCCCTCTCTATCCAGGTGGTCATATTAAAAACTCCCTCTCTATCCCAGGTGGGTCATATTAAAACTCCCTCTCTATCCCAGGTGGTTTATATTAAAACTCCCTCTCTATCCCAGGTGGTGCATATTAAAACTCCCTCTCTATCCCAGGTGGTTATTATTAAAACTCCTCTCTATCCCAGGTGGGTTGTTATATTAAAACCTCCCTCTCTATCCCAGGTGGTTATTTAAACTCCCTATCTAGATCCCAGGTGGTTTTATATATTAAAACTCCCTCTCTATCCCAGGTGGTTATATTAAAACTCCCTCTCTATCCCAAGTGGTTATATTAAAACTCCCTCTCTATCCCAGGTGTTATATTAAAACTCCCTCATCTATCCAGTGTGGTTATATTAAAACTCCCTCTCTATCCCAGGTGGTTATATTAAAACTCCCTCTCTCTAATCCCAGGTGGTTATATTAAAAACTCCCTCTCTAATCCAGGTGGTTATATTTTAAAACTCCCCTCTCTATCCCAGGTGGTTATAATAAAAAGACTCCCTCTTCTATCCCAGGTGGTGATATATTAAAACTCCCTCTCTATCCCAGGTGGTCCATATTAAAAACTCCCGTCTCTATCCCAGGTGGTTATATTAAACTCCCTCTCTTATCCCAGCCGTGGGTTATATTAAACTACTCCCTCTCTATCCCAGGTGGGTTTATTTAAAACTCCCTCTCTATCCAGGTTGGTTATATTTAAAACTCCCTCTCTATCCCAGGGTGTTATATTAAAACTCCCGTCTCTATCCCGAGTGGTTATATTAAAACTCCCTCTCTATCCCAGGTGGTTATATTAAAACTCCCTCTCTATCCCAGGTGGTTATATTAAAACTCCCTCTCTATCCAGGGTGGTTATATAAAACTCCCTCTCTATCCCTGTGGTGCATTATTTAAAACTCCTCTCTATCCCAGGTGGTTATTTTAAAACTCCCTCTCTATCCCAGGTGTTAATAATTAAAACTCCCTCTCTATCCCAGGTGTTTATTTTAAAACTCACTCTCTATCCCAGTGGTTATATTAAACTCCCTCTCTATCCCAGGTGGTTATATTAAAACTCCTCTCTATCCCAGGTGGTTATATTAAAAACTCCCTCTCTATCCCAGGTGGTATATTAAAAACTCCCTCTCTATCCCAGGTGTTCATATTAAAACTCCCCTCTCTATCCCAGGTGGTTATATAAAACTCCCTCTCTATCCCAGGTGGTCATATTTAAAACTCCCTCTCTATCCAAGGTGGTCATATTAAAACTCCCTCTCTATCCCAGGTGGTTATTTAAACTCCCTCTCTATCCCAGGTGGTCATATTAAAACTCCCTCTCTATCCCAGGTGGTCATGATTAAAACTCCCTCTCTATCCACAGGTGGTTAATATTAAAACGCCCTCTCTATCCCAGGTGGTCATATATTAAAACTCCCCTCTCTATCCCAGGTGGTCATATTAAAACTCCCTCTCTATCCCAGGTGGGCATATTTTAAAACTCCCTCTCTATCCCAGGTGGTCCATTTTAAAACTCCCTCTCTATCCCAGGTGGTCATATTAAAAACTCCCTCTCTATCCCAGGTGGCCATATTAAAACTCCCTCTCTATCGCCAGGTGGTATTATTAAACTCCCTCTCTATCCCAGGTGGTATATTAAAATTCCCTCTCTATCCCAGGTGGTCATATTAAAACTCCCTCTCTATCCCAGGGTGGCCATTTAAATACACTCCCTCTCTATCCACAGGTGGCCATATAAAACTCTCCTCTCTCTATCCCAGGTGGCCATTTTAAAACTCCCTCTCCTATCCAGTGGCCATTTAAAACTCCCTCTCTATCCAGGTGTGGTTATATTAAAACTCCCTCTCTATCCCAGTGTGTCATTTTAAAACTCCCTCTCTGATCCCAGGTGGTTATATTAAACTCCCTCTCTATCCCAGGTGGTCATATTAAAACTCCCTATCTATCCCAGGTGGTCATATTAAAAACTCCCTCTCTTATCCCAGGTGGTTATATTAAAACTCCTCTCTATCCCAGGTGGTCATAATTAAAACTCCCTCTCTATCCCAGTGTGGTCATATTAAAACTCCCTCTCTATCCCGGTGGTCAGATTTAAAACTCCCTCTCTATCCCAGGTGGCCATTTTAAAACTCCCTCTCTATCCCAGGTGGTTATATTAAAACTCCCTCTCTATCCCAGGTTGGTTTCATATTAAATACTCCCTGCTCTAATCCCAGGTGGTCATATTAAACTCCCTCTCTATCCCAGGTGGGCCATATATTAAACTCCCTCTCTATCCCAGGTGGTATATTAAACTCCCACCTCTTCTATCCCAGGTGGTCATATATTAAAACTCCCTCTCTATCCCAGGTGGTCATTATTAAAACTCCCTCTCTATCCCAGGTGGTCATATTAAAACTCCCTCTCTATCCCAGGTGGTCATACATTTTAAAACTCCCTCTCTAATCCCAAGGTGGTCATTTTAAAACTCCCTCTCTATCCCAGGTGGTCATTTTAAAACTCCCTCTCTATCCCAGGTGGCCATATTAAAACTCCCTCTCTATCCAAGGTTGGTCATTTTAAAACTCCCCTCTCTATCCCAGGTGGGTCATATTAAAACTCCCTCTCTATCCCAGGTGGGTCATTTTAAAACTCCCCCTCATCTATCCCAGGGGGCCATTTTAAAAACTCCCCCTCTCTATCCAGGTGGTTTTTATATTAAACACTCCCTCTCTATCCCCAGGTGGTCATATTAAACTCCCTCTCTATCCCTAGGCTGTGGTATATATTAAAACTCCCTCTCTATCCCAGGTGGGCCATTTTTAAACTCCCTCTCTATCCCAGGTGGTCCATTTTAAAACTCCCTCTCTATCCAGGTGGCCATTTTAAAACTCCCTCTCTTATCCCAGGTTGGCCATTTTAAAACTCCCTCTCCTATCCCAGGTGGTTATATTAAACTCCCTGCTATCCAGGTGCCATATTTAAAACTCGCCTCTCTATCCCAGGTGGCACATTTTAAACTCCCTCTCTATCCCAGGTGGTTAATATTAAAACCCCTCTCTATCCCAGGTGGCCATGTTAAAACTCCCTCTCTATCCCAGGTGGTCATTTTAAAACTCCTCTCTATCCCAGGTGGCCATTTTAAAACTCCCTCTCTATCCCCAGGTGGCCATTTTAAAACTCCCTCTCTATCCCAGGTGGCATTCATTTTAAAACTCCCTCTCTATCCCAGGTGGCCATTTTAAAACTCCCTCTACTTATACCCGGTGGTTCATTATTAAAACTCCCTCTCTATCCCAGTGTTGTCATATTAAAACTCTCTCTCTATCCCAGGTGGCCATTTTAAAACTCCCTCTCTTATCCCAGGTGTGATATTAAACTCCCTCTCTATCCCAGGGTGGTTATATTAAACTCTCCTCTCTATCCCAGTGGTTATATTAAACTCCCTCTCTATCCCCAGGTGGCCATTTTAAACTCCCTCTCTATCCCAGGTGGTATATTTAAAACTCCTCTCTATCCAGGTGGCCATTTTAAACTCCCTCTCTATCCCAGGTGGCCATTTTAAACTCCCTCTCTATCCAGGTGGTTATATTAAACTCCCTCTCTCTCCAGGTGGCCATTTTAAAAACTCCCTCTCTATCCCAGGTGGTCATTTTAAAACTCCTCTCTATATCCCCAGGTGGCCATTTTAAAACTCCCTCTCTTATCCCAGGGGGTCCATTTTAAAAACTCCCTCTCTATCCCAGTGTGGCCATTTTAAAAACTCCCTCTCTATCCCCAGGTGGCCATTTTAAAACTCCCTCTCTATCCCAGGTGGCCATTTTAAAACTCTCTCTCTCTATCCCAGGTGGCCATTTTAAAAACTCCCTCTCTATCCCAGTTGGTCATATTAAACTCCCCCTCTCTATCCCAGGTGGTTGTTGGAAAAAGAGAAGCATTGTCCTCCCTAAACCGTCCTGGTTAATAAAGGAACCTCAATAAAATAGATTCTCCTCTCTTCCTTCCTCTCTCTCTCTCTCTCTCTCCATGTCTGTCTCCTCAGAGCTGAATCTGCTGTCGCCATTTTACTGTTACCCAGAAGCCTTCTGGCCTGCCTGCAACTCACCCTGGAGACATTGTCACGCTGCAGTCAGCCAATGTTTACCATCATCTACCCCCAGAACTGTTCCCCCTCAGAGAGACCGCCCTGGCTGGGGTACACCGAAGGTAACTCACCCTGACCCATAACTGCTGACCATAACCACCCATAATCCTAACCACCCCTGACCCTAACCACCATAACCTCCTGACCCTAACCACCCATAACCCCTGACCCTAACCACCGCATAACCCCTGACCCTAACCACCCATAACCCCTGACCCTAACCACCCATAACCCCTGACCCTAACCACCCCTGACCCAAACCACCCATAACCCCTGACCCTAACCACCCCTGTCCCTAACCACCCATAACCCCTGACCCCAACCACCCCTGTCCCCAACCACCCATAACCCCTGTCCCCAACCACCCATAACCCCTGACCCTAACCACCCATAAACCCTGACCCTAACCACCCATAACCCCTGACCCTAACCACCCATAACCCCTGACCCTAACCACCCATAACCCCTGACCCTAACCACCCATAACCCCTGACCCTAACCACCCATAACCCCTGAACCCAACCACCCATAACCCCTGACCCTAACCACCCATAACCCCTGACCCTAACCACCCATAACGCCTGACCCTAACCAACCCCTGTCCACCCAACCACCCATAACCCTGACCTAAACCACCCATAACCCCTGACCCTAACCACCCAGAACCCCTGACCCTAACCACCCCATAAACCCCTGACCCTAAAACCACCCCTGACCCCAAACCAACCCATAACCCCTGACCCTAACCACCCCTGTCCCTCTAACCACCCATAACCCCTGACCCCAACCACCCCTGTCCCCAACCACCCATAACCCCTGTCCCCAACCACCCATAACCCTGACCCTAACCACCCATAAACCTGACCCTAACCACCCATAACCCCTAACCACCCATAACCCCTGACCCTAACCACCCATAACCCCTGACCCTAACCACCCATAACCCCTGAACCCAACCACCCATAACCCCTGTCCCCAACCACCCATAACACCCTAACCCCTGACCCTAACCACCCATAACCCCTTATCCTAACCACCCCTGACCCCAACCACCCATAACCCCTGACCCTAACCCTGAAGGTCTCACAGGATGTGCATCTTTCTCACTACTTTACTCCCTCTAATAGCCTCTCTCTCTCTCTCTCTGCTCTCCCTCTCAATTCAATTTAAGGGCTTTATTGGCATGGGAAACGTATGTTAACATTCACAAAGCAAGTGAAGTAGATAGTAAACAAAAGTGAAATAAATATTAACAGTAAACATTACACTCAGAAGTTCCAAAAGAATAAAGACATTTCAAATGTCATATTATGTATATATACAGTGTTGTAACAATGTGCAAAGAGTTAAAGTACAAATGGGAAAATAATCAACATAAATATTTACAATGGTGTTTGTTCTTCACTGGTTGCCCTTTTCTTGTGGCAACAGGTCACAAATCTTGCTGCTGTGTGATGGCACACTGTGGTTTTTCACCCAGTAGATATGGGAGTTTATCAAAATTGGGTTGTGTTTTCAAATTCTTTGTGGATCGCTGTAATCTGAGGGAAATATGTGTCATACATTTGGCAGGAGGTTAGGAAGTGCAGCTCAGTTTCCACCTCATTTGTGGGCAAGTGATGCACATAGCCTGGTCTTCTCTTGAGAGAAAGTCTGCCTACGGCGGCCTTTCTCAATAGCAAAGGCTATGCTCACTGAGTCGTGTACATAGTCAAAGCTTTCCTTAAGTTTTGGGTCAGTCACAGTGGTCAGGTATGCTGCCACTGTGTACTCTCTGTTTAGGGCCAAATAGCAATTCTAGTTTGCTCTGTTTTTTTGTTAATTCTCTCTGATTTCTCTGCTCTTCCTCTCTTCTCTCTCTCGTCTCTTCACATCTCCCCGCTCTCAGTCTCATAACTCTCTCTCTCTCTCTGCATCTTATCCTCCCTAGTCTCCTCTCTCGTCTCTACTCTCGCTCTCTCTCCCTCCTCGCGCGCTTCTCTCTCGTCAATCCCTTTATCTCTATGCTCTCTCTATATCTCCTTTCTCTCTGATCGCCTCTCTCTCCCTGCTCATCTCTGCTCTCCTCCTCTCTCTGATCTCTCTGGAAATCTCATCTCTCTCTCTCTAGTCTCTCTCTCTTATATCGATCTCTCCTCATCGCTCTCTCTCTCTCTCTCCCTCTCGCGCTCTCTCTCTCTCTCTCTCTCCCTTTCTCTCTGCTCTCCTCTCTCTCTGCTCTCTCTCTGCTCTCTCCTCACTCTCCCTCTCTGCCTCTCTCTCTCTCTCTCTCTGCTCTTTCCTCTCTCTCTCTCTCTCTCCAGAACCACAGTGAGTTTCGTGGCCTACTGCTGTTCCAGTCAGTGTGTTCGGACATTTCAGCTGCAACAATGACATCATGGTGCCTCCTCCTCTTCCTCTCCCTTCAGTCATCATCTCCAGAAGATAGAGGATGGATGTGGGAGTCTTCCAGTCCTGAGCCTCTTAGGAAGACATGCATAGCCTCTGGACTGGTGGACATGAAGAACTGAACCTCTGAGGAGGACATGCATAGCCTCTGGACTGGTGGACATGAAGAACTGAACCTCTGAGGAACATGCATAGCCTCTGGACTGGTGGACAAGAAGAACTGAACCTCTGAGGAGGACATGCATAGCCTCTGGACTGGTGGACATGAAGAACTGAAAAAACCTCTGAGGAGGACATGGTTAGCCTCTGGACTGGTTGTGACATGAAGAAAAACTAGAACCTCTGATGGAGGACAATGCATAGCCTCTGACGGGTGGACATGAAGAAGCTGAACCTTCTGAGTGAACATGCATAGCCTCTGGACTGGTGTACAATGAAGAACTGAAACCTACTGAGGAGGACATGCAATAGCCTCTGGACTGTGGACATGAAGAACTGAACCTCTGAGGCGGACATGCATAGCGCTCTGGACTGTGTGACCTGGAAGAAACTGAACCCATCTGAGGAGGACATGATGCTAGCCGCTGGAATGGTGAGCATGAAAGAACTGAACACTTCTGAGAACATTCGTTAGCCTCTGGCCTTGTGGGACAGAAGAATCTGAACCTCTTAGGAGGAACATTGTTAGCTCTGGACTGGTGGAGACATGAAGACCTGGACCCTCTGAGGAGACTGGTTAGCCGTCTGGACTGGTGGACAAGAAGAACTGAACCTCTGAGGAGGACATGGTTGACATGCCTCTGATGGACTGGTTGCCTCTGGACAAGGAATGTTGCCTCAAAGTGCTTTTTTGTCTTTGTGGAGGAAAATCTATTTTGATCATTTCTATGGATTTTTACATGGCACTGGATGACAAAAAGTGTTTGAAGAATCTCACTTAGTCCGAAATTGCATCCTACACACATCTTTCGTAACCTGTTGTGTAAATATGTAGTACTGGTAGGGTAAACCTGTTGTAAATATGTAGTACTGGTTAGGGGTATTGCCCCCCACTCCAATCCTGAGGGACGAGAAGGTTAGTCACATTAGTTCTATAGGTGTTGAGACTCCACCAGGGATTTCTATAGAATGTTGAGACTCCACAGGTTCTATAGAATGTTGAGACTCCACAGGGGTTCTATAGAATGTTGAGACTCATCCACCAGGGTTCTATAGAATGTTGAGACTCCCACAGGGTTTCTATAGAATGTGAGACTCCACAGGGTTCTATAATGTTGAGACTCCACCAGGGTTCTCTAGAGTGTTGAGACTCCACCAGGGTTCTATAGAATGTGAGACTCCACCAGGGTTTCTGTAGAATGTTGAGACTCCACAGGGTTCTATAGAATGGTTGAGACTCCACCAGGGGTTCTCTATAGAATGTTGAGACTCCACCAGGGTTCTATAGAATGTTTGAGACTCCACAGGGTTCTATAGAATGTTGAGACTCTACCAGGGTTCTATAGAATGTTGAGACTCCACAGGGTCTGTAGAATGTTGAGACTCCACCAGGGTTCTATAGAGTATTGAGACTCCACCAGGGTTACTATAGAATGTTGAGACTCCACAGGGTTTCTATAGAATGTTGAGACTCCACAGGGTTCTATAGAATGTTGAGACTCCACCAGGGTTTCTAGTAGAGTGTTTTGAGACTCCACCAGGGTTCTATAGAATGTTTGAGACTCCACAGGGTTCTATAGAATGTTGAGACTCCACCAGGGTTCTATAGAGTGGTTGAGACTCCACCAGGGTTCTATAGAATGTTTGAGACTCCACCAGGGTTGTTATAGAATGTTGAGACTCCACAGGGTTCTATAGAATGTTGAGGACTCCACCAGGGTTGTATATCAATGTTGAGACTCACCCAGGGTTCTATTGGCAGTTGAGACTCCCCAGGGTTCTATAGAATTTTGAAGACTCCACAAGGGTTCTATAGAATGTTGAGACTCACAGGGTTCTATATAGAATGTTGAGACTCCACCAGGGTTCTATAGAGTGTTGAGACTCCACCAGGTTCTCTAGAAGTGTTTGAGACTCCCACAGGGTTCTATAGAATGTTGAGACTCCACCAGGGTTCTGTAGAATGTAGACTCCACAGGGTTCTATGAATGTTGAGACTCCACAGGGTTCTATAGAATTGTTGAGACTCCACCAGGGTTCTATAGAATGTTGAGTACGTCCACAGGGTTCTATAGAATGTTGAGACTCTACCAGGTTTTTATAGAATGTTTAGACTCCACCAGGGTTCTATAGATGTTGGAGGGACTCCACCAGGGTTTTCTGTAGAATGTTGAGACTCCACCAGGGGTTCTCATAGAGTATGAGACTCCACCAGGGTTATATAGAATGGTTGAGACTCCACAGGGTTCATATAGAATGTGGAGACTCCACAGGGTTCTATAGAATGTTGAGACTCACCAGGGTTCTGTAGAGTGTTGAGACTCCACCAGGGTTCTATAGAATGTGAGACTCCACAGGGTTCTATAGAATGTTGAGACTCCACCAGGGTTTCTATAGTGTTGAGACTCCACAGGGTTCTATAGAATGTTGAGACTCCACCAGGGGTTGTATAGAATAGTTGAGACTCCACCAGTGGTTCTATAGAATGTTGAGACTCCACCAGGGTTGTATAGGAATGTTGGAGACTCCACCAGGGTTCTATAGCCATGGTTGAGACTCCACCAGGTTCACTATAGAATGTTGAGACTCCACAGGGTTCTATAGAATGTTGAGACTCCACAGGGGTTCTATAGAAATGTTGAGACTCCCACAGGGTAGTTTCTATAGAATGTTGAGACTCCACCAAGGTTGTATAGAATGTTGAGACTTCCACCAGGTTTCTTATAGAATTGTTGAGGGGGATCCCACAGGGTTCTATAAGAATGTTGAGACTCCACAGGTTCTATAGAATGTTGAGACTCCACAGGGTTCTATAGAATGTTGAGGACTCCACAGGGTTCTATAGAATGTTGAGACTCCACCAAGGTTGTATAGAATGTTGAGACTCCACAGGGTTTCTATAGAATGTTGAGACTCCACAGGGTTCTATAGGAATGTTGAGACTCCCACAGGGTTTTCTATAGAAATGTTGAGACCTCCACAGGGTCATATAGAATAGTTGAGACTCCACCAAGGTTGTATAGAAGTGAGGAACTCCACAGGGTTCTATAGAATGTTGAGACTCCACAGGGTTCTGATAGAATGTTGAGACTCCACAGTGGTTCTAATAGAATGTTGAGACTCCACAGGGTTCTATAGAAGGTTGAGACTCCACCAAGGTTGTATAGAATAGTTGCAGACTCCACCAGGGTTCTATAGAATGTTTGAGACTCCACAGGGGTTCTATAGAAGGTTGAGACCCACCAGGGTTATATAGAATGTTGAGACTCGCCACAGGGTTCTATAGAATGTTGAGACTCCACAGGGTTCTATAGAAGTTGAGACTCCACCAGGGTTTCTGTAGAGTGTTGAGACTCCACCAGGGTTCTATAGATGTTGAGACTCCACAGGGTTCTATAGAATGTTGAGACTCCCACCAGGGTTCTATAGAGTGTTGAGACTCCACCAGGGTTCTATAGAATGTTGAGGACTCCACCAGGGTTGTATAGAATGTTGAGACTCCACCAGGGTTCTATAGAATGTTGAGACTCCACCAGGTTGTATAGAATGTTGAGACCCACCAGGTTCTATAGCAATGTTGAGACTCCACCAGGGTTCTATAGAATGTTGAGACTCCACAGGGTTCTATAGAATGTTGAGACTCCACAGGGTTCTATAGAATGTTGAGACTCCACAGGGTTCTATAGAATGTGCAGACTCCACCAAGGTTGTATATAGAATGTTGAGACTCCACAGGGTGCTATAGAATGTGAGACTCCACAGGTTTCTATAGAATGTTGAGACTCCACAGGGTTCTATAGAATGTTGAGACTCCACAGGTTTCTATAGAATGGTTGAGACTCCACCAAGGGTTGTATAGAATGTTGAGAACTCCACAGGGTTCCTATAGAATGTTGAGACTCCACAGGGTTCTATAGAAATGTTGAGACTCCACAGGGTTCTATAGAATGTTGATACTCCACAGGGTTCTATAGAATGTTGAGAGACTCCACCAAGGTTGTTTAGAATGTTGGGAACTCCACACAGGGTTCTATAGAATGTTGAGACTCCACAGGGTTCTATAGAATGTTGAGACTCCCAGGGGTTCTATAGAATGTTGAGACTCCCACCAAGGTTGTATAGAATGTTGAGAGACTCCCACAGGGTTCTATGAATTGTTGGAGACTCCACAGGGTTCTTATAGAATGTTGAGACTCCCACAGGGTTCTATAGGAATGTTGAGAGCATGTTGAGACTCCACCAAGGTTTGTATAGAATGTTGAAGACTCCACAGGGTTCTATAGAATGTTGATACTCCACAGGGGTTCTATAGAATGTTGAGACTCCACAGGGTTCTATAGAATGTTGAGACTCCACCATGGTTGTATAGAATGTTGAGACTCACAGGGTTCTATAGGAATGTTGAGACTCCACAGGGTTCTATAGAATGTTGAGACTCCACCAGGGTTGCTATAGAATGTTGAGACTCCACAGGGTTCTATAGAATGTTGAGACTCCACCAAGGTTGTATAGAATGTTGAGACTCCACAGGGTTCTATAGAATGTTGAGACTCCACAGGGTTCTATAGAATGTTGAGACTCCACCAAGGTTGTATAGAATGTTTGAGACTCCACATGGTTCTATAGAATGTTGAGACTCCACAGGGTTTCTATAGAATTTGAGACTCCACCAAGGTTGTATAGAATGTTGAGACTCCACATGTTCTATAGAATGTTGAGACTCCACAAGTTTTCTATAGAATGTTGAGACTCCCAAGGTTGTAGAGTTCTATAGAGAATGTTGAGACTCCACAAGGTTGTCTATAATGTTGAGACTCCGCAGGGTGTATGAAATGTTTAGACTCCACAGGGTTCTATAGAATGTTGAGACTCCACCAGGGTTCTATAGAATGTTGAGACTCCACCAGGGTTCTATTAGAATGTTGAGACTCCACCAGGGTTCTATAGAATGTTAGAATGTTGAGACTCTACAGGGTTCTATAGAATGTTGAGGACTCCACCAGGGTTCTATAGAATGTTGAGACTCCACAGGGTTCTATAGAATGTTGAGACTCCACACAACAGGGTTCTATATCATGTTGAGACTCCACAGGGTTCTATAGAAGAAATGACGAGTCCTCATTGTCCAAGACCGAGTAAAAATCTATCCGCCGCCGAGACGAGACCGAGACACTCAATATGTCACAACACTGATGGGAACATATCATTCATTTACATGTCAGAACACTGATGGGAACATATCATTCATTTACATGTCAGAACACTGATGGGAAACATTCATTCATTTACATGTCAGAAACACTGATGGGAACATATCATTCATTTACATGTCAGAAACACTGAATGGGAACACATCATTCATTTACAGGGAGCTCCAAAAGGATTTGGATAGTGACAAATGTTTTGTTGTTTTGGCTCTGTACTTGATATGATACAATTACTATGCGATTTAAAGTGCAGACTTTCATTTGAGGGTATTTCATCCATATCAGGGGAACCGTTTTGAAATTACGCCACTTTTTTGTACGTAGTCCCCCCCCATTCTAGGGGACCAAAATTATTGGAACAAATTAACTTATATATATATTCCAGCACACAATGATTTTGACATCAAGCTTGTGACTCTACAAACTTTTTGGATGCATTTTGCTGTTTGTTTTGGTTGTTTTTCAGATAATTTTTGTGCCCAATAGAAATGAATGGTAAATAATGTATTGTGTCATTTTGAGTCACTTTAATTGTAAATAAGAATAGAATATGTTTCTCAACACTTGTTCATGAATGTGGATGTTTTACCATGACTACGGATAATCCTGAATGAATGGAGAAATAATGAGGATGACAACGTTAGAGGCATGACATGCCAGCAACAAAACGCTGACACTACGCATCCAAGTATATTTTACCAAATGATGAAAGACGAGCATTGGGATTTTTGAATTCCGTAAAGTAATTATTATTGTCAAGCCACCGGGGTCTTTCTGCACAACTTGGATGGAAAATTACTGAGGATAATAGCGGATGGATATTGCCACTCCTATTTGCCATCTCTTCAATTTAAGCCTACTAGAAAGTTGTGTGCCCTCAGGCTTGGAGGGAAGCAAAAGTCATTTCCCCTACCTAAGAATAGTAAAGCCCCCTTTACTGCTGAAATAGCCGACCAATCAGCCTGTTTACCAAACCCTTAGTAAACTTTTTTTGTATGATCAGATACTATTGCTATTTTACAGTAAACAAAATTGACAACAGACATTCAGCACGCTTATAGGGAAGGACATTCAACAAGCACTTTCACAAATGACTGATGATTGGCTGAGATAAATTGATGATAAAAATGATTTGTGGGGGCTGTTTTTATTTTATTACTTTTTTTTAAGGGGGTACAGTGCCTTCCAAATGTATTCACCCCCCTGGCGTTTTTCCTATTTTGTTGCATTACAACTGTAATTTTAAATGATTTTTATTTGGATTTCATGTAATGGACAAACACAAAAAATTAGTCAAATTGGTGAAGTGAAATGAAAAAAAATTTACTTGTTTAAAAAATCCTAAACAATAACGGAAAAGTGTTTCGCGTGCGTATGTATTCACTCCCTTCACTATGAAGCCCCCTAAATAAGATCTGGTGCAACCAATTACCTTCAGAAGTCACAGAATTAGTTAAATAAAGTCCACCTGTGTGCAATCTAAGTGTTCACATGATCTGTCACATGATCTCAGTATATATACACACCTGATCTGAAAGCAAAGGGCACCACCAAGCAAGAGGCACCACGAAAGCCAAGGAGCTCTCAGGTCAGGGACAAAGTTGTGGAGAAGTACAGATCAGGGTTGGGTTATAAAAAAATATCAGAACTTTGAACATCCCGCAGAGCACCATTACATCCATTATTTAAAAATGTAAAGAATATGGCACCACAACAAACCTGCCAAGAGTAGGGCCGCCCACCAAACTCACGGGGACCAGGCAAGGAGGTTATTAAATCAGAGAGGTAACAAAGAGACTAAAAATAAAACCCGTGAAGAGCTGCAAAAAAAGCTCCAACAACGGAGATTGGAGTATCTGTCCATAGGACCGCTTTAAGCCGTTACCCCCCAAACATCACTGCTCTAGAGGAGATCTGGCTGGATGGAGGAATGGGGCCAAAATACCAGCAACAGTGTGTGAAAACCTTGTGAAACTTACAGAAAACGTTTGACCTGTGTCATTGCCAACAAAGGGTATATAACAAAGTATTGAGAAACTTTTGTTATTGACCAAATACTTATTTTCCACCATAATTTGCAAATAAATTCATTAAAAAATCCTACAATGTTGATTTTCTGGGATATTTTTTTCTCAATATGTCTGTCATATGTTGACGTGTACCTATGATGAAAAAATTACAGGCCTCTCTCATCTTTTTTAAGTGGGAGAACTTGCACAATTGGTGGCTGACTAAATACTTTTTTCCCCCACTGTACATACATATATACATACATATATATCCTTTTTTTTTTTAAATATATTTTCCTTTATTACTTTCCAACCCCACCACCCCCTTCCCCTAATTGGAGTAAACTAGTGAACAACAACGCTAGGGCCTGTACCCTCCAGCTGATACATACTATATACAGAACCAGTCAAACGTACCGCTCAGCATATGTGGGAACTCTTTCAAGACTGTTGAAAAAGCATTCCAGGTGAAGCTGGTTGAGAGAATGCCAAGAGTGTGCAAAGCTGTTCAAGGCAAAGGGTGGCTACTGTGAAGAATCTCAAATATAAAAATAAATTTTTTCTTTGTTTAACACTTGTTTGGTTTACTACATGATTCCATGTGTTATTTCGTAGTTTTTTGTCTTCACTATCATTCTACAATGTAGAAAAATTAGTAAAAATAAAGAAAAAACCCTTGGGATGAGTAGGTGTTCTAAAACTTTTCACCGGTAGTTTTAAGTATAACTTTTGTATGACTGAAGCCTTTAGTGAGAGGAGTTCTAATTCTTTCATATGTAATCATTTCTAACCTCTGAATTCATATTTCATTATATAAATAGGGGCCCATTTAATTTTGTCTGACTTGCTGTTCCAAGTAAAATTGGATATTTTTTTTGCTCATGTAATTTAAAAAACACAAGTCGCTAGGTGTAAGGCAAGGGCCATCAGCAAATAGGTAAACTGGGATATGACACAAAAAAAGTTAATCAGGGGGAATTTTTCCACAAATAGGCAAAGTATTTTCCTTTCCACGGTAGCAAGAATCTTATCTATTTTTGCTAGCTTTCTATTAAAATGTATTGTAACGAGACCATTTCTTTCTTTCGGGATATGAATACAGAGTATGTCCACATCACCAACAGACCATTTTATTGGTAAACTACAGGGTCCAGCTGTACAGTCATTGGTAAACTACAGGGTCCAGCTGTACAGTCATTGGTAAACTACAGGGTCCAGCTGTACAGTCATTGGTAAACTACAGGGTCCAGCTGTACAGTCATTGGTAAACTACAGGGTCCAGCTGTACAGTCATTGGTAAACTACAGGGTCCAGCTGTACAGTCATTGGTAAAACTACAGGGTCCAGCTGTACAGTCATTGGTAAACTACAGGGTCCAGCTGTACAGTCATTGGTAAACTACAGGGTCCAGCTGTACAGTCATTGGTAAACTACAGGGTCCAGCTGTACAGTCATTGGTAAACTACAGGGTCCGGCTGTACAGTCATTGGTAAACTACAGGGTCCAGCTGTACAGTCATTGGTAAACTACACAGGGTTCCAGCTGTACAGTCATTGGTAAACTACAGGGTCCAGCTGTACAGTCATTGGTAAACTACAGGGTCCAGCTGTACAGTCATGGTAAACTACAGGGTCCGCTGTACAGTCATTGTAAAACTACAGGGTCCAGCTGTACAGTCATTGGTAAACTACAGGGTCCAGCTGTACAGTCATTGTAAACTACAGGGTCCAGCTGTACAGTCATTGGTAAACTACAGGGTCCAGCTGTACAGTCATTGGTAAACTACAGGGTCCAGCTGTACAGTCATACTGCATCAACCTCCCGAGGGGTCAGTGGTCGAAGGATCATCTCTTTTCTGTTCACATATACAGACGTTGAATCTCACCTTCTCAGGTTGTCTCTGACTCAGTCCAGAGGCAGTGTAATGCTGTATTTGTCAGGTTGTCTCTGACTCAGTCCAGAGGCAGTGTAATGCTGTATTTGTCAGGTTGTCCCTGACTCAGTCCAGAGGCAGTGTAATGCTGTATTTGTCAGGTTGTCTCTGACTCAGTCCAGAGGCAGTGTAATGCTGTATTTGTCAGCAGCTTCTTTTCATTATGTTGTCTGGGTTTTTATCGTTTATAAGAGATATTGATATGAAATGGAAAGGATACTTGCTGTTTATGTATGTAAACCTTTATTTTTTTTAATGGTCATGTATATGTATATAGCAACTTTAATATATATCACCGTTGGTGTACGTACCTCTACAGGGCCTTCAGAAAGTATTCAGACCCCTTGACTTTTTCCACATTTTGTTACATTATAGCCTTATTCTAAGATTGATTAAATTAAATTTTTTCCTACCCAATACCCCATAATGACAAAGCGAAAACAGGTTTTAAGAAATATTAGGAAATGTATTAAAAATAAAAACCAGAAATACCTTGTTTACAGAAGTATTCAGACCCTTTGCTATGAGACTCTAAATTGAGCTCAGGTGCGTCTTGTTTCCATTGATCATCCTTGAGATGTTTCTACAACTTGACTGGAGTCCACCTGTGGTAAATTCAATTGATTGGACATGATTTAGAAAGGCACACACCTGTCTGTATAAGGTCCCACAGTTGACAGTGCATGTCAGAGCAAAAACCAAGCCATGAGGTCGAAGGAATTGTCCGTAGTGCCCTGAGACAGGATTGTGTCGAGGCACAGATCTGGGGAAGGGTACCAAAACATTTCTGCAGCATTGAAGGTCCCCAAGAACACAGTGGCCTCCATCATTCACCACCAAGATTCTTCCTAGAGCTGGCCGCCCGGCCAAACTGAGCAATAGGGAGGGAGGTGACCAAGAACCCGATGGTCACTCTGACAGACCTCCAGAGTTCCTCTGTGGAGATGGGAGAACCTTCCAGAAGGACAACCATCTCTGCAGCACTCCACCAATCAGGCCTTTATGGTAGAGTGGCCAGACGGAAGCCACTCCTCAGCAAAAGTCAAACGATAGCCCGCTTGGAGTTTGCCAAAAGGCACATAAAGGACTCTCAGACCATGAGAAACAAGATTCTCTGGTCTGATGAAACCAAGATTGAACTCTTTGGCCTGAATGCCAAGCGTCACGTCTAAAGGAAACCTGGCACCATCCCTACGGTGAAGCATGGTGGTGGCAGCATCATGCTGTGGGGATGTTTTTCAGCGGCAGGGAAAACCCTGTTTTTGCTTTGTCATAATGGGTTATTGTGTGTAGATTGATGAGGGAAATAAATGATTTAAGCCATTTTAGAGTAACGTAACAAAAAGTGGAAAAGGTCAAGGGGTCTGAATATTTTCGCCGTATAAATGGAAATACGTAGTTTAGTGCCTAAAATAAGGGGTTAAATACAGGTCAAAAAAATAAATTAGTTTCCTGATCTTTCTTATGTCTCAGATATAGGACAGGCACTGATATAGGACAGGCACTGATATAGGACAGGCACTGATATAGGACAGGCACTGATATAGGACAGGCACTGATATAGGACAGACACTGATATAGGACAGGCACTGATATAGGACAGGCACTGATATAGGACAGACACTGATATAGGACAGGCACTGATATAGGACAGGCACTTCAGAACAAACTCCCTTTAGATTTTTGTGGGGGGACGATGTTGTACCATGTATGAATCTGTTATTCAATGCATTTCTATGGGCTAATAGCAGTAATGCCAAATTCAATGTTTCATCAAATCATTTTTAAATATATTATTTGATACCTTAAGAGGTCTTAAAAATCTAATAGCTAAATGATCCTTGGTATGACCACCTTTAAACAGTTTGGACATGGTTTAGCCTCTAGGGGGTTAAAGAGATGGTCAACTCTTCCCACACTTTAAGCTGTCATCCTAAACAGAGACTGTCAGAGAGTTGAATGTCTTCAAGAAATGGAAATAAAGCAACTATAAATACGGCTAAATATGCATATGATTTACTGTTTTGTATTTCTTTGTTTGATACATTGTTTATGAAATGTAAAGGCTGTCTGTACATTATTGTGTTTAATACTTTATTTATGAAATGTAAAGGTTGTCCGTACATTATTTCTTCAGTATGAAATAACACCAGGTGAGGCAGTCATAACAGTGAAATACATTCTTCACGCAATTGTATTTTGTTGTATTTTCTCATATTTTCAATAATCTGGTCTGTATTAAGATATTGCCATATCAGTAATGATGTTTTAGGGAACAAGAGGACATGTGATGAGGAGGACTGTATCTGGCTGCTCCTGCTGCTCTGCCCTTAGTGGAACCAAGAGGACATCTGATGAGGAGGACTGTATCTGGCTGCTCCTGCTGCTCTGCCCTTAGTGGGCACAAGAGGACATCTGATGAGGAGGACTGTATCTGGCTGCTCCTGCTGCTCTGCCCTTAGTGGGCATCTGATGAGGAGGACTGCTCTGCCCTTGATGAGGAGGATGAGGAGGACTGTATCTGGCTGCTCCTGCTGCTCTGCCCTTAGTGGAACCAAGAGGACATCTGATGAGGAGGACTGTATCTGGCTGCTCCTGCTGCTCTGCCCTTAGTGGAACCAAGAGGACATCTGATGAGGAGGACTGTATCTGGCTGCTCCTGCTGCTCTGCCCTTAGTGGAACCAAGAGGACATCTGATGAGGAGGACTGTATCTGGCTGCTCCTGCTGCTCTGCCCTTAGTGGAACCAAGAGGACATCTGATGAGGAGGACTGTATCTGGCTGCTCCTGCTGCTCTGCCCTTAGTGGAACAAGAGGACATCTGATGAGGAGGACTGTATCTGGCTGCTCCTGCTGCTCTGCCCTTAGTGGAACCAAGAGGACATCTGATGAGGAGGACTGTATCTGGCTGCTCCCTAACCCTAACCCTTAGTGGAACCATCTGATGAGGAGGACTGTATCTGGCTGCTCCCTAACCCTAACCCTAACTGTATCTGGCTGCTCCCTTAGCCCTCCCTGCAGGTAGGACACTGTCATGCCATACAAGGCTATTGGCCCTCCCTGCAGTGTCTACCAATGAAAGGACACTAAGGTAGGCTACTGTTATAGAAATATGTCAATTTGTAGTTTACTGCATTCTATTCCACCTCCTGGGGGCCTTTTATAGGCTACTAAGCTTGTACTGTATTTGTTTAGGGGTTATAAAGGCCCTGGAGTCCGGAGGGGTTATAAAGGCCCTGGAGTCCAGAGGGGTTATAAAGGCCCTGGAGTCCGGAGGGGTTATAAAGGCCCCGGAGTCCGGAGGGGTTATAAAGGCCCTGGAGTCCGGAGGGGTCCGGAAGGTTATCGGAGTCCGGAGGGGTTATAAAGGCCCCGGAGTCCGGAGGGGTTATAAAGGCCCCGGAGTCCGGAGGGGTTATAAAGGCCCCGGAGTCCGGAGGGGTTATAAAGGCCCCGGAGTCCGGAGGGGTTATAAAGGCCCCGGAGTCCGGAGGGGTTATAAAGGCCCCGGAGTCCGGAGGGGTTATAAAGGCCCCGGAGTCCGGAGGGGTTATAAAGGCCCCGGAGTCCGGAGGGGTTATAAAGGCCCCGGAGTCCGGAGGGGTTATAAAAGGCCCGGAGTCCGGAGGGGTTATAAAGGCCCCGGAGTCCGGAGGGGTTATAAAGGCCCCGGAGTCCGGAGGGGTTATAAAGGCCCCGGAGTCCGGAGGGGTTATAAAGGCCCCGGAGTCCGGAGGGGTTATAAAGGCCCCGGAGTCCGGAGGGGTTATAAAGGCCCCGGAGTCCGGAGGGGTTATAAAGGCCCCGGAGTCCGGAGGGGTTATAAAGGCCCCGGAGTCCGGAGGGGTTATAAAGGCCCTGGAGTCCGGAGGGGTACTGTATATAGGCTCCTACAAAGCAGAATCAATGAGTTAGCCAGCTATTTTGCGAGGGGGACTTTTTAGGGGTCTTGGAGGGGCATGGTGGCCTGGCGATTGGGAGCTTGGACTTGGAACTTGGTGGGAGTTCTGTCGATCTGCACTGGACGGGGCGCTTGGCCCCTGGTGGCTCCTGTGGGTGGGTGGTGCGCTTGGCCCTGGTGGAGCTGTGGGTGCTGGGGGGGGCTTGGCCCTGGTGGCTTTCCTGTGGGTCGCTGGGGGGCTTGGCCCTGGTGGCTCCTGGGGGTCGCTGGGGCGCTTGGTCCCGATGGTGGCTCCTGTGTCGCTGGGGGCGCTTGGCCCTGGTGGCTCCTGTGGGTGGCTGGGGCGCTTGGCCCCTGGTGGTAACCTGTGGGTGGCTGGGGCGCTTGGCCCTGGTGGCTCCTGTGGGTGGCTGGGGCGCTTGGCCCTGGTGGCTTCCTGTGGGTCTCGCTGGCCCTGGGGCTCCTGTGGGTGCTGGGCGCTTGGCCCTGGTGGCTCCTGTGGGTGGCTGGGGCGCTTGGCCCTGGTGGCTCCTGTGGGTGGCTGGGGCGCTTGGCCCTGGTGGCTCCTGTGGGTTTTAATGGGGCGCTTGGCCCTGGTGGCTCCTGTGGGTGGCTGGGGCGCTTGGCCCTGGTGGCTCCTGTGGGTGGCTGGGGCGCTTGGCCCTGGTGGCTCCTGTGGGTGGCTGGGGCGCTTGGCCCTGGTGGCTCCTGTGGGTGGCTGGGGCGCTTGGCCCTGGTGGCTCCTGTGGGTCGCTGGGGCGCTTGGCCCTGGTGGCTCCTGTGGGTGGCTGGGGCGCTTGGCCCTGGTGGCTCCTGTGGGTCGCTGGGGCGCTTGGCCCTGGTGGCTCCTGTGGGTGGCTGTGGATGGGTGTGTCTGCTAGATGTCTGAATTTAATGTAAATGTTGAGTGGCTTCACTGCAGCTACAGTGAGGGAAAAAAGTATTTGATCCCCTGCTGATTTTGTACTTTTGCCCACTGACAAAGACATGATCAGTCTATAATTTTAATGTTAGGTTTATTTGAACAGTGAGAGACAGAATAACAACAAAAAAATCTAGAAAAACGCATGTCAAAAATGTTATACATTGATTTGCATTTTAATGAGGGAAATAAGTATTTGACCCCTCTGCAAAACATGACTTAGTACTTGGTGGCAAAACCCTTGTTGGCAATCACAGAGGTCAGATGTTTCTTGTAGTTGGCCAGCAGGTTTGCACACATCTCAGGAGGGATTTTGTCCCACTCCTCTTTGCTTATCTTCTCCAAGGCATTAAGGTTTTGAGGCTGACGTTTGGCAACTCAAACCTTCAGCTCCCTCCACAGATTTTCTATGGGATTAAGGCCACTCCAGGACCTTAATGTGCTTCTTCTTGAGCCACTCCTTTGTTGTCTTGGCCGTGTGTTTTGGGTCATTGTCATGCTGGAATACCCATCCACAACCCATTTTCAATGCCCTGGCTGAGGGAAGGAGGTTCTCACCCAAGATTTGACGGTACATGGCCCCGTCCATCGTCCCTTTGATGCGGTGAAGTTGTCCTGTCCCCTTAGCAGAAAAACACCCCCAAAGCATAATGTTTCCACCTCCATGTTTGACGGTGGGGATGGTGTTCTTGGGGTGTTTAAATCAATTTATTTAAAAAATGTACATGCGTTTTTCTGGATTTTGTTGTTGTTATTCTGTCTCTCACTGTTCAAATAAAACCTACCATTAAAATTATAGACTGATCATTTCTTTGTCAGTGGGCAAACGTACAAAATCAGCAGGGGATCAGATACTTTGTAGATTCACTGTAGATTATATGTTTTAAAATTCAAAAACGTATATAAAAACAGTTATATCTGGATGTTTATCAAAGTGACCTAATTGATCCTGCTTTGTAGTAGGCTATGCCCTGCCACGTCTATTATTCAGGACAAACTGTTCACAGCCCTCTGGTTGGTGGAGATCACATTTAGAAAGTTTAAAGCTTATTTCCTGCCATTCTACATGTTGCCATGTCTTCTGTGTGTTCATTTGATATCTGAGTGACTCAAACATTACAACTAAAATCAATAGGTTAAAAAACCTAGCAAAAAAAGTATCTGATATGTCCTCAGGCCGCCCATATGAAAAGGACTGCAATCAGAGTATAGTATAACTGCAGTATGCTGCGTCCACAATACAGTATAACTGCAGTATGCTGCGTCCACAATACAGTATAACTGCAGTATGCTGCGTCCACGCTACAGTAGAGCTGCAGTACAATAAACTGCAGTATGCTGCTTACACAATACAGTTACATTTGCTGCGCACAGTACAGTTAACTGCAGTATGCAGACAATACAGTATAGCTGCAGTATGCTGCTATCCAGAGAACTCATTTAGCAGACGCTCTTATCCAGAGAATCATTTAGCAGACGCTCTTATCCAGATAACTCAGTTAGAGTGCAGTACAACATCATTTCATTTAGCAGCAGACGCTCTTATCCAGAGAGTCATTTAGCAGACGCTCTTATCCAGAGAGCAGATCTTATCCAGAGAATCATTTAGACTCTTATCCAGAGAATCATTTAGCAGACGCTCTTATCCAGAGAGTCAGACGCTCTTATCCAGAGAGTCATTTAGCAGACGCTCTTATCCAGAGAATCATTTAGCAGACGCTCTTATCCAGAGAATCATTTAGCAGACGCTCTTATCCAGAGCGACTTACAAATTGGTGCATTCACCTTATGATAGCCAGTGGGATAACCACTTTATAATATTTTTTTTCCTTTGGGGTGGGGTAAGGGGGGGTAAAATGATTACTTTATCCTATCCCAGGTATTCCTTAAAGAGGTAGGGTTTCAAGTGTCTCCGGAAGGTGGTGAGTGACTCCGCTGTCCTGGCGTCGTGAGGGAGCTTGTTCCACCATTGGGGTGCCAGAGCAGCGAACAGCTTTGACTGGGCTGAGCGGGAACTCTGCTTCCGCAGAGGTAGGGGGGCCAGCAGGACAGAGGTGGATGAACGCAATGCCCTCGTTTGGGTGTAGGGACTGATCAGAGCCTGAAGGTACGGAGGAGCCGTTCCCCTCACAGCTCCGTAGGCAAGCACCATGGTCTTGTAGCAGATGCGAGTTTCAACTGGAAGCCAGTGGAGTGTGCGGAGGAGCGGGGTGACGTGAGAGAACTTGGGAAGGTTGAACACCAGACGGGCTGCGGCATTCTGGATGAGTTGTAGGGGTTTAATGGCACAGGCAGGGAGCCCAGCCAACAGCGAGTTGCCGTAATCCAGACGGGAGATGACAAGTGCCTGGATTAGGACCTGTGCCGCTTCCTGTGTATGGCAGGGTCGTACTCTCCGAATGTTGTAGAGCACGAACCTACAGGATCGGGTCACCGCCTTGATGTTAGCGGAGAACGACAGGGTGTTGTCCAGGGTCACGCCAAGGCTCTTTGCACTCTGGGAGGAGGACACAACGGAGTTGTCAACCGTGATGGCGAGGTCATGGAATGGGCAGTCCTTCCCCGGGAGGAAGAGCAGCTCTGTCTTGCCGAGGTTCAGCTTGAAGTGGTGATCCGTCATCCACACTGATATGTCTGCCAGACATGCAGAGATGCGATTCACCACCTGGTTATCAGAAGGGGGAAAGGAGAAGATTAGTTGTGTGTCGTCTGCGTAGCAATGATAGGAGAGACCATGTGAGGAACACTGCAGCTATTCTGCAACTACTGCATCCAAAATACATTTACATTTACGTCATTTAGCAGACGCTCTTATCCAGAGCGACTTACAGTTAGTGAATACATATTTTTTTTATACTGGCCCCCCGTGGGAATCGAACCCACAACCCTGGCGTTGCAAACGCCATGCTCTATCAACTGAGCTACATCCCTGCCGGCCATTCCCTCCCCTACCCTGGATGACGCTGGGCCAATTGTGCGCCGCCCCATGGGTCTCCCGGTCGCGGCCGGCGGCGACAGACCACTGCGCCACTCAGGAGTACTACCACAGTCGACTGCAGTTACTGCACTTTTACTAACTCAATATATATATTTTTTTACATTGTTTGCAAACTGATATGTGACACGAATTAATGCTAAAATAACATGCAGAACAGGTAAATAACAAAATAAGTAAAAATAAGTAAACTTCACTGTATACAGTTGTATATATATTTTTGATTTGATTTGATTTATTTATATTTTTGCTGAACAGGTGCAACTCAAAACAGGTGGGGCTCTGAATTACCTACAGCATGGTCAAGCAAGTTAATGTTTCAGACATTTTCTGACATCTAAACAACTATTGATTTAGAACCACGGAGAGTTACTGCAAGTCGCAAAGAAAACAGGAGCTGCCTCCACTATTCCAGCACCATTTCAACTTCAACATTTCAACATCATCAAGTCACCTCTGCTTAGTCTTATACAGTGACAACTAAAAAATACCAAAAACGATTTAGTCCAATCAACGTAAGCTAAATATGCTGTGGCTGTCCATGGTTCTGATTTCTCTCTGTGTGTGTGTGTGTGTGTGTGTGTGTGTGTGTGTGTGTGTGTGTGTGTGTGTGTGTGTGCGTGCGTGCAAGTAGAAAACATGTTGACTCACCCTACTCATAGAGAAAACAATTTAATCAATTTTAGAATAAGGCTGTAACCTAACAAAATGTGGAAAAAGTCAAGGGGTCTGAATACTTTCCTAAGGCACTGTATACTTTTTTTTAATCAAGGGAGGCCAAATGATCGCTGGCTTCCCTTGCATTCAATGCTACGGGCAGCAACAGTGTCATACTATTTTTGACCAGACAGCATCAGATAGATGGCCTACACATACAGAGACAGAGGGGCGCTGTTTCGCTCGCTCTGATGCTTTCTCTGGTGAGATACATTAATCCTCTTGCGAATTTAAGGAAAATTATGAAACACATAGAGAAGAAATAAACATTATTTTATAGTTTATTTTTCTTATTTTCTTGGTACATTTTGGGGGGCTTCCCTTGGCATTCATGAATACAAGCCACGAGATCTAGTGCACACCATTGCAAACAGTTGCAAAACGTTTCGCAACGAAAACTAGAGTTTCTATTGGACAAATTCAGGTAGGTCCCACCCCGTTTGCTTCTGTTTGGTTCCTGGTTACGTAGCAGGCGAAAAAGAAGATTCCTAGTGAATACACCCCTGTTTTAAACTATGGCTTTCCATATTAAACGTCGGCCAAACATTGACCCGTCAGCCACCGCCACCGCCCTTTAATTCACCGCGCGCTCCTTCCCATAGCGCGCTCCCGTATTCGACGAGGAAGTCCCGTCGTTCGTTCACAAGTACAGCTACGCCGAAGGAGATTGCAGATGTGTCTTGTTTCTCGCTTCAATAAGCGTATCCCGCAACCCTGCCGTGCATGGGACAGAGACGTTTGGGAAAGTTTTCAGCATCGGAGAAAAGGTAGATTCTTAGATGTTATCTTCTTTTGCAGGTCGCTTATGATTGTAAAGTTACCTGTCTGCAGTTGCCCTCCGGCTGTCTGTACGGTACAGGTGTGAACTGGGTGACGTTCTCGACTAATACAATGTGCTGTAGAAGTTGTCAGATCTACTGTGCTTGTATACCATGTGGCCTGTAAGTAGCCGATATTTCATTTCAATGCGGGAGGACTTTTGTTCGGAATTTAGGAATGTTATTGTGAAGATTTCAAAACAGGTATCCTCCCTAAAACAGGTTTATCAATTATCCTTAAAGTGCATCATGACAAAAGCCAGGCGTGGTTGTATAGACAGAGTGTAAGCATATGGGTTGAAAGGAAAATGCTTCAACATTTAACATTGCAGTTAGTGAGTGCATACATTTTCATACTTTTTCATACTGGCCCCCCGTGGGAATCGAACCCACAACCCTGGCGTTGCAAGCGCCATGCTCTACCAACTGAGCTACACGGGACTTCAACAGCCAAACAAGCACACTTATATTATATGGCACCTGCCATAAAATCATGTCATGTAAAATCTCATATGGCACCTGGTATCTGTCATAAAATCATATACTGTATTGTGTTGTTTTTTATAGGTAACAGGTAACGTTCCCCTGATGTTATGGAAAGCGCTTTAAAACACTGTAAATGTTAAGCAATCAACACGTAATGAAGGACCAATCAAACACACTTTAATCTCCTATGATACCAATCTGTTGTAAAAATCATTTAGTCAATTATTTTTTACAATATGATTAAGTCTGAGGATGTTCTATTAGGACGACATGATGACAGAAAGGTGCCATATATGAGATGAAAGTTATCTGCTAACATTCCCATGATGCTCTCTGTCCTGTTTCCTAAGTACTAAGAAGCACCAGGCAGCAGCTAGCTCTGTCCACACACTGAACAGGAAAACACACATTGATCAGGAAATGGCTCATAGCCTCCCTCTGACAGGACATGTTTGGTTTGGACTGTTGCTCAACATCTGTAGCGCCAACTCAACTGAACAGGCTTCAGCATATCTAACATCTAGTCCAACATTCCTAAGTTAACACCTTATTCATTCAATCAATCAAACTTTATTTATAAAGCACTTATTTTTGTTTTAAAAAAATTATAATGCAGTTCAAAGTGCTTATTACCATCTAATGCTGTAGTAATGTTAGTCACATTCAGTGTTATTACCATCTAATGTTGTAGTAATGTTAGTCACATTCAGTGTTATTACCATCTAATGTTGTAGTAATGTTAGTCACATTCAGTGTTATTACCATCTAATGCTGTAGTAATGTTGTGGTGGTTGATGCATACTTCTCAGTCCTAGTTGTGCTGGTTGATGCATACTCCTCAGTCCTAGTTGTGGTGGTTGATGCATACTTCTCAGTCCTAGTTGTGGTGGTTGATGCATACTTCTCAGTCCTAGTTGTGGTGGTTGATGCATACTTCTCAGTCCTAGTTGTGGTGGTTGATGCATACTTCTCAGTCCTAGTTGTGGTGGTTGATGCATACTTCTCAGTCCTAGTTGTTGTTGGTGGTTGATGCATACTTCTCAGTCCTAGTTGTTGGTTGATGCATACTTCTCAGTCCTAGTTGTGGTGGTTGATGCATACTTCTCAGTCCTAGTTGTTGTGGTTGATGCATACTTCTCAGTCCTAGTTGTTGTGGTTGATGCATACTTCTCAGTCCTAGTTGTGGTGGTTGATGCATACTTCTCAGTCCTAGTTGTTGTGGTTGATGCATACTTCTCAGTCCTAGTTGTGGGTTGATGCATACTTCTCAGTCCTAGTTGTGTGGTTGATGCATACTTCTCAGTCCTAGTTGTTGTGGTTGATGCATACTTCTCAGTCCTAGTTGTGGTGGTTGATGCATACTTCTCAGTCCTAGTTGTGGTGGTTGATGCATACTTCTCAGTCCTAGTTGTTGTGGTTGATGCATACTTCTCAGTCCTAGTTGTTAGTTGTGCATACTGGTTGATGTATACTTGATCAGTCTTCTAGTTGTTGTGTGGTTGATGCATACTTCTCAGTCCTAGTGTGTTGTGGTTGATGCATACTTCTCAGTCCTAGTTGTTGTGGTTGATGCATACTTCTCAGTCCTAGTTGTTGTGGTTGATGCATACTTCTCAGTCCTAGTTGTGTGGTTGATGCATACTTCTCAGTCCTAGTTGTTGTGGTTGATGCATACTTCTCAGTCCTAGTTGTGGTGGTTGATGCATACTTCTCAGTCCTAGTTGTGGTGGTTGATGTATACTTCTCAGTCCTAGTTGTTGTGGTTGATGCATACTTCTCAGTCCTAGTTGTGGTGGTTGATGCATACTTCTCAGTCCTAGTTGTGGTGGTTGATGCATACTTCTCAGTCCTAGTTGTGGTGGTTGATGCATACTTCTCAGTCCTAGTTGTGGTGGTTGATGTATACTTCTCAGTCCTAGTTGTGGTGGTTGATGTTGTTGTGGTTGATGCATACTTCTCAGTCCTAGTTGTGGTGGTTGATGTACTTCTCAGATTGTGGTGGTTGATGCATACTTCTCAGTCCTAGTTGTGGTGGTTGATGTATACTTCTCAGTCCTAGTTGTTGTGGTTGATGCATACTTCTCAGTCCTAGTTGTTGTGGTTGATGCATACTTCTCAGTCCTAGTTGTGGTGGTTGATGTACTTCTCAGTCCTAGTTGTGGTGGTTGATGCATACTTCTCAGTCCTAGTATGTATACTTCTCAGTCCTAGTTGTGGTGGTTGATGTATACTTCTCAGTCCTAGTTGTGGTGGTTGATGCATACTTCTCAGTCCTAGTTGTTGTGGTTGATGCATACTTCTCAGTCCTAGTTGTTGTGGTTGATGTATACTTCTCAGTCCTAGTTGTGGTGGTTGATGCATACTTCTCAGTCCTAGTTGTGGTGGTTGATGCATACTTCTCAGTCCTAGTTGTGGTGGTTGATGTATACTTCTCAGTCCTAGTTGTGCTGGTTGATGCATACTCCTCAGTCCTAGTTGTGGTGGTTGATGCATACTTCTCAGTCCTAGTTGTGGTGGTTGATGCATACTTCTCAGTCCTAGTTGTTGTGGTTGATGCATACTTCTCAGTCCTAGTTGTGGTGGTTGATGTATACTTCTCAGTCCTAGTTGTGGTGGTTGATGCATACTTCTCAGTCCTAGTTGTTGTGGTTGATGCATACTTCTCAGTCCTAGTTGTGGTGGTTGATGCATACTTCTCAGTCCTAGTTGTGGTGGTTGATGCATACTTCTCAGTCCTAGTTGTGCTGGTTGATGTATATTTCTCAGTCCTAGTTGTGGTGGTTGATGTATACTTCTCAGTCCTAGTTGTTGTGGTTGATGCATACTTCTCAGTCCTAGTTGTTGTGGTTGATGCATACTTCTCAGTCCTAGTTGTTGTGGTTGATGCATACTTCTCAGTCCTAGTTGTGGTGGTTGATGCATACTTCTCAGTCCTAGTTGTGGTGGTTGATGTATACTTCTCAGTCCTAGTTGTGGTTGATGTATACTTCTCAGTCCTAGTTGTTGTGGTTGATGCATACTTCTCAGTCCTAGTTGTGCTGGTTGATGCATACTTCTCAGTCCTAGTTGTGGTGGTTGATGCATACTTCTCAGTCCTAGTTGTGGTGGTTGATGTATACTTCTCAGTCCTAGTTGTGGTTGATGTATACTTCTCAGTCCTAGTTGTGGTGGTTGATGTATACTTCTCAGTCCTAGTTGTGCTGGTTGATGCATACTTCTCAGTCCTAGTTGTGGTGGTTGATGCATACTTCGCAGTCCTAGTTGTGGTGGTTGATGCATACTTCTCAGTCCTAGTTGTGGTGGTTGATGTATACTTCTCAGTCCTAGTTGTTGTGGTTGATGCATACTTCTCAGTCCTAGTTGTGGTGGTTGATGTATACTTCTCAGTCCTAGTTGTGGTTGATGTATACTTCTCAGTCCTAGTTGTGGTTGATGTATACTTCTCAGTCCTAGTTGTTGGTGGTCCTAGTTGTTGTGGTTGATGCATACTTCTCAGTCCTAGTTGTGGTGGTTGATGCATACTTCTCAGTCCTAGTTGTGGTGGTTGATGCATACTTCTCAGTCCTAGTTGTGGTTGATGCATACTTCTCAGTCCTAGTTGTGGTGGTTGATGCATACTTCTCAGTCCTAGTTGTGGTGGTTGATGCATACTTCTCAGTCCTAGTTGTGGTGGTTGATGTATACTTCTCAGTCCTAGTTGTGCTGGTTGATGCATACTTCTCAGTCCTAGTTGTGGTGGTTGATGCATACTTCTCAGTCCTAGTTGTGGTTGATGTATACTTCTCAGTCCTAGTTGTGGTGGTTGATGCATACTCCTCAGTCCTAGTTGTTGTGGTTGATGTATACTTCTCAGTCCTAGTTGTGGTTGATGTATACTTCTCAGTCCTAGTTGTTGTGGTTGATGCATACTTCTCAGTCCTAGTTGTGGTGGTTGATGCATACTTCTCAGTCCTAGTTGTGGTGGTTGATGTATACTTCTCAGTCCTAGTTGTGGTTGATGCATACTTCTCAGTCCTAGTTGTGGTGGTTGATGCATACTTCTCAGTCCTAGTTGTGGTGGTTGATGCATACTTCTCAGTCCTAGTTGTGGTGGTTGATGTATACTTCTCAGTCCTAGTTGTGGTGGTTGATGCATACTTCTCAGTCCTAGTTGTGGTGGTTGATGTATACTTCTCAGTCCTAGTTGTGGTGGTTGATGTATACTTCTCAGTCCTAGTTGTGGTGGTTGATGCATACTTCTCAGTCCTAGTTGTGGTGGTTGATGCATACTTCTCAGTCCTAGTTGTGGTGGTTGATGTATACTTCTCAGTCCTAGTTGTTGTGGTTGATGCATACTTCTCAGTCCTAGTTGTGGTGGTTGATGCATACTTCTCAGTCCTAGTTGTGGTGGTTGATGCATACTTCTCAGTCCTAGTTGTGGTGGTTGATGGTTGATGTATACTTCTCAGTCCTAGTTGTTGTGGTGGTTGATGCATACTTCTCAGTCCTAGTTGTGGTGGTTGATGTATACTTCTCAGTCCTAGTTGTGGTTGATGTATACTTCTCAGTCCTAGTTGTGGTTGATGTATACTTCTCAGTCCTAGTTGTTGTGGTTGATGCATACTTCTCAGTCCTAGTTGTGGTGGTTGATGCATACTTCTCAGTCCTAGTTGTGGTGGTTGATGTATACTTCTCAGTCCTAGTTGTGGTTGATGCATACTTCTCAGTCCTAGTTGTGGTGGTTGATGCATACTTCTCAGTCCTAGTTGTGGTGGTTGATGCATACTTCTCAGTCCTAGTTGTGGTGGTGCATACTTCTCAGTCCTAGTTGATGCATACTTCTCAGTCCTAGTTGTGGTGGTTGATGCATACTTCTCAGTCCTAGTTGTTGTGGTTGATGCATACTTCTCAGTCCTAGTTGTGGTGGTTGATGTATACTTCTCAGTCCTAGTTGTGGTTGATGTATACTTCTCAGTCCTAGTTGTGGTGGTTGATGCATACTTCTCAGTCCTAGTTGTGGTGGTTGATGTATACTTCTCAGTCCTAGTTGTGGTGGTTGATGTATACTTCTCAGTCCTAGTTGTGGTGGTTGATGTATACTTCTCAGTCCTAGTTGTGGTGGTTGATGTATACTTCTCAGTCCTAGTTGTGGTGGTTGATGCATACTCCTCAGTCCTAGTTGTGGTTGGTTGATATACTTCTCAGTCCTAGTTGTGGTGGTTGATGCATACTTCTCAGTCCTAGTTGTTGTGGTTGATGCATACTTCTCAGTCCTAGTTGTGGTGGTTGATGTATACTTCTCAGTCCTAGTTGTGGTGGTGATGTATACTTCTCAGTCCTAGTTGTGGTGGTTGATGTATACTTCTCAGTCCTAGTTGTGGTGGTTGATGTATACTTCTCAGTCCTAGTTGTGGTTGATGCATACTTCTCAGTCCTAGTTGTGGTGGTTGATGCATACTTCTCAGTCCTAGTTGTTGTGGTTGATGTATACTTCTCAGTCCTAGTTGTGGTGGTTGATGCATACTCCTCAGTCCTAGTTGTTGTGGTTGATGTATACTTCTCAGTCCTAGTTGTGGTGGTTGATGCATACTTCTCAGTCCTAGTTGTTGTGGTTGATGTATACTTCTCAGTCCTAGTTGTGGTGGTTGATGTATACTTCTCAGTTTTAGTTGTGGTGGTTGATGTATACTTCTCAGTCCTAGTTGTGGTGGTTGATGTATACTTCTCAGTCCTAGTTGTGGTTGATGCATACTTCTCAGTCCTAGTTGTTGTGGTTGATGCATACTTCTCAGTCCTAGTTGTTGTGGTTGATGCATACTTCTCAGTCCTAGTTTTGATGGTGGTGGTTGATACATACATCTCCAACAGTTGAAAGTGTTAGCTTGCTCTGTTTGGTTTACATTGGCAACATTGCTTACCCTAACCTTGTCATGTTTGTTTTGGCTGTACATAGCATACTAGTGGACAGTGTTTGTGTATTGTTCATACAAGGCTTGGGTTGGGCTCATACAGGGTTAGGGTTGGGCTCATACAGGGTTAGGGTTGGGCTCATACAGGGTTAGGGTTAGGGTTGGGCTCATACAGGGTTAGGGTTGGCCTCATACAGGGTTAGGGTTGGCCTCATACAGGGTTAGGGTTGGGCTCATACAGGGTTAGGGTTGGGCTCATACAGGGTTAGGGTTGGGCTCATACAGGGTTAGGGTTAGGGTTGGGCTCATACAGGGTTAGGGTTGGGCTCATACAGGGTTAGGGTTGGCCTCATACAGGGTTAGGGTTGGGCTCATACAGGGTTTGGGTTGGGCTCATACAGGGTTAGGGTTAGGGTTGGGGCTCATACAGGGTTAGGGTTGGCCTCATACAGGGTTAGGGTTGGCCTCATACAGGGTTAGGGTTGGGCTCATACAGGGTTAGGGTTGGGCTCATACAGGGTTAGGGTTGGGCTCATACAGGGTTAGGGTTGGGCCTCATACAGGGTTAGGGTTGGCCTCATACAGGGTTAGGGTTGGCCTCATACAGGGTTAGGGTTGGGCTCATACAGGGTTAGGGTTGGCCTCATACAGGGTTAGGGTTGGCCTCATACAGGGTTAGGGTTGGCCTCATACAGGGTTAGGGTTGGGCTCATACAGGGTTAGGGTTGGGCTCATACAGGGTTAGGGTTGGCCTCATACAGGGTTAGGGTTGGCCTCATACAGGGTTAGGGTTGGCCTCATACAGGGTTAGGGTTGGCTCATACAGGGTTAGGGTTGGCCTCATACAGGGTTAGGGTTGGCCTCATACAGGGTTAGGGTTGGCCTCATACAGGGTTAGGGTTGGGCTCATACAGGGTTAGGGTTGGCCTCATACAGGGTTAGGGTTGGGCTCATACAGGGTTAGGGTTGGGCTCATACAGGGTTAGGGTTGGGCTCATACAGGGTTAGGGTTGGGCTCATACAGGGTTAGGGTTGGCCTCATACAGGGTTAGGGTTGGCCTCATACAGGGTTAGGGTTGGCTCATACAGGGTTAGGGTTAGGGTTACAGGGTTAGGGTTGGGCTCATACAGGGTTAGGGTTGGCCTCATACAGGGTTAGGGTTGGCCTCATACAGGGTTAGGGTTAGGGTTGGCCTCATACAGGGTTAGGGTTGGGCCTCATACAGGGTTAGGGTTGGGCTCATACAGGGTTAGGGTTGGCCTCATACAGGGTTAGGGTTGGGCTCATACAGGGTTAGGGTTGGGCTCATACAGGGTTAGGGTTGGCCTCATACAGGGTTAGGGTTGGCCTCATACAGGGTTAGGGTTGGCCTCATACAGGGTTAGGGTTGGCCTCATACAGGGTTAGGGTTCATACAGGGTTAGGGTTGGGCTCATACAGGGTTAGGGTTCATACAGGGTTAGGGTTGGGCTCATACAGGATTAGGGTTGGCCTCATACAGGGTTAGGGTTGGCCTCATACAGGGTTAGGGTTCATACAGGGTTAGGGTTGGGCTCATACAGGGTTAGGGTTGGCCTCATGCAGGGTTAGGGTTGGGCTCATACAGGGTTAGGGTTGGCCTCATACAGGGTTAGTGTTGGCCTCATACAGGGTTAGGGTTGGGCTCATACAGGGTTAGGGTTGGCCTCATACAGGCATTTCCCATCAAAATAACTCATTGTTATTGACGAGGGCATCCCATTACAAATGTCTGTACTCTATACTATGTTTTTGACCAGCACTGGTAGCACATCTCATCTAGCCATAGCCTACAATTTACATTTACATTTAAGTCATTTAGCAGACACTCTTATCCAGAGCGACTTACAAATTGGTGCATTCAACTTAGGAGCAAAGTCAGTGCAATCAGGGACAACTACATCTCGATCACAATAAGTACATTTCTTTAAACAAGTCAGTGCTAGCAGGTGAAATAAGTCAGGTGTTAGTTTAGACAAAAGACAGTGGTAGTAAAGGGGGGGTAGAAGGATTACTATTATACTATTCCAGGTATTCCTTAAAGAGGTGGGGTTTCAAGTGTCTCCGGAAGGTGGTCAGTGACTCCGCTGTCCTGGCGTCGTGGGGGAGCTTGTTCCACCATTGGGGTGCCAGAGCAGCGAATAGCTTTGACTGGGCTGAGTGGGAACTATGCTTTCGTAGAGGTAGGGGAGCCAGCAGGCCAGAGGTGGATGAACGTAGTGCCCTCGTTTGGGTGTAGGGACTGATCAGAGCCTGAAGGTACGGAGGTGCCGTTCCCCTCACAGCTCCGTAGGCAAGCACCATGGTCTTGTAGCAGATGCGAGCTTCAACTGGAAGCCAGTGGAGTGTGCGGAGGAGCGGGGTGACGTGAGAGAACTTGGGAAGGTTGAACACCAGACGGGCTGCAGCGTTCTGGATGAGTTGTAGGGGTTTAATGGCACAGGCAGGGAGCCCAGCCAACAGCGAGTTGCAGTAATCCAGACGGGAGATGACAAGTGCCTGGATTAGGACCTGTGCCGCTTCCTGTGTAAGGTAGGGTCGTACTTTACGAATGTTGTAGAGCATGAACCTGCAGGATCGGGTCACCGCTTTGATGTTAGCAGAGAACGACAGGGTGTTGTCCAGGGTCACGCCAAGGTTCTTTGCACTCTGGGAGGAGGACACAATGGAGTTGTCAACCGTAATGGCGAGATCATGGAGCGGGCAGTCCTTCCCCGGGAGGAAGAGCAGCTCTGTCTTGGCGAGCTTCAGCTTGAGGTGGTGATCCGTCATCCATACTGATATGTCTGCCAGACATGCAGAGATGCGATTCGCCACCTGGTTATCAGAAGGGGGAAAGGAGAAGATTAGTTGTGTGTCGTCTGCGTAGCAATGATAGGAGAGACCATGTGAGGATATGACAGAGCCAAGTGACTTGGTGTATAGAGAGAATAGGAGAGGGCCTAGAACTGAGCCCTGGGGGACACCAGTGGTGAGAGCACGTGGTGCGGAGACAGATTTTCGCCACGCCACCTGGTAGGAGTGACCTGTCAGGTAGGACACAATCCAAGAGTGAGCAGCGCCGGAGATGTCCAACTCGGAGAGGGTGGAGAGGAGGATCTGATGGTTCACAGTATCAAAGGCAGCAGACAGGTCTAGAAGGATAAGAGCAGAGGAGAGAGAGTTAGCTTTAGCAGTGCGGAGAGCCTCCGTGACACAGAGAAGAGCAGTCTCAGTTGAATGACCAGTCTTGAAACCTGACTGGTTTGGATCAGAAGGTCATTCTGAGAGAGATAGCAGGAGAGTTGGCTAGAGACGGCACGCTCAAGAGTTTTGGAGAGAAAAGAAAGAAGGGATACTGGTCTGTAGTTGTTGACATCGGAGGGATCGAGTGTAGGTTTTTTGAGGAGGGGTGCCTACAATTGTAGCCTACAATAACATTAGACAGTGTTGTGACATCAAATGAACCCTATTTCATAGCCCTTGTTTGTAGTGAAATCAAACTGGCTAAATCCTTTTGGAGAGAGTACAGTCGCACATGAGGAAATCCATTAAAGCATGATGTAGTTAGAGAAATCACAGTAGATTAATCTGTAGCCTACAGTATGACTGTGGCTTGAGGCAGTGAACATGGTCGACCAGGACAACATTCATCTGTTTATTTATCTGTATGGTCCAGAGAGAAGGTGTGCTGACCCTGTGTGAACTCTGACCCTTGTCCAGTTCTCTCCTGTCCTCCCTGTGTGGTGGGATGATCTGCTTAGTGTGCTAGCTAATGGGGCTCCCTGTCCCTGACTGGGTCCCAAATGGCACCCTATTGCCAATGTAGTGTACTACTACTACTCTGGTCAAACGTAGTTCACTATATAGTGAATAGGGTGCCATTTGGTCTAGCATGGCCACAACACACTGCCTTCATAATGGGACAGATGCTCAGAGCCAACTGGACTGTAGTCCCACCCTGCCTCTACTGGATGGATGGATGGATGGATGGATGGATGGATGGATGGATGGATGACTGAACTGAATACTGCTGTCAGTTAGCTTAATGACTCAACTGAATACTGCTGTCAGTTAGCTTAATGACTGAACTGAATACTGCTGTCAGTTAGCTTCATGACTGAACTGAATACTGCTGTCAGTTAGCTTAATGACTCAACTGAATACTGCTGTCAGTTAGCTTAATGACTGAACTGAATACTGCTGTCAGTTAGCTTCATGACTCAACTGAATACTGCTGTCAGTTAGCTTAATGACTGAACTGAATACTGCTGTCAGTTAGCTTTATGACTGAACTGAATACTGCTGTCAGTTAGCTTAATGACTGAACTGAATACTGCTGTCAGTTAGCTTCATGACTCAACTGAATACTGCTGTCAGTTAGCTTAATGACTGAACTGAATACTGCTGTCAGTTAGCTTAATGACTCAACTGAATACTGCTCTCAGTTAGTCATTATGATTATTAAAAGCTATTAAATAGTTAGCGATATTTCTGGCCACATTCATAAGATCTGCGATCACGCTAGTAGCGTAAAATCTGTATAGAAATGTAGTATTTCTGTAGGTAAATATTGTTAATTTAATTTCCATGGACATCCATTTTATTGATCAGTGTTGGCATTGTTAAGACATCTATTTACATTGCATAGGTCACTTGCTCCTTCCTACCATACTTTTTACATTTTCACATTTTTTAGATTTTGTATTGTTTTTTGGTTATATATATATATATAGATATATATATATATATATATATATATATTATTTTTATTGCAACAATAATAACAATATTACACATCAATACAGGGACATTCCTGTGAATACAATGAGAAAAATTTAATAATAAAACGCCAATAATTCAGGACATAGTTTATATGTGACAAGGCAATGAAACATTAACAGACATTCAGAGTCATGACTTCTAATAATTTGTCCAACTTTTTAAGTTTCACAAGTTTGAGGGATTGAAAAAATTCTAACAGTTCAATTAAAAAAAACTACAAAATAAGGAATTTCTCCGCCCCATTTCCATTTGTGAATATAAAATGTGTCCAAGAGAATAATACTGTTAATAGAATAGTTCTGATGGGAGTTACGAGGATTAGCATAACGCCATTTAACATCATCACAGGTAAACAGGTAGTTCTGATGGGAGTTACGAGGATTAGCATAACGCCATTTAACATCATCACAGGTAAACAGGTAGTTCTGATGGGAGTTACGAGGATTAGCATAATGCCATTTAACATCATCACAGGTAAACAGGTAGTTCTGATGGGAGTTACGAGGATTAGCATAACGCCATTTAACATCATCACAGGTAAACAGGTCATTCTGGAGATTTTATACACAACCATTCATGAATTTCAATCCATAGTTTATTAGAATGGCGGCAGGAAAAAATAAATGCTCTGTAGATTCTGAATCAGAGGAACAAAAAACACAAGGCGTTTTGTCAAAATTGAATCTTTTGTGCAAGAAATCATTAACAGGGTAGATGGAAGAAAATATTTTGGGATAAATGGACAATTAAGGTAAAAGGTAGTCGCTTTTGACCATAGCACGGGTTGGTCACTTCCATTGCAATATATTGAATTATAATCACCAAATATTACTCAATTAACTGCCAATCGTATCCAAAAGGTTCAAGTCTTACATGTTTCAAATTGGAAAAGTGGGAACAACCTCATAATATAACAGTGTTCTTAATAAGTCCAAGGAAAGGAAGTGGAATTGCTTTGCAAACCTTCATATATTCTCTCTGAGTAATATTTACCTGAAATTTACCAATGAAACTCCCCAGTGTTGTCTAACAAATCACATACAAAACTGATACCCCCCTTTGGGTCAAACCAAAGGCCTTTGGAAAGGGATTTCCTATTCATTTTAATAACTCTATTATTCCAAATCAATGTTTTACGGGGGGAAACTTTAGACAATTTCACAGGTAATTTTGGAGGGTCCAAATCACATTTCATTAGGAATTCAAGTCCACCAAGTTGATTAAACAGACTGTTAGGGATGTGATACCACGTAGAGGTAGGATTAGACAGACAGGATTTCAACCATGTAATTCTAAATGTAACGACTCAAAATCAATAGCCTGTAAACCTCCACGATCATAGTCTGTCGCTAATTGAGATTTCCGAATATACTGCGTTTCATTCCTCCAAACAAATCTAAATATAACAGAATTGATCCTTCCAACTATACTGCAGGTGGAGATGAGGATGTTGTAACTTCCTGTTAATAAGGCCCTGTTTAATGGTATGATGCTGTAACTTCCTGTTAATAAGGCTCTGGGGCGGCAGGTAGCTTAGTGGGTAAGAGCATTGTGCCAGTAACTGAAAGGTCGCTGGTTCTAATCCCCGAGCCGACTAGGTGAAAAATCTGTCGATGTGCCCTTAAGCAAGGCACTTAACCCTAATTGCTCCTGTAAGTCGCTCTGGATAAGAGCGTCTGCTAAATGACTAAAATGTAAATGTTTAATGGTATGATGCTGTAACTTCCTGTTAATAAGGCCCTGTTTAATGGTATGATGCTGTAACTTCCTGTTAATAAGGCCCTGTTGGATGGTATGATGCTGTAACTTCCTGTTAATAAGGCCCTGTTGGATGGTATGATGCTGTAGCTTCCTGTTAATAAGGCCCTGTTGGATGGTATGATGCTGTAACTTCCTGTTAATAAGGCCCTGTTGGATGGTATGATGCTGTAACTTCCTTTTAATAAGGCCCTGTTGGATGGTATGATGCTGTAACTTCCTTTTAATAAGGCCCTGTTGGATGGTATGATGCTGTAACTTCCTTTTAATAAGGCCCTGTTGGATGGTATGATGCTGTAACTTCCTGTTAATAAGGCCCTGTTGGATGGTATGATGCTGTAACTTCCTGTTAATAAGGCCCTGTTGGATGGTATGATGCTGTAACTTCCTGTTAATAAGGCCCTGTTGGATGGTATGATGCTGTAACTTCCTTTTAATAAGGCCCTGTTGGATGGTATGATGCTGTAACTTCCTGTTAATAAGGCCCTGTTGGATGGTATGATGCTGTAACTTCCTGTTAATAAGGCCCTGTTTAATGGTATGATGCTGTAACTTCCTGTTAATAAGGCCCTGTGTAATGGTATGATGCTGTAACTTCCTGTTAAGGCCCTGTTGGATGGTATGATGCTGTAACTTCCTGTTAATAAGGCCCTGTTGGATGGTATGATGCTGTAACTTCCTGTTAATAAGGCCCTGTTTAATGGTATGATGCTGTAACTTCCTGTTAATAAGGCCCTGTTGGATGGTATGATGCTGTAACTTCCTGTTAATAAGGCCCTGTTGGATGGTATGATGCTGTAACTTCCTGTTAATAAGGCCCTGTTGGATGGTATGATGCTGTAACTTCCTGTTAATAAGGCCCTGTTGGATGGTATGATGCTGTAACTTCCTGTTAATAAGGCCCTGTTGGATGGTATGATGCTGTAACTTCCTGTTAATAAGGCCCTGTTGGATGGTATGATGCTGTAACTTCCTGTTAATAAGGCCCTGTTGGATGGTATGATGCTGTAACTTCCTGTTAATAAGGCCCTGTTGGATGGTATGATGCTGTAACTTCCTTTTAATAAGGCCCTGTTGGATGGTATGATGCTGTAACTTCCTGTTAATAAGGCCCTGTTTAATGGTATGATGCTGTAACTTCCTGTTAATAAGGCCCTGTTGGATGGTATGATGCTGTAACTTCCTGTTAATAAGGCCCTGTTGGATGGTATGATGCTGTAACTTCCTGTTAATAAGGCCCTGTTGGATGGTTATGATGCTGTAACTTCCTGTTAATAAGGCCCTGTTGGATGGTATGATGCTGTAACTTCCTGTTAATAAGGCCCTGTTGGATGGTATGATGCTGTAACTTCCTGTTAATAAGGCCCTGTTGGATGGTATGATGCTGTAACTTCCTGTTAATAAGGCCCTGTTGGATGGTATGATGCTGTAACTTCCTGTTAATAAGGCCCTGTTTAATGGTATGATGCTGTAACTTCCTGTTAATAAGGCCCTGTTGGATGGTATGATGCTGTAACTTCCTGTTAATAAGGCCCTGTTGGATGGTATGATGCTGTAACTTCCTGTTAATAAGGCCCTGTTGGATGGTATGATGCTGTAACTTCCTGTTAATAAGGCCCTGTGTAATGGTATGATGCTGTAACTTCCTGTTAATAAGGCCCTGTTGGATGGTATGATGCTGTAACTTCCTGTTAATAAGGCCCTGTTTAATGGTATGATGCTGTAACTTCCTGTTAATAAGGCCCTGTTGGATGGTATGATGCTGTAACTTCCTGTTAATAAGGCCCTGTTTAATGGTATGATGCTGTAACTTCCTGTTAATAAGGCCCTGTTGGATGGTATGATGCTGTAACTTCCTGTTAATAAGGCCCTGTTGGATGGTATGATGCTGTAACTTCCTGTTAATAAGGCCCTGTTTAATGGTATGATGCTGTAACTTCCTGTTAATAAGGCCCTGTTGGATGGTATGATGCTTTAACTTCCTGTTAATAAGGCCCTGTTGGATGGTATGATGCTGTAACTTCCTGTTAATAAGGCCCTGTTGGATGGTATGATGCTGTAACTTCCTGTTAATAAGGCCCTGTTGGATGGTATGATGCTGTAACTTCCTGTTAATAAGGCCCTGTTTAATGGTATGATGCTGTAACTTCCTGTTAATAAGGCCCTGTTGGATGGTATGATGCTGTAACTTCCTGTTAATAAGGCCCTGTTGGATGGTATGATGCTGTAACTTCCTGTTAATAAGGCCCTGTTGGATGGTATGATGCTGTAACTTCCTGTTAATAAGGCCCTGTTGGATGGTATGATGCTGTAACTTCCTGTTAATAAGGCCCTGTTGGATGGTATGATGCTGTAACTTCCTGTTAATAAGGCCCTGTTGGATGGTATGATGCTGTAACTTCCTGTTGGATGGTATGATGCTGTAACTTCCTGTTGGATGGTATGATGCTGTTATTACCAGTCTAGAGTTGACTGACTTCTCTGTTCTCTGACAGCAGAACAGGCAGGTGTCCCAAAGTACACCATATTCCCAGTACAGTGACTACTTTTGACCATACCCCTATAAGCCCTGATCAGAAGTAGTGCGCTATATAGGGAATAGGGTGCCATTTGGGATGCAGATCAGGATAGAGGTCACAGTCAGTCCCACCTTCCCTAGCCTCCTGTCAGTCCCAATTTACATAACGCGTCTCCTCTCCTCCTCTCTCTCTCTCTCTCCCGAACGTCATCCTCCTCTCCTCTCCTCCTCTCTCTCTCTCCCGAACGTCATCCTCCTCTCCTCTCTCCTCTCTCTCTCTCCCGAACGTCATCCTCCTCTCCTCTCCTCCTCTCTCTCTCTCTCGAACGTCATCCTCCTCTCCTCTCCTCCTCTCTCTCTCTCTCAAACGTCATCCTCCTCTCCTCTCCTCCTCTCTCTCTCTCTCCCCAACGTCATCCTCCTCTCCTCTCCTCCTCTCTCTCTCTCCCCAACGTCATCCTCCTCTCCTCTCTCCTCTCTCTCTCTCTCCCCAACGTCATCCTCCTCTCCTCTCCTCCTCTCTCTCTCTCTCGAACGTCATCCTCCTCTCCTCTCCTCCTCTCTCTCTCTCCCCAACGTCACCCTCCTCTCCTCTCCTCCTCTTTCTCTCTCCCCAACGTCATCCTCCTCTCCTCTCCTCCTCTCTCCTCTCCTCCTCTCTCCTCTCCTCTCCTCCTCTCTCTCTCTCCCCATCGTCATCCTCCTCTCCTCTCCTCCTCTCTCTCTCTCCCCAACGTCATCCTCCTCTCCTCTCCTCCTCTCTCTCTCTCCCCAACGTCATCCTCCTCTCCTCTCCTCCTCTCTCTCTCTCTCGAACGTCATCCTCCTCTCCTCTCCTCCTCTCTCTCTCTCCCCAACGTCACCCTCCTCTCCTCTCCTCCCCTCTCTCTCTCCCCAACATCATCCTCCTCTCCTCTCCTCTCCTCCTCTCCTCTCTCTCCTCTCTCTCTCTCTCTCTCTCCTCTCCTCCTCTCTCTCTCTCCCGAACGTCATCCTCCCCTCCATCCATCACACTCTTTTATTCTATGTTTCTGTGAACATGTTATTCCTCTTCCTCTAATCCCCTCATCTGGGTCAGACTACGGAGCCCTCGCCCTGCATCCTGGATTAACAGTTCACTGATTTCTTCCAAACAGAAGTGACAATAAAGAAAATACGAGATTAATAAAAAAAAGACCTGCTGTCATTATGATCCACTAGTAGAGTATTAGGTATGTCTGGACCTGCTGTCATTATGATCCACTAGTAGAGTATTAGGTATGTCTGGACCTGCTGTCATTATGATCCACTAGTAGAGTATTAGGTATATCTGGACCTGCTGTCATTATGATCCACTAGTAGAGTATTAGGTATATCTGGACCTGCTGTCATTATGATCCACTAGTAGAGTATTAGGTATATCTGGACCTGCTGTCATTATATGATCCACTAGTAGAGTATTAGGTATATCTGGACCTGCTGTCATTATGATCCACTAGTAGAGTATTAGGTATGTCTGGACCTGCTGTCATTATGATCCACTAGTAGAGTATTAGGTATGTCTGGACCTGCTGTCATTATGATCCACTAGTAGAGTATTAGGTATGTCTGGACCTGCTGTCATTATGATCCACTAGTAGAGTATTAGGTATGTCTGGACCTGCTGTCATTATGATCCACTAGTAGAGTATTAGGTATGTCTGGACCTGCTGTCATTATGATCCACTAGTAGAGTATTAGGTATGTCTGGACCTGCTGTCATTATGATCCACTAGTAGAGTATTAGGTATATCTGGACCTGCTGTCATTATGATCCACTAGTAGAGTATTAGGTATATCTGGACCTGCTGTCATTATGATCCACTAGTAGAGTATTAGGTATGTCTGGACCTGCTGCTTATCATATGATCCACTAGCTGTGTATTAGGTATGTCTGGACCTGCTGTCATTATGATCCACTAGTAGAGTATTAGGTATGTCTGGACCTGCTGTCATTATGATCCACTAGCATGCATCGTCTCATGATCAGGCCAATCATATGTGTGATTTCTGGCTGGACATTTGACCCCTACCCCATAATGAGATACCAGAGTCAGGAGACAGAGGCTGGAGGCTGGAGGCTGGAGGCTGGAGGCTGGAGGCTGGAGGCTGGAGGCTGCTGGAGGTAAATACAGAATATACCTCTGAGTCCCAAATGGCACCCTACTCCCTTTATAGTGCACTAAATCACAGGCGGTCGGTGGCACCTGTTTGGGGTTTTAGCCTGGGTTTCAGTTTAGCACTGTGATATCTGCTGATGTAAAAAGGCCTTTAGAAATACATGTGATTGGGAAGGACGGGCTCGTGGTAATGGCTAGAGCGGAATCAGTAGAATGCTTTCAAATATATCAAACACATGGTTTCCATGGTTTCCATGTGTTTGAAGCCATTCCATTGACTCCATTCCAGCACTATATACACTCTTAGAGAAAAGGGATCCAGAAGGGTTCTTCATCTGTCCTATTAGGAGAACCCTTTTTGGTTCCAGGTAGAACCCTTTTTGGTTCCAGGTAGAACCCTTTTTGGTTCCAGGTAGAACCCTTTTTGGTTCCAGGTAGAACCATTTTTGGTTCCAGGTAGAACCCTTTTTGGTTCCAGGTAGAACCCTTTTTGGTTCCAGGTAGAACCCTTTTTGGTTCCAGGTAGAACCATTTTTGGTTCCAGGTAGAACCCTTTTTGGTTCCAGGTAGAACCCTTTTTGGTTCCAGGTAGAACCCTTTGTGGAAAGGGTTCTACACGGAACCCAAAATGGTTCTACCTGGAACCAACAAGGGTTCTTCAAAGGGTTCTCCTATGGGGACAGATGAATAACCCTTTTAGGTTCTAGAGTGTAGGGATTAGGGTGCCATTTGGAACGCATCATAAACCCAGAGGCTCTGGAAGAGGCTTAATGTCCAGTGGTTGTTTTCTCTGGAGACTAACCGCAGCAGGGTGCAGTGGGCAGGTGCTGTTCTCTATAATACACTACAGTACAGCTCTCTTCCTGGACCCGCTACTCTACAGGGATTACAGTGGATTATGTTCCTGCTGCCTGCTGTGTGTGGCTGCAGACCTGTCATTTTACTGTTCATTTCATTCTGCTGTAAAATAGGACTTTTTTTCTCCATCGTGTGGTGAAGAGACATGACGTGACAATGCTCTGAGATGATCCCAGGAAAGCTGCTGTTCAAGGCAACGTTGGGAAAAGTCTTCCTGTCACAGGACTGTTGTGATGCTAATATAAATGTTACGTATTGGTAGTTATGAAACAGTCCCTCTGTTCTAAAAGGGAGCCTAGATGCCAGTCTGTTACTGCTTTCTTGCCACTCCTTATGACATTGTTATGTTTTACTTTACAATGAGAAATGGAGTTGGTAATAACACAAACAGGTCTGGGACCAGGCCAGACAAAGGAGCAATACTTCACATTAAGTTGCCCTTCTGTCACGCTTGAACTCTTCTGATAAACAAATATTATTCCGCTGGACGGACACGGTTCATGAAACAATGGTTCCATTTGAATGGAAGGCCCAAAGAGCTGGACATTTCTATATTGATACATGGTAAATATTTCTGAAGCTTCTGGGCTGGGTCAAAGGTAGTTGAGGTTCCACATAAAGGAGTTCTACCAGAATGCAACCCAACAACAGCAGCAAGGTTCCTGGGCTGTATTATTCACTGGGTTCCCAGTGTCTAGAGGAATATTGGTGAAATGGAACCAAGACCCTTATTCATTTTACATTTTAGTCATTTATAGAAGACGCTCATATCCAGAGCCACTTACAGTTAGTGAGTGCATACATTTCTTTCCATACTGGGCCCCCGTGGGAATCGAACCCACAACCCTGGCGTTGCAAGCGCCATGCTCTACCAACTGAGCTACACAGGACCTATTCCAGGCGAGGAAAATTGGTGAAATGGAACGAAGACCATTAATCCAGGCTAGGCCTGATTCCCAAATGGCACCCTATTCCCTCTATAGAGCTCTATGGGCTCTGGTCTAAAGTAGTGCACTATACAGGGAATAGGGTGCCATTCTCTGGTCTAAAGTAGTGCACTATACAGGGAATAGGGTGCCATTCTCTGGTCTAAAGTAGTGCACTATACAGGGAATAAGGGTGCCATGTGGGACTTAGACTAGGTGTTCCACAGTCCACAAGGACACAGCAGATTCCTCAGGGTTGGAGCCAAGGCCCAGCCATGTAAACATAGGAGGTGTGTCACTTCAGTTCAGCCAGTGACTTATCATAAACTTGATCTAGACTCAAATGTTCTTGGACTCAATACTTGAGAATGGATTGTGTATTTATATGTTCTTTATGCATACTGTATTTAAGCATTTCCAATATGATGAATCCCATTATTTTACGTTAAAAATAACAGGAAAAGTTAAGAACAGTATTTTGTTTCTATGATGGAAGCTCTATTCTCTGCTAAGTGTTTTGTAATTGGATGAATTCAAAAAGAGTTAAAACAGAAGGTTTTCTGATGATTGGAAACAGTCTGCCGATACTGTTTCTCTGTTCCATAGAAGCTCTACTCTTTGTGGCACGATCTAGTTCTGCTCTAGTCTGTCTGGTGTTGAGATGTCATCATGTCAGTGCATGTCAACATTCATATAATCTCCTCTGGGATTGCTGCCAATCACATAAAACCTATTCAGTTTAATTCTCAGGACATTTCCATATGAATGTTGCTGCTGACTGACATTCATAACATATTAACACATTCGTAACACATTTATTAAGCCATTCATAGGACATTTATTAACACAACACATTTATTAACACTTAACTCAACATCTTAACACATTCATATCAGATTTATTAACATGTTCGTAACAATTATTAACACATTCGTAACACATTTATTAACACTAACACATTCATAACACATTCATAGGACATTTATTAACACAACACATTTATTAACACTTAACTCAACATCTTAACACATTCATATCAGATTTATTAACACGTTAACACATTCATAACACATTTATTAACACATTCATAACACATTTATTAACAATTAACACTTTCATATCACATTTATTAACACTAACACATTCATAACACATTCATAGGACATTTATTAACACAACACATTTATTAACACTTAACTCAACATCTTAACAGATTCATAACACATTTATTAACACATTCATAACACATTTATTAACAATTAACACTTTCATATCACATTTATTAACACTAACACATTCATTAACACATTCATATCAGATTTATTAACACATTCATATCAGATTTATTAACACATTCATATCAGATTTATTAACACATTAACACATTCATAACACATTTATTAACACATTCGTAACAATTATTAACACATTCGTAACAATTATTAACACATTCGTAACACATTTATTAACACATCTATAACACATTTATTTACAAGTAGTAACACTTTCATATCACATTTATTAACACTAACACATTCATTAACACATTCATAACACATTTATTAACACATTCATAACACATTTAACACATTCATAACACATTTATTAACACGTTCATAACACATTTATAAACAAGCATTAACACATTCATAACACATTTATTAACACATCTGTAACACATTTATTAACACATTCATAACACCTTTATTAACACGTTTATTAACACGTTCATAACACATTTTTTAACACATTCATAACACATTTATAACACATTCTCTTTATGAACTATGACTTTGACCCCAAGACAATTGAGAGCTGTTTTGAAGTTAGTTTTTAAAATTAAGAATATAGACACTGAGTTTACCAAACATTAGGAACACCTCTTTCCATGACATAGACCACGTGTCAAACTCATTCCACGGAGGGCCGAGTGTCTGTGGGTTTTCACTCCACCCTTGTACTTGATTGATGAATTAAGGTTAAATAAATATTTTTTAACCTTGAGACAATTGAGACATGGATTGTGTGTGTGTGTGCTATTCAGAGGGTGAATGGGCAAGACAAAATATTTAAGTACCTTTCGAACAGGGTACGGTAGTAGGTGCCAGCATGCACCGACGAATTGAGGCTGTTCTGAGGGTAAAAGGGGGAACTGTAGGTTGAGGCTGTTCTGAGGGTAAAAGGGGGAACTGTAGGTTGAGGCTGTTCTGAGGGTAAAAGGGGGAACTGTAGGTTGAGGCTGTTCTGAGGGTAAAAGGGGGAACTGTAGGTTGAGGCTGTTCTGAGGGTAAAAGGGGGAACTGTAGGTTGAGGCTTTTCTGAGGGTAAAAGGGGGAACTGTAGGTTGAGGCTGTTCTGAGGGTAAAAGGGGGAACTGTAGGTCAGGCTTATTGCTTTAGGGTTTCAGCGTTCCTCCTCCTGTTGCAGTTTGGTCTATATCTATACAGGGATATCAGCTACAGCAGGGATATCAGAGGCTGTTCTGAGGGGGATAAGGGGGAATCTGTACAGCAGGGATATCAGCTTCGGCAGGGATATCAGCTTCGGCAGGGATATCAAAGCAGGGGGCAGGGATAACTGTAGGGATATCAGCTACGGCAGGGATATCAGCTTTAGGGATATCAGCTACAGCAGGGATATCAGCTACGGCAGGGATATCAGCTACGGCAGGGATATCAGCTACGGCAGGGATATCAGCTACGGCAGGGATATCAGCTTCGGCAGGGATATCAGCTACGGCAGGGATATCAGCTACGGCAGGGATATCAGCTACGGCAGGGATATCAGCTACGGCAGGGATATCAGCTACAGCAGGGATATCAGCTACAGCAGGGATATCAGCTACAGCAGGGATATCAGCTACGGCAGGGATATCAGCTACAGCAGGGATATCAGCTACGGCAGGGATATCAGCTACGGCAGGGATATCAGCTTCGGCAGGGATATCAGCTACGGCAGGGATATCAGCTACGGCAGGGATATCAGCTACGGCAGGGATATCAGCTACGGCAGGGATATCAGCTACAGCAGGGATATCAGCTACAGCAGGGATATCAGCTTCGGCAGGGATATCAGCTACGGCAGGGATATCAGCTACGGCAGGGATATCAGCTACAGCAGGGATATCAGCTACAGCAGGGATATCAGCTACAGCAGGGATATCAGCTACAGCAGGGATATCAGACTAGAGGTAGAGGTTAGCAGTGATATCAGACTAGAGGTAGAGGTTAGCAGCATACAGCAGTGATATCAGACTAGAGTTAGAGGTTATCAGTGATATCAGACTAGAGGTAGAGGTTAGCAGCATACAGCAGTGATATCAGACTAGAGGTAGAGGTTAGCAGCATACAGCAGGGATATCAGACTAGAGGTAGAGGTTAGCAGCATACAGCAGTGATATCAGACTAGAGGTAGAGGTTATCAGCATACAGCAGGGATATCAGACTAGAGGTAGAGGTTAGCAGCATACAGCAGTGATATCAGACTAGAGGTAAAGGTTAGCAGCATACAGCAGGGATGTCAGACTAGAGGTAGAGGTTAGCAGCATAAAGCAGGGATATCAGACTAGAGGTAGAGGTTAGCAGCATACAGCAGGGATATCAGACTAGAGGTAGAGGTTAGCAGCATACAGCAGTGATATCAGACTAGAGGTAAAGGTTAGCAGCATACAGCAGGGATATCAGACTAGAGGTAGAGGTTAGCAGTGATATCAGACTAGAGGTAGAGGTTAGCAGCATACAGCAGGGATATCAGACTAGAGGTAGAGGTTAGCAGCATACAGCAGGGATATCAGACTAGAGGTAGAGGTTAGCAGCATACAGCAGGGATATCAGACTAGAGGTAGAGGTTAGCAGCATACAGCAGGGATATCAGACTAGAGGTAGAGGTTAGCAGTGATATCAGACTAGAGGTAGAGGTTAGCAGCATACAGCAGTGATATCAGACTAGAGGTAGAGGTTAGCAGCATACAGCAGGGATATCAGACTAGAGGTAGAGGTTAGCAGCATACAGCAGGGATATCAGACTAGAGGTAGAGGTTAGCAGCATACAGCAGGGATATCAGACTAGAGGTAGAGGTTAGCAGCATACAGCAGTGATATCAGACTAGAGGTAGAGGTTAGCAGCATACAGCAGGGATATCAGACTAGAGGTAGAGGTTAGCAGCATACAGCAGTGATATCAGACTAGAGGTAGAGGTTAGCAGTGATATCAGACTAGAGGTAGAGGTTAGCAGCATACAGCAGTGATATCAGACTAGAGGTAGAGGTTAGCAGCATACAGCAGTGATATCAGACTAGAGGTAGAGGTTAGCAGCATACAGCAGGGATATCAGACTAGAGGTAGAGGTTAGCAGCATACAGCAGTGATATCAGACTAGAGGTAGAGGTTATCAGTGATATCAGACTAGAGGTAGAGGTTAGCAGCATACAGCAGTGATATCAGACTAGAGGTAGAGGTTAGCAGCATACAGCAGGGATATCAGACTAGAGGTAGAGGTTAGCAGGGATATCAGACTAGAGGTAGAGGTTAGCAGCATACAGCAGTGATATCAGACTAGAGGTAGAGGTTATCAGCATACAGCAGTGATATCAGACTAGAGGTAGAGGTTAGCAGCATACAGCAGGGATATCAGACTAGAGGTAGAGGTTAGCAGCATACAGCAGTGATATCAGACTAGAGGTAGAGGTTATCAGTGATATCAGATATCAGACTAGAGGTAGAGGTTAGCAGCATACAGCAGTGATATCAGACTAGAGGTAGAGGTTAGCAGCATACAGCAGGGATATCAGACTAGAGGTAGAGGTTAGCAGTGATATCAGACTAGAGGTAGAGGTTAGCAGCATACAGCAGGGATATCAGACTAGAGGTAGAGGTTAGCAGCATACAGCAGGGATATCAGACTAGAGGTAGAGGTTAGCAGCATACAGCAGTGATATCAGACTAGAGGTAGAGGTTAGCAGCATACAGCAGGATATCAGACTAGAGGTCAGTGATATCAGACTAGAGGTAGAGGTTAGCAGCATACAGCAGTGATATCAGACTAGAGGTAGAGGTTAGCAGCATACAGCAGTGATATCAGACTAGAGGTAGAGGTTAGCAGCATACAGCAGGGATATCAGACTAGAGGTAGAGGTTAGCAGCATACAGCAGGGATATCAGACTAGAGGTAGAGGTTAGCAGCATACAGCAGTGATATCAGACTAGAGGTAGAGGTTAGCAGCATACAGCAGTGATATCAGACTAGAGGTAGAGGTTAGCAGCATACAGCAGTGATATCAGACTAGAGGTAGAGGTTAGTAGCATACAGCAGTGATATCAGACTAGAGGTAGAGGTTAGCAGTGATATCAGACTAGAGGTAGAGGTTAGCAGCATACAGCAGTGATATCAGACTAGAGGTAGAGGTTAGCAGCATACAGCAGTGATATCAGACTAGAGGTAGAGGTTAGCAGCATACAGCAGGGATATCAGACTAGAGGTAGAGGTGAGCAGCATACAGCAGTGATATCAGACTAGAGGTAGAGGTTATCAGTGATATCAGACTAGAGGTAGAGGTTAGCAGCATACAGCAGTGATATCAGACTAGAGGTAGAGGTTAGCAGCATACAGCAGGGATATCAGACTAGAGGTAGAGGTTAGCAGGGATATCAGACTAGAGGTAGAGGTTAGCAGCATACAGCAGGGATAAATCAAATCAAATCAAATCAAATCAAATTTTATTGGTCACATGCGCCGAATACAACAGGTGCAGACATTACAGTGAAATGCTTACTTACAGCCCTTAACCAACAGTGCATTTATTTTAAACAAAAAAAGTAAGAATTAAACAACAACAAAAAAAGTGTTGAGAAAAAAAGAGCAGAAGTAAAATAAAGTGACAGTAGGGAGGCTATATATACAGTAAAATAAAGTGACAGTAGGGAGGCTATATATACAGGGGGGTACCGTTGCAGAGTCAATGTGCGGGGGCACCGGCTAGTTGAGGTAGTTGAGGTAATATGTACATGTGGGTAAAGTTAAAGTGACTATGCATAAATACTTAACAGAGTAGCAGCAGCGTAAAAAGGATGGGGTGGGGGGGCAGTGCAAATAGTCCGGGTAGCCATGATTAGCTGTTCAGGAGTCTTATGGCTTGGGGGTAGAAGCTGTTGAGAGTCTTTTGGACCTAGACTTGGCACTCCGGTACCGCTTGCCGTGCGGTAGCAGAGAGAACAGTCTATGACTAGGGTGGCTGGAGTCTTTGACAATTTTGAGGGCCTTCCTCTGACACCGCCTGGTATAGAGATCCTGAATGGCAGGGAGCTTTGCCCCAGTGATGTACTGGGCCGTACGCACTACCCTCTAGTAGTGCCTTGCGGTCAGAGGCCAAGCAGTTGCCATACCAGGCGGTGATGCAACCAGTCAGGATGCTCTCGATGGTGCAGCTGTAGAATTTTTTGAGGATCTGAGGACCCATGCCAAATCTTTTTAGTCTCCTGAGGGGGGAATAGGCTTTGTTGTGCCCTCTTCACGACTGTCTTGGTGTGTTTGGACCATGATAGTTCGTTGGTGATGTGGACACACCAAGGAACTTGTAGCTCTCAACCTGTTCCACTACAGCCCCGTCGATGAGAATGGGGGCGTGCTCAGTCCTCTTTTTTTTCCTGTAGTCCACAATCATCTCCTTTGTCTTGGTCACGTTGAGGGAGAGGTTGTTGTCCTGGCACCACACGGCCAGATCTCTGACCTCCTCCCTATAGGCTGTCTCATCGTTGTCGGTGATCAGGCCTACCACTGTTGTGTCGTCGGCAAACTTAATGATGGTGTTGGAGTCGTGCCTGGCCATGCAGTCATGGGTGAACAGGGAGTACAGGAGGGGACTGAGCACGCACCCCTGAGGGGCCCCCGTGTTGAGGATCAGTGTGGCAGATGTGTTGTTACCTACCCTTACCACCTGGGGGCGGCCCGTCAGGAAGTCCAGGATCCAGTTGCAGAGGAGGTGTTTAGTCCCAGGATCCTTAGCTTAGTGATGAGCTTAGAGGGCACTATGGTGTTGAATGCTGAGCTGTAGTCAATGAATAGCATTCTCACGTAGGTGTTCCTCTTGTCCAGGTGGGAAAGGGCAGTGTGGAGTGCGATAGAGATTGCATCATCTGTGGATCTGTTGGGGCGGTATGCAAATTGGAGTGGGTCTAGGGTTTCTGGGATTATGCTGTTGATGTGAGCCATGACCAGTCTTTCAAAGCACTTCATGGCTACAGACGTCAGTGCTACGGGTCGGTAGTCATTTAGGCAGGTTATCTTAGAGTTCTTGGGCACGGGGACTATGGTGGTCTGCTTGAAACATGTTGGTATTACAGACTCAGTCAGGGACATGTTGAAAATGTCAGTGAAGACACTTGCCAGTTGGTCAGCACATGCTCGGAGTACACGTCCTGGTAATCCGTCTGGCCCTGCGGCCTTGTGAATGTTGACCTGCTTAAAAGTCTTACTCACATCGGCTACGGAGAGCGTGATCACATAGTCATCCGGAACAGCTGGTGCTCTCATGCATGCTTCAGTGTTGCTTGCCTCGAAGCGAGCATAGAAGTGGTTTAGCTCGTCTGGTAGGCTTGTGTCACTGGGCAGCTCGCGGCTGTGCTTCCCTTTGTAGTCTGTAATAGTTTTCAAGCCCTGCCACATCCGACGAGCGTCAGAGCCAGTGTAGTATGATTCAATCTTAGACCTGTATTGACTCTTTGCCTGTTTGATGGTTCGTCGGAGGTCATAGCGGGATTTCTTATAAGCGTCCGGGTTAGAGTCCCGTTCCTTGAAAGCGGCAGCTCTACCCTTTAGCTCAGTGCGGATGTTTCCTGTAATCCATGGCTTCTGGTTGGGGTATGTACGTACGGTCACTGTGGGGACGACATCATCGATGCACTTATTGATGAAGCCAGTGACTGATGTGGTGTACTCCTCAATGCTGTCTGAAGAATCCCGGAACATGTTCCAGTCTGTGCTAGCAAAACAGTCCTGTAGCTTAGCATCTGCGTCATCTGACCACTTTTTTATTAACCGAATCACTGGTGCTTCCTGCTTCAGTTTTTGCTTATAAGCAGGAATCAGGAGGATAGAGTTATGGTCAGATTTGCCAAATGGAGGGCGAGGGAGAGCTTTGTATGCGTCTCTGTGTGTGGAGTAAAGGTGGTCTAGAGTTTTTTTCCCTCTGGTTGCACATTTAACATGCTGGTAGAAATTAGGTAGAACGGATTTAAGTTTCCCTGCATTAAAGTCCCCGGCCACTAGGAGCGCTGCATCTGGATGAGCGTTTTCCTGTTGATTAATGGCCTTGTACAACTCATTCAGAGCAATCTTAATGCCAGCATTGGTTTGTGGTGGTAAATAGACAGCTATGAAAAATATAGATTAAAACTCTCTTGGTAAATAGTGTGGTCTACAGCTTATCATAAGATACTCTACCTCAGGCGAGCAAAACCTCGAGACTTCCTTAGTATTTGATTTTGTGCACCAGCTGTTGTTTACAAATATACACAGACCGCCGCCCCTTGTCTTACCAGAGTCAGACGTTCTGTCCTGCCGATGTAGCGTATAGCCTGCTAGCTGAATGTTATCATTGTTGTCGTTCAGCCACGACTCACGGAAAAACATAAGATATTACAGTTTTTAATGTCCCGTTGGTAGGATAACCGTAATCTTAACTCGTCCATTTTATTCTCAAAAGATTGAACGTTGGCTAGTAGGATTGATGGGAGAGGCAGTTTACTCGCTCGCCGTCGGATCCTTACAAGGCACCCGGATCTGCGTCCGCGATATCTCCGTCTCTTCCTCACGCGAATGACGGGGATCTGGGCCTTGTCGGGTGTCTGTAGGATATCCTTCGCGACCGCCTCGTTGAAGAAAAAATCTTCGTCCAATGCGAGGTGAGTAATCGCTGTCCTGATATCCAGAAGCTCTTTTTGGTTATAAGAGACGATGGCAGAAACATTATGTACAAAATAAATTACAAATAACGCGGAAAAACACACATAATAGTACAATTGGTTAGAGGGCTGTAAAACGGCAGCCATCTTCCCGGCGCTGTTCTTCAGATATCAGACTAGACATAGAGGTTAGCAGCATACAGCAGGGATATCAGACTAGAGGTAGAGGATAGCAGCATACAGCAGTGATATCAGACTAGAGGTAGAGGTTAGCAGCATACAGCAGTGATATCAGACTAGAGGTAGAGGTTAGCAGCATACAGCAGGGATATCAGACTAGAGGTAGAGGTTAGCAGCATACAGCAGTGATATCAGACTAGAGGTAGAGGTTAGCAGGGATATCAGACTAGAGGTAGAGGTTAGCAGCATACAGCAGGGATATCAAACTAGAGGGAGAGGTTAGCAGCATACAGCAGGGATATCAGACTAGAGGTAGAGGTTAGCAGCATACATCAGTGATATCAGACTAGAGGTAGAGGTTAGCAGCATAAAGCAGGGATATCAGACTAGAGGTAGAGGTTAGCAGCATACAGCAGTGATATCAGACTAGAGGTAGAGGTTAGCAGTGATATCAGACTAGAGGTAGAGGTTAGCAGCATACAGCAGTGATATCAGACTAGAGGTAGAGGTTATGAGCATACAGCAGTGATATCAGACTAGAGGTAGAGGTTAGCAGCATACAGCAGTGATATCAGACTAGAGGTAGAGGTCAGCAGCATACAGCAGTGATATCAGACTAGAGGTAGAGGTTAGCAGTGATATCAGACTAGAGGTAGAGGTTAGCAGCATACAGCAGTGATATCAGACTAGAGGAAGAGGTTATGAGCATACAGCAGTGATATCAGACTAGAGGTAGAGGTTAGCAGCATACAGCAGTGATATCAGACTAGAGGTAGAGGTCAGCAGCATACAGCAGTGATATCAGACTAGAGGTAGAGGTTAGCAGTGATATCAGACTAGAGGTAGAGGTTAGCATCATACAAGCAGTGATATCAGACTAGAGGTAGAGGTAGAGGTTTATGATTATACAGCAGTGATATCAGACTAAAGGTAGAGGTTATGAGCATACAGCAGTGATATCAGACTAGAGGTAGAGGTTAGCAGTGATATCAGACTAGAGGTAGAGGTTATCAGTGATATCAGACTAGAGGTAGAGGTTATCAGTGATATCAGACTAGAGGTAGAGGTTAGCAGCATACAGCAGTGATATCAGACTAGAGGTAGAGGTTAGCAGTGATATCAGACTAGAGGTAGAGGTTAGCAGCATACAGCACTGATATCAGACTAGAGGTAGAGGTTAGCAGCATACAGCAGTGATATCAGACTAGAGGTAGAGGTTAGCAGCATACAGCAGGATATCAGACTAGAGGTAGAGGTTAGCAGGGATATCAGACTAGAGGTAGAGGTTAGCAGCATACAGCAGTTATATCAGACTAGAGGTAGAGGTTAGCAGCATACAGCAGTTATATCAGACTAGAGGTAGAGGTTAGCAGCATACAGCAGTGATATCAGACTAGAGGTTAGCATCATACAGCAGTGATATCAGACTAGAGGTAGAGGTTAGCAGTGATATCAGACTAGAGGTAGAGGTTAGCAGCATACAGCAGTGATATCAGACTAGAGGTAGAGGTTAGCAGCGTACAGCAGTGATATCAGACTAGAGGTAGAGGTTAGCAGCATACAGCAGTGATATCAGACTAGAGGTAGAGGTTAGCAGTGATATCAGACTAGAGGTAGAGGTTAGCAGGGATATCAGCCTAGAGGTAGAGGTTAGCAGCATACAGCAGTGATATCAGACTAGAGGTAGAGGTTAGCAGCATACAGCATTGATATCAGACTAGAGGTAGAGGTTAGCAGTGATATCAGACTAGAGGTAGAGGTTAGCAGCATACAGCAGTGATATCAGACTAGAGGCAGAGGTTAGCAGCATACAGCAGTGATATCAGACTAGAGGTAGAGGTTAGCAGTGATATCAGACTAGAGGTAGAGGTTAGCAGCAGCATACAGCAGTGATATCAGACTAGAGGTAGAGGTTAGCAGTGATATCAGACTAGAGGTAGAGGTTAGCAGCATACAGCACTGATATCAGACTAGAGGTAGAGGTTAGCAGCATACAGCAGTGATATCAGACTAGAGGTAGAGGTTAGCAGCATACAGCAGGGATATCAGACTAGAGGTAGAGGTTAGCAGGGATATCAGACTAGAGGTAGAGGTTAGCAGCATACAGCAGTTATATCAGACTAGAGGTAGAGGTTAGCAGCATACAGCAGTTATATCAGACTAGAGGTAGAGGTTAGCAGCATACAGCAGTGATATCAGACTAGAGGTTAGCATTAGCATACAGCAGTGATATCAGACTAGAGGTAGAGGTTAGCAGTGATATCAGACTAGAGGTAGAGGTTAGCAGCATACAGCAGTGATATCAGACTAGAGGTAGAGGTTAGCAGCGTACAGCAGTGATATCAGACTAGAGGTAGAGGTTAGCAGCATACAGCAGTGATATCAGACTAGAGGTAGAGGTTAGCAGTGATATCAGACTAGAGGTAGAGGTTAGCAGGGATTTCAGCCTAGAGGTAGAGGTTAGCAGCATACAGCAGTGATATCAGACTAGAGGTAGAGGTTAGCAGCATACAGCATTGATATCAGACTAGAGGTAGAGGTTAGCAGTGATATCAGACTAGAGGCAGAGGTTAGCAGCATACAGCAGTGATATCAGACTAGAGGCAGAGGTTAGCAGCATACAGCAGTGATATCAGACTAGAGGTAGAGGTCAGCAGTGATATCAGACTAGAGGTAGAGGTTAGCAGCATACAGCAGTGATATCAGACTAGAGGTAGAGGTTAGCAGCATACAGCAGTGATATCAGACTAGAGGCAGAGGTTAGCAGCATACAGCAGTGATATCAGACTAGAGGTAGAGGTTATGATTATACAGCAGTGATATCAGACTAGAGGTAGAGGTTATGAGCATACAGCAGTGATATCAGACTAGAGGTAGAGGTTAGCAGTGATATCAGACTAGAGGTAGAGGTTATCAGTGATATCAGACTAGAGGTAGAGGTTATCAGTGATATCAGACTAGAGGTAGAGGTTAGCAGCATACAGCAGTGATATCAGACTAGAGGTAGAGGTTAGCAGTGATATCAGACTAGAGGTAGAGGTTAGCAGCATACAGCACTGATATCAGACTAGAGGTAGAGGTTAGCAGCATACATCAGTGATATCAGACTAGAGGTAGAGGTTAGCAGCATAAAGCAGGGATATCAGACTAGAGGTAGAGGTTAGCAGCATACAGCAGTGATATCAGACTAGAGGTAGAGGTTAGCAGTGATATCAGACTAGAGGTAGAGGTTAGCAGCATACAGCAGTGATATCAGACTAGAGGTAGAGGTTATGAGCATACAGCAGTGATATCAGACTAGAGGTAGAGGTTAGCAGCATACAGCAGTGATATCAGACTAGAGGTAGAGGTCAGCAGCATACAGCAGTGATATCAGACTAGAGGTAGAGGTTAGCAGTGATATCAGACTAGAGGTAGAGGTTAGCAGCATACAGCAGTGATATCAGACTAGAGGTAGAGGTTATGAGCATACAGCAGTGATATCAGACTAGAGGTAGAGGTTAGCAGCATACAGCAGTGATATCAGACTAGAGGTAGAGGTCAGCAGCATACAGCAGTGATATCAGACTAGAGGTAGAGGTTAGCAGTGATATCAGACTAGAGGTAGAGGTTAGCATCATACAGCAGTGATATCAGACTAGAGGTAGAGGTTATGATTATACAGCAGTGATATCAGACTAAAGGTAGAGGTTATGAGCATACAGCAGTGATATCAGACTAGAGGTAGAGGTTAGCAGTGATATCAGACTAGAGGTAGAGGTTATCAGTGATATCAGACTAGAGGTAGAGGTTATCAGTGATATCAGACTAGAGGTAGAGGTTAGCAGCATACAGCAGTGATATCAGACTAGAGGTAGAGGTTAGCAGTGATATCAGACTAGAGGTAGAGGTTAGCAGCATACAGCACTGATATCAGACTAGAGGTAGAGGTTAGCAGCATACAGCAGTGATATCAGACTAGAGGTAGAGGTTAGCAGCATACAGCAGGGATATCAGACTAGAGGTAGAGGTTAGCAGGGATATCAGACTAGAGGTAGAGGTTAGCAGCATACAGCAGTTATATCAGACTAGAGGTAGAGGTTAGCAGCATACAGCAGTTATATCAGACTAGAGGTAGAGGTTAGCAGCATACAGCAGTGATATCAGACTAGAGGTTAGCATCATACAGCAGTGATATCAGACTAGAGGTAGAGGTTAGCAGTGATATCAGACTAGAGGTAGAGGTTAGCAGCATACAGCAGTGATATCAGACTAGAGGTAGAGGTTAGCAGCGTACAGCAGTGATATCAGACTAGAGGTAGAGGTTAGCAGCATACAGCAGTGATATCAGACTAGAGGTAGAGGTTAGCAGTGATATCAGACTAGAGGTAGAGGTTAGCAGGGATATCAGCCTAGAGGTAGAGGTTAGCAGCATACAGCAGTGATATCAGACTAGAGGTAGAGGTTAGCAGCATACAGCATTGATATCAGACTAGAGGTAGAGGTTAGCAGTGATATCAGACTAGAGGTAGAGGTTAGCAGCATACAGCAGTGATATCAGACTAGAGGCAGAGGTTAGCAGCATACAGCAGTGATATCAGACTAGAGGTAGAGGTTAGCAGTGATATCAGACTAGAGGTAGAGGTTAGCAGCATACAGCAGTGATATCAGACTAGAGGTAGAGGTTAGCAGTGATATCAGACTAGAGGTAGAGGTTAGCAGCATACAGCACTGATATCAGACTAGAGGTAGAGGTTAGCAGCATACAGCAGTGATATCAGACTAGAGGTAGAGGTTAGCAGCATACAGCAGGGATATCAGACTAGAGGTAGAGGTTAGCAGGGATATCAGACTAGAGGTAGAGGTTAGCAGCATACAGCAGTTATATCAGACTAGAGGTAGAGGTTAGCAGCATACAGCAGTTATATCAGACTAGAGGTAGAGGTTAGCAGCATACAGCAGTGATATCAGACTAGAGGTTAGCATCATACAGCAGTGATATCAGACTAGAGGTAGAGGTTAGCAGTGATATCAGACTAGAGGTAGAGGTTAGCAGCATACAGCAGTGATATCAGACTAGAGGTAGAGGTTAGCAGCGTACAGCAGTGATATCAGACTAGAGGTAGAGGTTAGCAGCATACAGCAGTGATATCAGACTAGAGGTAGAGGTTAGCAGTGATATCAGACTAGAGGTAGAGGTTAGCAGGGATATCAGCCTAGAGGTAGAGGTAGAGGTAGCATACAGCAGTGAGCAGTGATATCAGACTAGAGGTAGAGGTTAGCAGCATACAGCATTGATATCAGACTAGAGGTAGAGGTTAGCAGTGATATCAGACTAGAGGTAGAGGTTAGCAGCATACAGCAGTGATATCAGACTAGAGGCAGAGGTTAGCAGCATACAGCAGTGATATCAGACTAGAGGTAGAGGTTAGCAGTGATATCAGACTAGAGGTAGAGGTTAGCAGCATACAGCAGTGATATCAGACTAGAGGCAGAGGTTAGCAGCATACAGCAGTGATATCAGACTAGAGGTAGAGGTTATGATTATACAGCAGTGATATCAGACTAAAGGTAGAGGTTATGAGCATACAGCAGTGATATCAGACTAGAGGTAGAGGTTAGCAGTGATATCAGACTAGAGGTAGAGGTTAGCAGTGATATCAGACTAGAGGTAGAGGTTAGCAGTGATATCAGACTAGAGGTAGAGGTTAGCAGCATACAGCAGTGATATCAGACTAGAGGTAGAGGTTAGCAGTGATATCAGACTAGAGGTAGAGGTTAGCAGCATACAGCACTGATATCAGACTAGAGGTAGAGGTTAGCAGCATACAGCAGTGATATCAGACTAGAGGTAGAGGTTAGCAGCATACAGCAGGGATATCAGACTAGAGGTAGAGGTTAGCAGGGATATCAGACTAGAGGTAGAGGTTAGCAGCATACAGCAGTGATAGACAGACTAGAGCAGTTTATATCAGACTAGAGAGTAGAGGTTAGCAGCATACAGCAGTTATATCAGACTAGAGGTAGAGGTTAGCAGCATACAGCAGTGATATCAGACTAGAGGTTAGCATCATACAGCAGTGATATCAGACTAGAGGTAGAGGTTAGCAGTGATATCAGACTAGAGGTAGAGGTTAGCAGCATACAGCAGTGATATCAGACTAGAGGTAGAGGTTAGCAGCGTACAGCAGTGATATCAGACTAGAGGTAGAGGTTAGCAGCATACAGCAGTGATATCAGACTAGAGGTAGAGGTTAGCAGTGATATCAGACTAGAGGTAGAGGTTAGCAGGGATATCAGACTAGAGGTAGAGGTTAGCAGCATACAGCAGTGATATCAGACTAGAGGTAGAGGTTAGCAGCATACAGCATTGATATCAGACTAGAGGTAGAGGTTAGCAGTGATATCAGACTAGAGGTAGAGGTTAGCAGCATACAGCAGTGATATCAGACTAGAGGCAGAGGTTAGCAGCATACAGCAGTGATATCAGACTAGAGGTAGAGGTTAGCAGTGATATCAGACTAGAGGTAGAGGTTAGCAGCATACAGCAGTGATATCAGACTAGAGGTAGAGGTTAGCAGTGATATCAGACTAGAGAGGTAGAGGTTAGCAGCATACAGCACTGATATCAGACTAGAGGTAGAGGTTAGCAGCATACAGCAGTGATATCAGACTAGAGGTAGAGGTTAGCAGCATACAGCAGGGATATCAGACTAGAGGTAGAGGTTAGCAGGATATCAGACTAGAGGTAGAGGTTAGCAGCATACAGCAGTTATATCAGACTAGAGGTAGAGGTTAGCAGCATACAGCAGTTATATCAGACTAGAGGTAGAGGTTAGCAGCATACAGCAGTGATATCAGACTAGAGGTTAGCATCATACAGCAGTGATATCAGACTAGAGGTAGAGGTTAGCAGTGATATCAGACTAGAGGTAGAGGTTAGCAGCATAAAGCAGTGATATCAGACTAGAGGTAGAGGTTAGCAGTGATATCAGACTAGAGAGGTAGAGGTTAGCAGGGATATCAGCCTAGAGGTAGAGGTTAGCAGCATACAGCAGTGATATCAGACTAGAGGTAGAGGTTAGCAGCATACAGCATTGATATCAGACTAGAGGTAGAGGTTAGCAGTGATATCAGACTAGAGGTAGAGGTTAGCAGCATACAGCAGTGATATCAGACTAGAGGCAGAGGTTAGCAGCATACAGCAGTGATATCAGACTAGAGGTAGAGGTTAGCAGTGATATCAGACTAGAGGTAGAGGTTAGCAGCATACAGCAGTGATATCAGACTAGAGGTAGAGGTTAGCAGTGATATCAGACTAGAGGTAGAGGTTAGCAGCATACAGCACTGATATCAGACTAGAGGTAGAGGTTAGCAGCATACAGCAGTGATATCAGACTAGAGGTAGAGGTTAGCAGCATACAGCAGGGATATCAGACTAGAGGTAGAGGTTAGCAGGGATATCAGACTAGAGGTAGAGGTTAGCAGCATACAGCAGTTATATCAGACTAGAGGTAGAGGTTAGCAGCATACAGCAGTTATATCAGACTAGAGGTAGAGGTTAGCAGCATACAGCAGTGATATCAGACTAGAGGTTAGCATCATACAGCAGTGATATCAGACTAGAGGTAGAGGTTAGCAGTGATATCAGACTAGAGGTAGAGGTTAGCAGCATACAGCAGTGATATCAGACTAGAGGTAGAGGTTAGCAGCATACAGCAGTGATATCAGACTAGAGGTAGAGGTTAGCAGGGATACAGCAGGTTAGCATACAGCAGTGATATCAGACTAGAGGTAGAGGTTAGCAGCATACAGTGATATCAGACTAGAGGTAGAGGTTAGCAGGGATATCAGACTAGAGGTAGAGGTTAGCAGCATACAGCAGTGATATCAGACTAGAGGTAGAGGTTAGCAGCATACAGCAGTGATATCAGACTAGAGGTAGAGGTTAGCAGCATACAGCAGTGATATCAGACTAGAGGTAGAGGTTAGCAGTGATAGCAGACAAGAGGTAGAGGTTAGCAGCATACAGCAGTGATATCAGACTAGAGGTAGAGGTTAGCAGCATACAGCAGTGATATCAGACTAGAGGTAGAGGTAGAGTTAGCAGTGATATCAGACTAGAGGTAGAGGTTAGCAGTGATATCAGCAGAGGTAGAGGTTAGCAGCATACAGCAGTGATATCAGACTAGAGGTAGAGGTTAGCAGCATACAGCAGTGATATCAGACTAGAGGTAGAGGTTAGCAGCATACAGCAGTGATATCAGACTAGAGGTAGAGGTTATGATTATACAGCAGTGATATCAGACTAAAGGTAGAGGTTATGAGCATACAGCAGTGATATCAGACTAGAGGTAGAGGTTAGCAGTGATATCAGACTAGAGGTAGAGGTTAGCATACAGTGATATCAGACTAGAGGTAGAGGTTATCAGTGATATCAGACTAGAGGTAGAGGTTAGCAGCATACAGCAGTGATATCAGACTAGAGGTAGAGGTTAGCAGTGATATCAGACTAGAGGTAGAGGTTAGCAGCATACAGCACTGATATCAGACTAGAGGTAGAGGTTAGCAGCATACAGCAGTGATATCAGACTAGAGGTAGAGGTTAGCAGCATACAGCAGGGATATCAGACTAGAGGTAGAGGTAGCAGTGATTCAGCAGGGATATCAGACTAGACTAGAGGTAGAGGTTAGCAGCATACAGCAGTTATATCAGACTAGAGGTAGAGGTTAGCAGCATACAGCAGTTATATCAGACTAGAGGTAGAGGTTAGCAGCATACAGCAGTGATATCAGACTAGAGGTTAGCATCATACAGCAGTGATATCAGACTAGAGGTAGAGGTTAGCAGTGATATCAGACTAGAGGTAGAGGTTAGCAGCATACAGCAGTGATATCAGACTAGAGGTAGAGGTTAGCAGCGTACAGCAGTGATATCAGACTAGAGGTAGAGGTTAGCAGCATACAGCAGTGATATCAGACTAGAGGTAGAGGTTAGCAGTGATATATCAGACTAGAGGTAGAGGTTAGCAGGGATATCAGCCTAGAGGTAGAGGTTAGCAGCATACAGCAGTGATATCAGACTAGAGGTAGAGGTTAGCAGCATACAGCATTGATATCAGACTAGAGGTAGAGGTTAGCAGTGATATCAGACTAGAGGTAAAGGTTAGCAGCATACAGCAGTGATATCAGACTAGAGGCAGAGGTTAGCAGCATACAGCAGTGATGATATCAGACTAGAGGTAGAGGTTAGCAGTGATATCAGACTAGAGGTAGAGGTTAGCAGCATACAGCAGTGATATCAGACTAGAGGTAGAGGTTAGCAGTGATATCAGACTAGAGGTAGAGGTTAGCAGCATACAGCACTGATATCAGACTAGAGGTAGAGGTTAGCAGCATACAGCAGTGATATCAGACTAGAGGTAGAGGTTAGCAGCATACAGCAGGGATATCAGACTAGAGGTAGAGGCAGCATAGCAGGGATATCAGACTAGAGGTAGAGGTTAGCAGCATACAGCAGTTATATCAGACTAGAGGTAGAGGTTAGCAGCATACAGCAGTTATATCAGACTAGAGGTAGAGGTTAGCAGCATACAGCAGTGATATCAGACTAGAGGTTAGCATCATACAGCAGTGATATCAGACTAGAGGTAGAGGTTAGCAGTGATATCAGACTAGAGGTAGAGGTTAGCAGCATACAGCAGTGATATCAGACTAGAGGTAGAGGTTAGCAGCGTACAGCAGTGATATCAGACTAGAGGTAGAGGTTAGCAGTGATATCAGACTAGAGGTAGAGGTTAGCAGTGATATCAGACTAGAGGTAGAGGTTAGCAGGGATATCAGCCTAGAGGTAGAGGTTAGCAGCATACAGCAGTGATATCAGACTAGAGGTAGAGGTTAGCAGCATACAGCATTGATATCAGACTAGAGGTAGAGGTTAGCAGTGATATCAGACTAGAGGTAGAGGTTAGCAGCATACAGCAGTGATATCAGACTAGAGGCAGAGGTTAGCAGCATACAGCAGTGATATCAGACTAGAGGTAGAGGTTAGCAGTGATATCAGACTAGAGGTAGAGGTTAGCAGCATACAGCAGTGATATCAGACTAGAGGTAGAGGTTAGCAGCATACAGCAGTGATATCAGACTAGAGGTAGAGGTTAGCAGCATACAGCAGTGATATCAGACTAGAGGTAGAGGTTAGCAGTGATATCAGACTAGAGGTAGAGGTAGCAGGTAGAGGTTAGCAGCAGTGATATCAGACTAGAGGTAGAGGTTAGCAGCATACAGCAGTGATATCAGACTAGAGGTAGAGAGGTAGGTGATTCAGCAGAGTAGCAGCATACAGATATATCAGACTAGAGGTAGAGGTTAGCAGTGATATCAGACTAGAGGTAGAGGTTAGAGGTTAGCAGCACTGATATCAGACTAGAGGTAGAGGTTAGCAGCATACAGCAGTGATATCAGACTAGAGGTAGAGGTTAGCAGCATACAGCAGGGATATCAGACTAGAGGTAGAGGTTAGCAGGGATATCAGACTAGAGGTAGAGGTTAGCAGCATACAGCAGTTATATCAGACTAGAGGTAGAGGTTAGCAGCATACAGCAGTGATATCAGACTAGAGGTAGAGGTTAGCAGCATACAGCAGTGATATCAGACTAGAGGTTAGCATCATACAGCAGTGATATCAGACTAGAGGTAGAGGTTAGCAGTGATATCAGACTAGAGGTAGAGGTTAGCAGCATACAGCAGTGATATCAGACTAGAGGTAGAGGTTAGCAGCGTACAGCAGTGATATCAGACTAGAGGTAGAGGTTAGCAGCATACAGCAGTGATATCAGACTAGAGGTAGAGGTTAGCAGTGATATCAGACTAGAGGTAGAGGTTAGCAGGGATATCAGACTAGAGGTAGAGGTTAGCAGCATACAGCAGTGATATCAGACTAGAGGTAGAGGTTAGCAGCATACAGCATTGATATCAGACTAGAGGTAGAGGTTAGCAGTGATATCAGACTAGAGGTAGAGGTTAGCAGCATACAGCAGTGATATCAGACTAGAGGCAGAGGTTAGCAGCATACAGCAGTGATATCAGACTAGAGGTAGAGTTAGCAGTGATATCAGACTAGAGGTAGAGGTTAGCAGCATACAGCAGTGATATCAGACTAGAGGTAGAGGTTAGCAGTGATATCAGACTAGAGGTAGAGGTTAGCAGCATACAGCACTGATATCAGACTAGAGGTAGAGGTTAGCAGCATACAGCAGTGATATCAGACTAGAGGTAGAGGTTAGCAGCATACAGCAGTGATATCAGACTAGAGGTAGAGGTTAGCAGGGATATCAGACTAGAGGTAGAGGTTAGCAGCATACAGCAGTTATATCAGACTAGAGGTAGAGGTTAGCAGCATACAGCAGTGATATCAGATCTAGACTAGAGGTAGAGGTTAGCAGTGATACAGCAGTGATATCAGACTAGAGGACTAGAGGTAGGTTAGCAGTGATATCAGACTAGAGGTAGAGGTTAGCAGCATACAGCAGTGATATCAGACTAGAGGTAGAGGTTAGCAGCATACAGCAGTGATATCAGACTAGAGGTAGAGGTTAGCAGCATACAGCAGTGATATCAGACTAGAGGTAGAGGTTAGCAGTGATATCAGACTAGAGGTAGAGGTTAGCAGGGATATCAGCCTAGAGGTAGAGGTTAGCAGCATACAGCAGTGATATCAGACTAGAGGTAGAGGTTAGCAGCATACAGCATTGATATCAGACTAGAGGTAGAGGTTAGCAGTGATATCAGACTAGAGGTAGAGGTTAGCAGCATACAGCAGTGATATCAGACTAGAGGCAGAGGTTAGCAGCATACAGCAGTGATATCAGACTAGAGGTAGAGGTTAGCAGTGATATAGACTAGCATCATACAGCAGTGATATCAGACTAGAGGTTAGCAGCATACAGCAGTGATATCAGACTAGAGGTAGAGGTTAGCAGCATACAGCAGTGATATCAGACTAGAGGTAGAGGTTAGCAGCATACAGCAGTGATATCAGACTAGAGGTAGAGGTTAGCAGTGATATCAGACTAGAGGTAGAGGTTAGCAGCATACAGCAGTGATATCAGACTAGAGGTAGAGGTTAGCAGGTTATATACAGCAGTGATATCAGACTAGAGGTAGAGGTTAGCAGCAGCATACAGCAGTGATATCAGACTAGAGGTAGAGGTTAGCAGTGATATCAGACTAGAGGTAGAGGTTAGCAGCATACAGCAGTGATATCAGACTAGAGGTAGAGGTTAGCAGTGATATCAGACTAGAGGTAGAGGTTAGCAGCATACAGCAGTGATATCAGACTAGAGGCAGAGGTTAGCAGCATACAGCAGAGCAGTGATATCAGACTAGATAGTAGAGGTTAGCAGTGATATCAGACTAGAGGTAGAGGTTAGCAGCATACAGCAGTGATATCAGACTAGAGGTAGAGGTTAGCAGTGATATCAGACTAGAGGTAGAGGTTAGCAGTGATATCAGTTTAGAGTTAGAGGTTAGCAGCATACAGCAGTGATATCAGACTAGAGGTAGAGGTTAGCAGCATACAGCAGTGATATCAGACTAGAGGTAGAGGTTAGCAGTGATATCAGCCTAGAGGTAGAGTAGGAGGTTAGCAGCATACAGCAGGGATATCAGACTAGAGGTAGAGGGTTAGCAGCATACAGCAGTGATATCAGACTAGAGGTAGAGGTTAGCATAACAGCATACTAGATTAGAGGTTAGCAGTCTATACAGAGGTTTTGTTAGCAGCAAGAAGCAGTGACTTTATTAAAGTTTCAGGTAGAGGTAGCCGATAGAGGTTAGCAGAGGAGCATAGGTTAGCAGTGATATCAGACTAGAGGTCCAGGTATATAGTCCTCAGCAGTGATTTTTCCCGCTCTTTTATTGCTCCGCCCAGCAGTGATATCAGACTAGAGGACGAGGTTAGCATACTCCAACCAATCAGACTAGAGGTAGAGGTTAGCAGCATACAGCAGTGATATCAACAAGGAGGTAGAAGGAGAAAAAGGTCTAGCAGTGATATCAGACTAGAGGTAGAGGTTAGCAGTTCATATGTGAGGTAGAGGTTAGAGAGACAAATCAGAGCCAGGTAGATTTAAGGTAAGACTAGAGGTAGACAGCAGTGATATCAGACTAGAGGTAGAGGTTAGCAGCATACAGCAGTGATATCAGACCCAAGGTAGAGGTTAGCAGTGATATCAGACTAGAGGTAGAGGTTAGCAGCATACAGCAGTGATATCAGACTAGAGGTAGAGGTTAGCAGCATACAGCAGTGATATCAGACTAGAGGTAGAGGTTAGCAGCATACAGACAGAGATATCAGGTTAGCACTAGAGCAGCATAGGTAGAGGTAGCAGTGATATCAGACTAGAGGTTAGGCAGCATACAGCAGTGATATCAGACTAGAGGTAGAGGTTAGCAGCATACAGCAGTGATATCAGACTAGAGGTAGAGGTTAGCAGCATACAGCAGTGATATCAGACTAGAGGTAGAGGTTAGCAGCATACAGCAGTGATATCAGACTAGAGGTAGAGGTTAGCAGCATACAGCAGTGATATCAGACTAGGCAGTTAGCAGGTTAGCAGTGATATCAGACTAGAGGTAGAGGTTAGCAGCATAGCAGCAGTGATATCAGACTAGAGGTAGAGGTTAGCAGCATACAGCAGTGATATCAGACTAGAGTCAGAGGTTAGCAGCATACAGCAGTGATATCAGACTAGAGGCAGAGGTTAGCAGTGATATCAGACTAGAGGTAGAGGTTAGCAGCATACAGCAGTGATATCAGACTAGAGGTAGAGGTTAGCAGCGTACAGCAGTGATATCAGACTAGAGGTAGAGGTTAGCAGCATACAGCAGTGATATCAGACTAGAGGTAGAGGTTAGCAGTGATATCAGACTAGAGGTAGAGGTTAGCAGGGATATCAGCCTAGAGGTAGAGGTTAGCAGCATACAGCAGTGATATCAGACTAGAGGTAGAGGTTAGCAGCATACAGCATTGATATCAGACTAGAGGTAGAGGTTAGCAGTGATATCATATCAGACTAGAGGTAGAGGTTAGCAGCATACAGCAGTGATATCAGACTAGAGGTAGAGGTTAGCAGCATACAGCAGTGATATCAGACTAGAGGTAGAGGTTAGCAGTGATATCAGACTAGAGGTAGAGGTTAGCAGCATACAGCAGTGATATCAGACTAGAGGTAGAGGTTAGCAGCATACAGCAGTGATATCAGACTAGAGGCAGAGGTTAGCAGCATACAGCAGTGATATCAGACTAGAGGTAGAGGTTAGCAGTGATATCAGACTAGAGGTAGAGGTTAGCAGCATACAGCAGTGATATCAGACTAGAGGTAGAGGTTAGCAGCATACAGCAGTGATATCAGACTAGAGGTAGAGGTTAGCAGCGTACAGCAGTGATATCAGACTAGAGGTAGAGGTTAGCAGTGATATCAGACTAGAGGTAGAGGTTAGCAGCATACAGCACTGATATCAGACTAGAGGTAGAGGTTAGCAGCATACAGCAGTGATATCAGACTAGAGGTAGAGGTTAGCAGCATACAGCAGTGATATCAGACTAGAGGTAGAGGTTAGCAGGGATATCAGACTAGAGGTAGAGGTTAGCAGCATACAGCAGTTATATATCAGACTAGAGGTAGAGGTTAGCAGCATACAGCAGTGATATCAGACTAGAGGTAGAGGTTAGCAGCATACAGCAGTGATATCAGACTAGAGAGGTTAGCATCATACAGCAGTGATATCAGACTAGAGGTAGAGGTTAGCAGTGATATCAGACTAGAGGTAGAGGTTAGCAGCATACAGCAGTGATATCAGACTAGAGGTAGAGGTTAGCAGCGTTACAGCAGTGATATCAGACTAGAGGTAGAGGTTAGCAGCATACAGCAGTGATATCAGACTAGGTAGAGGTTAGAGGTTAGCAGTGATATCAGACTAGAGGTAGAGGTTAGCAGTGATATCAGACTAGAGGTAGAGGTTAGCAGCATACAGCAGTGATATCAGACTAGAGGTAGAGGTTAGCAGCATACAGCAGCGATATCAGACTAGAGGTAGAGGTTAGCAGTGATATCAGACTAGAGGTAGAGGTTAGCAGCATACAGCAGTGATATCAGACTAGAGGCAGAGGTTAGCAGCATACAGCAGTGATATCAGACTAGAGGTAGAGGTTAGTTAGCAGTGATATCAGACTAGAGGTAGAGGTTTAGCAGCATACAGCAGTGATATCAGACTAGAGACGTAGAGGTTACAGCAGTGATATCAGACTAGAGGTAGAGGTTAGCAGCATACAGCACTGATATCAGACTAGAGGTAGAGGTTAGCAGCATACAGCAGTGATATCAGACTAGAGGTAGAGGTTAGCAGCATACAGCAGGGATATCAGACTAGAGGTAGAGGTTAGCAGGGATATCAGACTAGAGGTAGAGGTTAGCAGCATACAGCAGTGATATCAGACTAGAGGTAGAGGTTAGCAGCATACAGCAGTGATATCAGACTAGAGGTAGAGGTTAGCAGCATATCAGCAGTGATATCAGACTAGAGGTAGAGGTTAGCAGTGATATCAGACTAGAGGTAGAGGTTAGCAGCATACAGCAGTGATATCAGACTAGAGGTAGAGGTTAGCAGCGTACAGCAGTGATATCAGACTAGAGGTAGAGGTTAGCAGCATACAGCAGTGATATCAGACTAGAGGTAGAGGTTAGCAGTGATATCAGACTAGAGGTAGAGGTTAGCAGTGATATCAGCCTAGAGGTAGAGGTTAGCAGCATACAGCAGTGATATCAGACTAGAGGTAGAGGTTAGCAGCATACAGCATTGATATCAGACTAGAGGTAGAGGTTAGCAGTGATATCAGACTAGAGGTAGAGGTTAGCAGCATACAGCAGTGATATCAGACTAGAGGCAGAGGTTAGCAGCATACAGCAGTGATATCAGACTAGAGGTAGAGGTTAGCAGTGATATCAGACTAGAGGTAGAGGTTAGCAGCATACAGCAGTGATATCAGACTAGAGGTAGAGGTTAGCAGCATACAGCAGTGATATCAGACTAGAGGTAGAGGTTAGCAGCATACAGCAGTGATATCAGAGACTAGAGGTAGAGGTTAGCAGTGATATCAGACTAGAGGTAGAGGTTAGCAGCATACAGCAGTGATATCAGACTAGAGGTAGAGGTTTAGCAGCATACAGCAGTGATATCAGACTAGAGGTAGAGGTTAGCAGCAGTACAGCAGTGATATCAGACTAGAGGTAGAGGACAGCAGTGATATCAGACTAGAGGTAGAGGTTAGCAGCATACAGCAGTGATATCAGACTAGAGGTAGAGGTTAGCAGTGATATCAGACTAGTGAGGTATGATATCAGACTAGAGGTAGCAGCATACAGCAGTGATATCAGACTAGAGGCAGAGGTTAGCAGCATACAGCAGTGATATCAGACTAGAGGTAGAGGTTAGCAGTGATATCAGACTAGAGGTAGAGGTTAGCAGCATACAGCAGTGATATCAGACTAGAGGTAGAGGTTAGCAGCATAGCAGTGATATCAGACTAGAGGTAGAGGTTAGCAGTGATATCAGTTTAGAGACTAGAGGTTAGCAGCATACAGCAGTTATATCAGACTAGAGGTAGAGGTTAGCAGCATACAGCAGTGATATCAGACTAGAGGTAGGTAGAGGCATACAGCAGTGATATCAGACTAGAGGTAGAGGTTAGCAGCATACAGCAGGGATATCAGACTAGAGGTAGAGGTTAGCAGCATACAGCAGTTGATATTGTTGTGGAAAATAACCACCATAGAGGTTAGAGGTAAGGTCTTACAGCAGTTTTATCAGACTAGAGGTAGACTTTATTAAGCATACAGCAGTGAAATCAGATACTAGAGGTTAGCAGCAGCAGTGATATCAGACTAGAGGTAGGGTCATTCATACAGCTCCATCTATCAGAGTCCTCTTCAGGTTAGCAGCATACAGCAGTGATTTATTGCAGCCGCGCCCAGTTATCAGACTAGAGGTGAGGTTAGCAGCCCTACAGGTGATATCAGACTAGAGGTATTAGCTCCAACCAATCACCCGATATCAGACTAGACCCCCTCAAGGTTAATCAGTGATATCAGACCAAGGAGGTAGAGGTTAGCCCAAACAGTGATATCAGACTAGAGGTGAGTTAGCAGCGCTCCAGACTAGAGGTAGAGGTTAGAAGTGATATCAGACTAGAGGCAGCCATGCAGCATACAGCAGTGATATCAGACTAGAGGGACCCTAGAGTTTTTTTCCTCTAGGTCCCCCCACACACAGCAGTGAAATCAGCCCCAATAGGTAGAGGTTAGCCCAGTAACAGCAGTGATCTAAAGACTAGATGTAGAGATTAGCAGTGATACTATCTTCTAAGGTATTAAAGAGCATATACATCATATCAGACTAGAGGTAGAGGTTAGCAGCATACAGCAGTGATATCAGACTAGAGGCAGAGGTTAGCAGTGATATCAGACTAGAGGTAGAGGTTAGCAGTGATATCAGACTAGAGGTAGAGGTTAGCAGCATACAGCAGTGATATCAGACTAGAGGTAAAGGTTAGCAGCATACAGCAGTGATATCAGACTAGAGGTAGAGGTTAGCAGCATACAGCAGTGATATCAGACTAGAGGTAAAGGTTAGCAGCAGCAGCAGTGATATCAGCAGAGGTGATATCAGACTAGAGGCAGAGAGGTTAGCAGTGATATCAGACTAGAGGTTAGAGGTTAGCAGTGATATCAGACTAGAGGTAGAGGTTAGCAGCATACAGCAGTGATATCAGACTAGAGGTAAAGGTGTTAGCAGCATACAGCAGTGATATCAGACTAGAGGTAGAGGTTAGCAGTGATATCAGACTAGAGGTTAAGGTTAGCAGTGATATCAGACTAGAGGTAGAGGTTAGCAGCATACAGCAGTGATATCAGACTAGAGGTAAAGGTTAGCAGCATACAGCAGTGATATCAGACTAGAGGTAGAGGTTAGCAGTGATATCAGACTAGAGGTAGAGGTTAGCAGCGTACAGCAGTGATATCAGACTAGAGGTAGAGGTTAGCAGCATACAGCAGTGATATCAGACTAGAGGTAGAGGTTAGCAGTGATATCAGACTATTAGAGGTTAGCAGCATATCAGACTAGAGGTAGAGGTAGAGCATACAGCAGTGATATCAGACTAGAGGTAGAGGTTAGCAGCATACAGCAGTGATATCAGACTAGAGGCAGAGGTTAGCAGTGATATCAGACTAGAGGTAGACGTTAGCAGCATACAGCAGTGATATCAGACTAGAGGTAGAGGTTAGCAGCATACAGCAGTGATATCAGACTAGAGGCAGAGGTTAGCAGCATACAGCAGTGATATCAGACTAGAGGCAGAGGTTAGCAGCATACAGCAGTGATATCAGACTAGAGGCAGAGGTTAGCATCATACAGCAGTGATATCAGACTAGAGGCAGAGGTTAGCAGTGATATCAGACTAGAGGTAGAGGTTAGCAGCATACAGCAGTGATATCAGACTAGAGGTAGACGTTAGCAGCATACTGAGTTGAGCTCTTATCAACTGATTCAGCTATTGTACTTTGTCTTTGTAGTTGACTACTATAATAGGGAACTATTGGGACTGCTGTCAGTAATGGGATGATTACACACATATAGTGAAAGGAAGGAAGAATATCCAGGGGCCAGACTGCTGTGATGTCACAGGAAGACAGCCAGTATAATCTGTTAGGTTTAGTCTGCTGAACACCCTCATCTGATGGTGAATGCAGTCATGGAACTAGATCTTATGGAAAACATTACCTTGATGTATTTTAATCTAATAATCCAGTGCTTCTATGCTCCTCAGCCTTAGTCGGTAGATAGTTTTCTTAGTTAGCTACTAACCAGTGAAAATGTGATTGTGGTAATGATGACTGACATACAGTTCACAGTTTGGATTCACTCTAATCCCATCTTTCTGTCTCTCTATTTCACAGCTTTCAGTGATGGATGTTCAACCCTAGATAGACCTCAGAGCACCATCTACACCCTCTCCTCCTCTTCCTCCTCTTCCTCCTCTTCCTGCTCATCACCATGGACTCCCCTTCTAAGAAGTCAGGTGTGTTGTCCCATCTGCGGCAGCGCGCCCGGCCCCTCCTCTCTAGCCTCCGGCGGGGCAGGAAGAGCGCCAGTAAGACTGAGGTGTGTCCAGAACATGTCTTAAACCACAGGATGAGTTCCTCTGTCCCAGACATCACCCCCACCTCCTCCCTGGCTCAGCAGGACTACCAGACCTACAGCAGCCCCAACACACCCACCAGTAAGACTGTTGGAGACAGAAGGCATGGAGGAGGTGCTATCTCTCACACTGTTAACACGGCTGGAACTGCTGGGAGTGCTGTGAATGACGCTGTTCTAAACAGACTGAGTGCTCCGGTCGACCAGGCTGACTGGACGTCCCAGGAGTCAGTGTGTAGTGGACCCAGTGCTAGTTGTTATGAGGAGGAGAACCTACCAGAGGAGAGCCAGGCACAGAGAGCTGCTTCTGCTGTAGTGGGGTCAGGGACAGGGGACCTGGAGCTGCAGGACCAGCCGGGACACTCTAGTGAACACACTACCACTGGCCTGCACGGCAGAGAGATCCCCTCAGTGGGACACTCTAGTGAACACACTACCACTGGCCTGCACGGCAGAGAGATCCCCTCAGTGGAGATATCAGAGGACATGACTCAGGTAAACACAGTTTTACTATGGTCTGATTTAATTCATTTTACAAAGTTATTAAATAATACTTACTTTGATATTTGTTCCTCATGACCATTTCTTGATTTTAGTCCGTCTTAATTGCACTTGGTTTCACTATAATATTAAATGGAATCAGATAGTCAGGTTTATTAAATGTAGATTGTTAAATATGATTTAGCCCTGCAGTGTTTCTGATAGGAGGCCAGTTTCTTTCCGGAAAGAACCACACTGGACATTGTTGTCGTCCTGCTGTAGGATTATAGGACCTGCGTCTGTGTACTCAGAGCAGTGGTGTAAAGTACTTCAGTAAAATTACTTTAAAGTACTTAAGTCGTTTTTTTGGGTAACTGTACTTAACTATTTATATTTTTGACTACTTTTTATTTTACTTCACTACTAAAGAAAAGTATGTACTTTTTACTCCTACATTTTCCCTGACACCCAAAAGTAACATTTTAAATGCTTAGCAGGAAAGGAAAATAGTCAAATTCACCCACTTATTAAGAGAACATCCCTGGTCATCCCTACTGTCTCTGATCTGGCAGACTCACTAAACACAAATGCTTAATTTAAGTGTTGGAGTGTGCCCCTGGCTATCCTTAAATTTAAAAACAAAACAAAAATTGTGCCGTCTCGTTTTCTTGTGTGTCGTCTGCGTAGCAATGATAGGAGAGGCCATGTGAGGATGTGACAGAGCCAAGTGACTTGGTGTATAGCGAGAATAGGAGAGGGCCTAGAACTGAGCCCTGGGGGACACCAGTGGTGAGAGCATGTGGTGCGGAGACAGATTCTCGCCACGCCACTTGGTAGGAGCGACCGGTCAGGTAGGACGCAATCCAAGAGTGAGCCGCGCCGGAGATGCCCAGCTCGGAGAGGGTGGAGAGGAGGATCTGATGGTTCACTGTATCAAAGGCAGCAGACAGGTCTAGAAGGACAAGAGCAGAGGAGAGAGAGTTAGCTTTAGCAGTGCGGAGAGCCTCCGTGACACAGAGAAGAGCAGTCTCAGTTGAATGACCAGTCTTGAAACCTGACTGGTTTGGATCAAGTAGGTAATTCAGAGAGAGATAGCAAGAGAGTTGGCTAAAGACGGCACGCTCAAGAGTTTTGGAGAGAAAAGAAAGAAGGGATACTGGTCTGTAGTTGTTGACATCGGAGGGATCGAGTGTAGGTTTTTTGAGAAGGGGTGCAACTCTCGCTCTCTTGAAGACGGAAGGGACATAGCCAGCGGTCAAGGATGAGTTGATGAGCGAGGTGAGGTAAGGGAGAAGGTCACCGGAGATGGTCTGGAGAAGAGAGGAGGGGATAGGGTCAAGCGGGCAGGTTGTTGGGCGGCCGGCCATCACAAGTCGCAAGATTTCATCTGGAGAGAGAGGGGAGAAATAAGTCAAAGCATAGGGTAGGGTAGTGTGAGCAGGACCAGCTGTGTCATTTGACTTAACAAACGAGGATCGGATGTCGTCAACCTTCTTTTCAAAATGGTTGACGAAGTCATCCACAGAGAGGGAGGAGGGAGGGGGGGGGGGGGAGGGGGAGGAGGATTCAGCAGGGAGGAGAAGGTGGCAAAGAGAATCATAGGGTTAGAGGCAGATGCTTGGAATTTAGAGTGGTAGAAAGTGGCCTTAGCAGCAGAAACAGATGAAGAAAATGTAGAGAGGAGGGAGTGAAAAGAAGCCAGGTCCGCAGGGAGTCTAGTTTTCCTCCATTTCCGCTCGGCTGCCCGGAGCCCTGTTCTGTGAGCTCGCAATGAGTCGTCAAGCCACGGAGCAGGAGGGGAGGACCGAGCCGGCCGGGAGGATAGGGGACATAGAGAGTCAAAGGATGCAGAAAGGGAGGAGAGGAGGGTTGAGGAGGCAGAATCAGGAGATTGGAGGGAGAAGGATTGAGCAGAGGGAAGAGATGATAGGATGGAAGAGGAGAGAGTAGCGGGAGAGAGAGAGCGAAGGTTGCGACGGCGCATTACCATCTGAGTAGGGGCAGAGTCAGTAGTGTTGGAGGAGAGCGAGAGAGAAAAGGATACAAAGTAGTGGTCGGAGACTTGGAGGGGAGTTGCAGTGAGATTAGTAGAAGAACAGCATCTAGTAAAGATGAGGTCAAGCGTATTGCCTGCCTTGTGAGTATGGAGGGACGGTGAGAGGGTGAGGTCAAAAGAGGAGAGGAGTGGAAAGAAGGAGGCAGAGAAAAATGAGTCAAAGGTAGACGTAGGGAGGTTAAAGTCACCCAGAACTGTGAGGGGTGAGCCATCCTCAGGAAAGGAACTTATCAAGGCATCAAGCTCATTGATGAACTCTCCAAGGGAACCTTGAGGGCGATAAATGACAAGCATGGTTGTATGTCTCAGTCTGTGTGGGTGGGGGCAGGCATGGTTGTATGTCTCAGTCTGTGTTGACAGGGGCAGGCATGGCTGCTTCTTGTGGTGACTAAGTGACCCAGGCTTCACAGCTGTAAAGACGTGTGGTGATGCAGACGACTTGATAGACGGCGACTTTGGTGTGGAGGTGGAGATCCCTGTTTTGGAAGACCATGCGTCTGAGTTTCCCGAAGGCAGCTGATGCTTGCTTGATCCTATTTTGAATTTCGAGGTCAATGCTGCAATCCTCCGAGAGGATGCTGCCCAGGTATTTGAAGGACGGGACTATTGCCAGTGATTTGTGTTCAATGGTGAAGACAGGCATGGTGGGTGGAGGGCTGGATCTCCATTGGCAGACCACCTCTGTCTTGGTGGTGTTGATAGACAGTTCCATCCTGCTATAGACCCTCGCAGCCGCTACAAGGACGGACTGAAGGTCTTCCGGAGTGTGGGCCACAAGAGCACAGTCATCAGAATACTGCAGCTCAAGAACCCGCTCCGTCCAAACCTTGGTGGTTGCTTGGGCACATCTTGGCTAGGGAGATATGGAGAGACAGACATGAGTCTTTCACTGTTTGGGTGAGGCTGGGTAAAAGGCTGTTCTTAATTGCCAGTCCACACCGTGCTGATGTTGTCCACCCGGAGGGTAACCTTTCCAGAATAATTAATGCACAGCATCAGATGCATTATCAGGAAATAACCACAAGCTTCTTAGCCTGGTCCCAGATCTGTTTAAATAACCACATGCTTCTTAGCCTGGTCCCAGATCTGTTGAAATAACCACATGCTTCTTAGCCTGGTCCCAGATCTGTTTGTGCGATCATTCCAACTCCTTGTCATGTTTGGAAGAACGGAATGATGGCACAAACAGATCTGGAACCCAGGTTACATGGTTACGGAATGATGGCACAAACAGATCTGGAACCCAGGTTACATGGTTACGGAATGATGGCACAAACAGATCTGGAACCCAGGTTACATGGTTACGGAATGATGGCACAAACAGATCTGGAACCCAGGTTACATGGTTCTGGTGTTGTGAGAAAACACAAGGGCACAGACAGGTCTTAGTAAAGCCATGAGGAAAAAAGACATGGTCAAAATGACTGTTGGACTCAAGGTGATGACGTCCATTTAGGAGCCTTGAGTTTTTAAGAGCTAAACCCCTGATGACCTCTGGGTGGGACCGAGGTAGAAACAAACAGTCCAAATCTACACCAGCCCAGGACAGATCTGCAAGGTTATCTTACATACACACCCAAAGGGTTGTTTGGTTAGGTTATCTTACATACACACCCAAATGGTTGTTTGGTTAAACCAGTGTTCAAAAACACTAACCCAATATTTAAAGCAGTAAATCATTAGTTAGTTGTGTCCTGGTGTGTTACAGTATGGTATTAACTATACATCTGATGTGTATGGAACAGGATAGTAGTAGTAGTAGTAATAATCAGCATCATCATAAATACATTTCATTTGTAACACGCTTTTCATTAAAAAAAATAATCGCAAAGTGTTAGTATTACATGTTTTAGTCTTCAAATAAAATAAAATAAAATTGTATTGGTCACAAACACATTTGTAGCAGATGTTATTGCGGGTGTAGCGAAATGCTTGTGTTCCTAGCTCCAACAGTGCAGTAGTATCTAACAATTCACAGCAATACACACAATACACACAAATCTAAAAGTAAAATAATGGAATTAATAAATATATAAATACATATTAGGACAAGCAATGTCAGAATACAGTACAGCAGCAGTAGTTAGTTTTATTATTACAGTACTGCAGCAGTAGTTTGTTTTATTATTTCAGTACTGCAGCAGTAGTTTGTTTTATTATTACAGTACTGCAGCAGTAGTTTGTTTTATTATTACAGTACTGCAGCAGTAGTTTGTTTTATTATTACAGTACTGCAGCAGTAGTTTGTTTTATTATTACAGTACTGCAGCAGTAGTTTGTTTTATTATTACAGTACAGCAGCAGTAGTTTGTTTTATTATTACAGTACTGCAGCAGTAGTTTGTTTTATTATTACAGTACTGCAGCAGTAGTTTGTTTTATTATTACATTACAGTACTACTGCAGCAGCAGTACTAGTTTTGTTTTATTATTACAGTACTGCAGCAGTAGTTTGTTTTTTTATTATTACAGTACTGCAGCAGTAGTTTGTTTTATTATTACAGTACTTGCAGTACTGCAGCAGCAGTAGTTTGTTTTATTATTACAGTACTGCAGCAGTAGTTTGTTTTATTATTACAGTACTGCAGCAGTAGTTTGTTTTTTTATTATTACAGTAGTAGTTTGTTTTATTATTACAGTACAGCAGCAGTAGTTTGTTTTATTATTACAGTACTGCAGCAGTAGTTTGTTTTATTATTACAGTACTGCAGCAGTAGTTTTTTTTATTATTACAGTACTGCAGCAGTAGTTTGTTTTATTATTACAGTACTGCAGCAGTAGTTTGTTTTATTATTACAGTACTGCAGCAGTAGTTTGTTTTATTATTACAGTACTGCAGCAGTAGTTTGTTTTTATTATTACAGTAGTTTGTTTTATTATTACAGTACAGCAGTAGTTTGTTTGTTTTATTATTACAGTACTGCAGCAGCAGTAGTTTGTTTTATTATTACAGTACTGCAGCAGTAGTTTGTTTTATTATTACACAGTACTGCAGCAGTAGTTTGTTTTATTATTACAGTACAGCAGTAGTTTGTTTTATTAGTTAGTTTGTTTTATTATTACAGTACTGCAGCAGTAGTTTTGTTTTTTTTATTATTACAGTACTGCAGCAGTAGTTTGTTTTATTATTACAGTACTGCAGCAGTAGTTTGTTTTATTATTTACAGTACTGCAGCAGTAGTTTGTTTTATTATTACAGTACTGCAGCAGTAGTTTGTTTTATTATTACAGTACTGCAGCAGTAGTTTGTGCAGTACAGCAGTAGTTTGTTTTATTATTACAGTACTGCAGCAGTAGTTTGTTTTTATTATTACAGTACAGTACTGCAGCAGTAGTTTGTTTTATTATATTACAGTACTGCAGCAGTAGTTTGTTTTATTATTACAGTACTGCAGCAGTAGTTTGTTTTATTATTACAGTACTGCAGCAGTAGTTTGTTTTTATTATTACAGTACTGCAGCAGTAGTTTGTTTTATTATTACAGTACTGCAGCAGTAGTTTGTTTACTGCAGCAGTAGTATTATTACAGTACTGCAGCAGTAGTTTGTTTTATTATTACAGTACTGCAGCAGTAGTTTGTTTTATTATTACAGTACTGCAGCAGTAGTTTGTTTTATTATTACAGTACTGCAGCAGTAGTTTGTTTTATTATTACAGTACTGCAGCAGTTGTTTGTTTTTATTACAGTACTGCAGCAGTAGTTTGTTTTATTATTACAGTACTGCAGCAGTAGTTTGTTTTATTATTACAGTACTGCAGCAGTAGTTTTTTTTTTATTTTACTGCATTATTATTACAGTACTGCAGCAGTAGTTTGTTTTATTATTACAGTACTGCAGCAGTAGTTTGTTTTATTATTACAGTACTGCAGCAGTAGTTTGTTTTATTATTACAGTACTAGCAGTACTGCAGCAGTAGTTTTTTATTTTATTAGTTACACAGTACAGTACTGCAGCAGTAGTTTTTTTTTTATTATTACAGTACTGCAGCAGTAGTTTGTTTTATTATTATACTACAGTAGTACAGTACAGCAGCAGTAGTTTGTTTTATTATTACAGTACTGCAGCAGTAGTTTGTTTTATTATTACAGTACTGCAGCAGTAGTTTGTTTTATTATTACAGTACTGCAGCAGTAGTTTGTTTTATTATTACAGTACTGCAGCAGTAGTTTGTTTTTATTATTACAGTACTGCAGCAGTAGTTTGTTTTATTATTACAGTACTGCAGCAGTAGTTTGTTTTATTATTACAGTACTGCAGCAGTAGTTTGTTTTATTATTACAGTACTGCAGCAGTAGTTTGTTTTATTATTACAGTACTGCAGCAGTAGTTTGTTTTTATTATTACAGTACTGCAGCAGTAGTTTGTTTTATTATTACAGTACTGCAGCAGTAGTTTGTTTTTGTTTATTACAGTACTGCAGCAGTAGTTTGTTTTTATTATTACAGTACTGCAGCAGTAGTTTGTTTTATTATTACAGTACTGTAGTTTGTTTTATTATTACAGTACTGCAGCAGTAGTTTGTTTTATTATTACAGTACTGCAGCAGTAGTTTGTTTTATTATTACAGTACTGCAGCAGTAGTTTGTTTTATTATTACAGTACTGCAGCAGTAGTTTGTTTTATTATTACAGTACTGCAGCAGTAGTTTGTTTTATTATTACAGTACTGCAGCAGTAGTTTGTTTTATTATTACAGTACTGCAGCAGTAGTTTGTTTTATTATTACAGTACTGCAGCAGTAGTTTGTCAGCTACAAAGAGAGAAGTCAAATTCTTCAGTAATTAATCTCAGTTATGTGGCTTATCATTCTTTCAATCCCACAGCAGAGGAATGTTTCATAACTACATGGAGATGGAGAGTAGAATCCAAGACAGGAAATAACAGAAACTGGCTGCCAAGCACCGGCTAGAGCTTACAGGTGGAGGAGCTTCATTTGATCACTCTTTTGTTGCTGAACATTTTCCTGCATTGCAGGAAATGCAGATGAGCTTCGTGATCTACATAGATTCCCTGAAACCCCACACTACCACATGATTATATTAACAGTATTGCACTCTTCATCTAGCCTACTTTTGTCCAGCTAATAGCCTAACCACCGAGAAGCAACATTGTGGACTAAACTTTCAAATCCTGTTGCTGCAAGATACTTTTGCTGCTACAATATAGGTCAAAGTTGTTACATGGACTTGATCTGAAAATCTTTGTGCCGTTGTTTCTCCCAGGCTTTGGTATAACAGGATAATGCTGGATCTGGTGGGTTATGACTGTTGTGTTTGTTAATGGAATGAACATGTGTCTATCTCAACAGGAGAACGGTGACAGCCATGACCTTGAGACCCAAACATCACAAGACATGGAGAACAACAGTGTAAGTTCTGAATCGAGGACCCAATGTACCACGGCCAAACGGAGCAGTCTAACGCTGCATCCCAAATGGAGCCCTATTCCCCATATAGTTCACCACTGGGCTCCCGAGTGGCGCAGCGGTCTAAGGCTCTGCATCTCAGTGCTAGAGGCGTCACTACAGACCCCCTGGTTCGATTCCAGGCTGTATCACAACCGGCCGTGATTGGGAATCCCATGGGGCGGCGCACAATTGGCCCAGCGTCGTCTGGGTTTGGCCGGTGTAGGCCGTCATTGTAAATAAGAATTTGTTCTTAACTGACTTGCCTAGTTAAATAAAGGTACAATAAAATAAAATAAAAAACTGTTCACCTGAGCCGGCTGACTGGCTGGCTGGTTGACTGACTGGCTGATTCGCTGGCTGACTGACTGGATGGTTGACTGACTGGCTGGTTGACTGACTGGCTGATTCGCTGGCTGACTGACTGACTGGATGGTTGACTGACTGGCTGATTCGCTGGCTGACTGACTGGATGGTTGACTGGCTGGCTGGTTGACTGACTGGCTGATTCGCTGGCTGACTGACTGACTGGATGGTTGACTGACTGGCTGATTCGCTGGCTGACTGACTGGATGGTTGACTGGCTGGCTGATTCGCTGGCTGACTGACTGGCTGGTTGACTGACTGGCTGATTCGCTGGCTGACTGACTGGATGGTTGACTGGCTGGCTGACTGACTGGATGGTTGACTGACTGGCTGATTAGCTGGCTGACTGACTGAATGGTTGACTGGCTGGCTGGTTGACTGACTGGCTGATTCACTGGCTGACTGACTGGATGGTTGACTGGCTGATTGACTGACTGGATGGTTGACTGACTGGCTGATTCGCTGGCTGACTGACTGGATGGTTGACTGACTGGATGGTTGACTGACTGGCTAATTCACTGGCTGACTGGCTGACTGGATGGTTGACTGACTGGCTGGCTGACTGACAAGGTTAGAACTCTGAGCTGGGCTGTATCAGAGTTAGAGCTCTGAGCTGGGCTGTATCAGGGTTAGAGCTCTGAGCTGGGCTGTATCAGGGTTAGAGCTCTGAGCTCTGAGCTGGGCTGTATCAGGGTTAGAGCTCTGAGCTCTGAGCTGGGCTGTATCAGGGTTAGAGCTCTGAGCTGGGCTGTATCAGGGTTAGAGCTCTGAGCTCTGAGCTGGGCTGTATCAGGGTTAGAGCTCTGAGCTGGGCTGTATCAGGGTTAGAGCTCTGAGCTGGGCTGTATCAGGGTTAGAGCTCTGAGCTCTGAGCTGGGCTGTATCAGGGTTAGAGCTCTGAGCTGGGCTGTATCAGGGTTAGAGCTCTGAGCTCTGAGCTGGGCTGTATCAGGGTTAGAGCTCTGAGCTGGGCTGTATCAGAGTTAGAGCTCTGAGCTGGGCTGTATCAGGGTTAGAGCTCTGAGCTGGGCTGTATCAGAGTTAGAGCTCTGAGCTGGGCTGTATCAGAGTTAGAGCTCTGAGCTGGGCTGTATCAGGGTTAGAGCTCTGAGCTGGGCTGTATCAGAGTTAGAGCTCTGAGCTCTGAGCTGGGCTGTATCAGGGTTAGAGCTCTGAGCTGGGCTGTATCAGAGTTAGAGCTCTGAGCTGGGCTGTATCAGGGTTAGAGCTCTGAGCTGGGCTGTATCAGAGTTAGAGCTCTGAGCTGGGCTGTATCAGAGTTAGAGCTCTGAGCTGGGCTGTATCAGAGTTAGAGCTCTGAGCTGGGCTGTATCAGGGTTAGAGCTCTGAGCTGGGCTGTATCAGAGTTAGAGCTCTGAGCTGGGGGCTGTATCAGAGTTAGAGCTCTGAGCTGGGCTGTATCAGAGTTAGAGCTCTGAGCTGGGCTGTATCAGAGTTAGAGCTCTGAGCTGGGCTGTATCAGAGTTAGAGCTCTGAGCTGGCTGTATCAGCTGTATCAGGGTTAGAGCTCTGAGCTGGGCTGTATCAGGGTTAGAGCTCTGAGCTCTGAGCTGGGCTGTATCTGGGCTGGGAGCAGGGTTGAGCTCTGAGCTGGGCTGTATCAGAGTTAGAGCTCTGAGCTGGGCTGTATCAGAGTTAGAGCTCTGAGCTGGGCTGTATCAGAGTTAGAGCTCTGAGCTGGGCTGTATCAGAGTTAGAGCTCTGAGCTCTGAGCTGGGCTGTATCAGAGTTAGAGCTCTGAGCTGGGCTGTATCAGAGTTAGAGCTCTGAGCTGGGCTGTATCAGAGTTAGAGCTCTGAGCTGGGCTGTATCAGGGTTAGAGCTCTGAGCTCTGAGCTGGGCTGTATCAGAGTTAGAGCTCTGAGCTGGGCTGTATCAGGGTTAGAGCTCTGAGCTGGGCTGTATCAGAGTTAGAGCTCTGAGCTCTGGGGGCTGTATCAGAGTTAGAGCTCTGAGCTGGGCTGTAGCTCTGAGGGTTAGAGCTCTGAGAGCTGGGCTGTATCAGAGTTAGAGTCTGAGCTCTGAGCTGGGCTGTATCAGAGTTAGAGCTCTGAGCTGGGCTGTATCAGGGTTAGAGCTCTGAGCTGGGCTGTATCAGAGTTAGAGCTCTGAGCTGGGCTGTATCAGGGTTAGAGCTCTGAGCTGGGAGCTGGGCTGTATCAGAGTTAGAGCTCTGAGCTGGGCTGTATCAGAGTTAGAGCTCTGAGCTGGGCTGTATCAGAGTTAGAGCTCTGAGCTGGGCTGTATCAGGGTTAGAGCTCTGAGCTGGGGGCTGTATCAGAGTTAGAGCTCTGAGCTGGGCTGTATCAGAGTTAGAGCTCTGAGCTGGGCTGTATCAGGGTTAGAGCTCTGAGCTCTGAGCTGGGCTGTATCAGAGTTAGAGCTCTGAGCTGGGCTGTATCAGAGTTAGAGCTCTGAGCTGGGCTGTATCAGAGTTAGAGAGCTCTGAGCTGGGCTGTATCAGGGTTAGAGCTCTGAGCTGGGGGCTGTATCAGAGTTAGAGCTCTGAGCTGGGCTGGGCTGTATCAGAGTTAGAGCTCTGAGCTGGGCTGTATCAGAGTTAGAGCTCTGAGCTGGGCTGTATCAGAGTTAGAGCTCTGAGCTGGGCTGTATCAGGGTTAGAGCTCTGAGCTGGGCTGTATCAGGGTTAGAGCTCTGAGCTCTGAGCTGGGCTGTATCAGGGTTAGAGCTCTGAGCTGGGCTGTATCAGAGTTAGAGCTCTGAGCTGGGCTGTATCAGAGTTAGAGCTCTGAGCTCTGAGCTGGCTGGGCTGTATCAGAGTTAGAGCTCTGAGCTGGGCTGTATCAGAGTTAGAGCTCTGAGCTCTGAGCTGGGCTGTATCAGAGTTAGAGCTCTGAGCTGGGCTGTATCAGGGTTAGAGCTCTGAGCTCTGAGCTGGGCTGTATCAGAGTTAGAGCTCTGAGCTGGGCTGTATCAGGGTTAGAGCTCTGAGCTCTGAGCTGGGCTGTATCAGGGTTAGAGCTCTGAGCTGGGCTGTATATCAGGGTTAGAGCTCTGAGCTGGGCTGTATCAGAGTTAGAGCTCTGAGCTGGGCTGTATCAGAGTTAGAGCTCTGAGCTGGGCTGTATCAGGGTTAGAGCTCTGAGCTCTGAGCTGGGCTGTATCAGGGTTAGAGCTCTGAGCTGGGCTGTATCAGAGTTAGAGCTCTGAGCTGGGCTGTATCAGAGTTAGAGCTCTGAGCTGGGCTGTATCAGAGTTAGAGCTCTGAGCGGGCTGTATCAGGGTTAGAGCTATCAGAGTTAGAGCTCTGAGCTGGGCTGTATCAGGGTTAGAGCTCTGCTCTGAGCTGGGCTGTATCAGGGTTAGAGCTCTGAGCTGGGCTGTATCAGAGTTAGAGCTCTGAGCTGGGCTGTATCAGGGTTAGAGCTCTGAGCTGGGCTGTATCAGGGTTAGAGCTCTGAGCTGGGCTGTATCAGGGTTAGAGCTCTGAGCTCTGAGCTCTGAGCTCTGAGCTGGGCTGTATCAGGGTTAGAGCTCTGAGCTGGGCTGTATCAGGGTTAGAGCTCTGAGCTGGGCTGTATCAGAGTTAGAGCTCTGAGCTGGGCTGTATCAGAGTTAGAGCTCTGAGCTGGGCTGTATCAGGGTTAGAGCTCTGAGCTCTGAGCTGGGCTGTATCAGAGTTAGAGCTCTGAGCTGGGCTGTATCAGAGTTAGAGCTCTGAGCTGGGCTGTATCAGAGTTAGAGCTCTGAGCTGGGGGCTGTATCAGAGTTAGAGCTCTGAGCTGGGCTGTATCAGAGTTAGAGCTCTGAGCTGGGCTGTATCAGGGTTAGAGCTCTGAGCTCTGAGCTGGGCTGTATCAGGGTTAGAGCTCTGAGCTGGGCTGTATCAGAGTTAGAGCTCTGAGCTGGGCTGTATCAGAGTTAGAGCTCTGAGCTGGGCTGTATCAGGGTTAGAGCTCTGAGCTCTGAGCTGGGCTGTATCAGGTTAGAGCTCTGAGCTGGGGCTGTATCAGGGTTAGAGCTCTGAGCTGGGCTGTATCAGAGTTAGAGCTCTGAGCTGGGCTGTATCAGAGTTAGAGCTCTGAGCTGGGCTGTATCAGGGTTAGAGCTCTGAGCTGGGCTGTATCAGGGTTAGGTTAGAGCTCTGAGCTGGGCTGTATCAGGGTTAGAGCTCTGAGCTCTGAGCTGGGCTGTATCAGGGTTAGAGCTCTGAGCTGGGCTGGGCTGTATCAGGGTTAGAGCTCTGAGCTGGGCTGTATCAGAGTTAGAGCTCTGAGCTGGGCTGTATCAGGGTTAGAGCTCTGAGCTCTGAGCTGGGCTGTATCAGAGTTAGAGCTCTGAGCTGGGCTGTATCAGGGTTAGAGCTCTGAGCTCTGAGCTGGGCTGTATCAGGGTTAGAGCTCTGAGCTCTGAGCTGGGCTGTATCAGAGTTAGAGCTCTGAGCTGGGCTGTATCAGGGTTAGAGCTCTGAGCTGGGCTGTATCAGAGTTAGAGCTCTGAGCTGGGCTGTATCAGAGTTAGAGCTCTGAGCTGGGCTGTATCAGAGTTAGAGCTCTGAGCTGGGCTGTATCAGAGTTAGAGCTCTGAGCTGGGCTGTATCAGAGTTAGAGCTCTGAGCTGGCTGGGCTGTATCAGAGTTAGAGCTCTGAGCTGGGCTGTATCAGGAGCTCTGTTAGAGCTCTGAGCTGGGCTGTATCAGAGTTAGAGCTCTGAGCTCTGAGCTGGGCTGTATCAGGTTTAGAGCTCTGAGCTCTGAGCTGGGTTGTATCAGGTTTAGAGCTCTGAGCTGGGCTGTATCAGGGTTAGAGCTCTGAGCTGGGCTGTATCAGAGTTAGAGCTCTGAGCTCTGAGCTGGGCTGTATCAGAGTTAGAGCTCTGAGCTGGGCTGTATCAGAGTTAGAGCTCTGAGCTGGGCTGTATCAGAGTTAGAGCTCTGAGCTGGGCTGTATCAGGGTTAGAGCTCTGAGCTCTGAGCTGGGGCTGTATCAGGGTTAGAGCTCTGAGCTGGGCTGTATCAGAGTTAGAGCTCTGAGCTGGGCTGTATCAGGGTTAGAGCTCTGAGCTCTGAGCTGGGCTGTATCAGGGTTAGAGCTCTGAGCTGGGCTGTATCAGAGTTAGAGCTCTGAGCTGGGCTGTATCAGAGTTAGAGCTCTGAGCTCTGAGCTGGGCTGTATCAGAGTTAGAGCTCTGAGCTGGGCTGTATCAGGGTTAGAGCTCTGAGCTGGGCTGTATCAGAGTTAGAGCTCTGAGCTGGGCTGTATCAGAGTTAGAGCTCTGAGCTGGGCTGTATCAGAGTTAGAGCTCTGAGCTCTGAGCTGGGCTGTATCAGGGTTAGAGCTCTGAGCTGGGCTGTATCAGGGTTAGAGCTCTGAGCTCTGAGCTGGGCTGTATCAGGGTTAGAGCTCTGAGCTCTGAGCTGGGAGCTGGGCTGTATCAGGGTTAGAGCTCTGAGCTCTGAGCTGGGTTGTATCAGGGTTAGAGCTCTGAGCTGGGCTGTATCAGGGTTAGAGCTCTGAGCTCTGAGCTGGGCTGTATCAGGGTTAGAGCTCTGAGCTGGGCTGTATCAGGGTTAGAGCTCTGAGCTGGGCTGTATCAGAGTTAGAGCTCTGAGCTGGGCTGTATCAGGGTTAGAGCTCTGAGCTGGGCTGTATCAGGGTTAGAGCTCTGAGCTGGGCTGTATCAGAGTTAGAGCTCTGAGCTGGGCTGTATCAGAGTTAGAGCTCTGAGCTGGGCTGTATCAGAGTTAGAGCTCTGAGCTGGGCTGTATCAGGGTTAGAGCTCTGAGCTGGGCTGTATCAGAGTTAGAGCTCTGAGCTGGGCTGTATCAGGGTTAGAGCTCTGAGTTGGGCTGTATCAGAGTTAGAGCTCTGAGCTGGGCTGTATCAGGGTTAGAGCTCTGAGCTCTGAGCTGGGCTGTATCAGAGTTAGAGCTCTGAGCTGGGCTGTATCAGAGTTAGAGCTCTGAGCTGGGCTGTATCAGAGTTAGAGCTCTGAGCTCTGAGCTGGGCTGTATCAGGGTTAGAGCTCTGAGCTGGGCTGTATCAGAGTTAGAGCTCTGAGCTGGGCTGTATCAGGGTTAGAGCTCTGAGCTGGGCTGTATCAGGTTAGTTAGAGCTCTGAGCTGGGCTGTATCAGAGTTAGAGCTCTGAGCTGGGCTGTATCAGGGTTAGAGCTCTGAGCTGGGCTGTATCAGGGTTAGAGCTCTGAGCTGGGCTGTATCAGAGTTAGAGCTCTGAGCTGGGCTGTATCAGAGTTAGAGCTCTGAGCTCTGAGCTGGGCTGTATCAGAGTTAGAGCTCTGAGCTCTGAGCTGGGCTGTATCAGAGTTAGAGCTCTGAGCTGGGCTGTATCAGAGTTAGAGCTCTGAGCTGGGCTGTATCAGAGTTAGAGCTCTGAGCTGGGCTGTATCAGGGTTAGAGCTCTGAGCTGGGCTGTATCAGGGTTAGAGCTCTGAGCTGGGCTGTATCAGAGTTAGAGCTCTGAGCTGGGCTGTATCAGAGTTAGAGCTCTGAGCTGGGCTGTATCAGAGTTAGAGCTCTGAGCTGGGCTGTATCAGGGTTAGAGCTCTGAGCTGGGCTGTATCAGAGTTAGAGCTCTGAGCTGGGCTGTATCAGAGTTAGAGAGCTCTGAGCTCTGAGCTGGGCTGTATCAGAGTTAGAGCTCTGAGCTGGGCTGTATCAGAGTTAGAGCTCTGAGCTCTGAGCTGGGCTGTATCAGGGTTAGAGCTCTGAGCTGGGCTGTATCAGGGTTAGAGCTCTGAGCTGGGGGCTGTATCAGAGTTAGAGCTCTGAGCTGGGCTGTATCAGGGTTAGAGCTCTGAGCTGGGCTGTATCAGAGTTAGAGCTCTGAGCTGAGCTGGGCTGTATCAGGGTTAGAGCTCTGAGCTGGGCTGTATCAGGGTTAGAGCTCTGAGCTCTGAGCTGGGCTGTATCAGGGTTAGAGCTCTGAGCTGGGCTGTATCAGGGTTAGAGCTCTGAGCTCTGAGCTGGGCTGTATCAGGGTTAGAGAGCTCTGAGCTGGGCTGTATCAGGGTTAGAGCTCTGAGCTGGGCTGTATCAGAGTTAGAGCTCTGAGCTGGGCTGTATCAGAGTTAGAGCTCTGAGCTGGGCTGTATCAGGGTTAGAGCTCTGAGCTGGGCTGTATCAGGGTTAGAGCTCTGAGCTGGGCTGTATCAGAGTTAGAGCTCTGAGCTGGGCTGTATCAGAGTTAGAGCTCTGAGCTGGGCTGTATCAGAGTTAGAGCTCTGAGCTCTGGCTGGGCTGTATCAGAGTTAGAGCTCTGAGCTGGGCTGTATCAGAGTTAGAGCTCTGAGCTGGGCTGTATCAGAGTTAGAGCTCTGAGCTGGGCTGTATCAGAGTTAGAGCTCTGAGCTGGGCTGTATCAGGGTTAGAGCTCTGAGCTGGGCTGTATCAGAGTTAGAGCTCTGAGCTGGGCTGTATCAGAGTTAGAGCTCTGAGCTGGGCTGTATCAGGGTTAGAGCTCTGAGCTCTGAGCTGGGCTGTATCAGGGTTAGAGCTCTGAGCTGGGCTGTATCAGAGTTAGAGCTCTGAGCTGGGCTGTATCAGGGTTAGAGCTCTGAGCTGGGCTGTATCAGGGTTAGAGCTCTGAGCTCTGAGCTGGGCTGTATCAGGGTTAGAGCTCTGAGCTGGGCTGTATCAGAGTTAGAGCTCTGAGCTCTGAGCTGGGCTGTATCAGAGTTAGAGCTCTGAGCTCTGAGCTGGGCTGTATCAGAGTTAGAGCTCTGAGCTGGGCTGTATCAGAGTTAGAGCTCTGAGCTATCAGAGGTGAGCTCTGAGCTGGGCTGTATCAGAGTTAGAGCTCTGAGCTGGGCTGTATCAGGGTTAGAGCTCTGAGCTGGGCTGTATCAGGGGACCTGGGTTTATTCTATGTATTGATATTGTGGTGGTGAGGCTTGAAACCCATGAGTATTACCCATGGCAACTCAATGACATAGACAGCAAAGAAAAGCCAGCAAAACTCCTGTACTCAGACAATAGATCAAACATCAAGACAATGTAATAGAAAAACCTAATTAACACTTTCCAGGGCTAAGCTTAATATGTATCTGAGAAACTTGATGTTGAGCTTTAGTTTAGTATATACAGGTAACTGTCAAAATAAAGAAATACACTACATGACCAACAGTATGTGGACACCTGCTTGTCAAACATCTCATTCCAAAATCATGGGCATTAATATGGAGTTGGTTCCCCCTTTGCTGCTATAACAGCCTCCACTCTTCTGGGAAGGCTTTCCACTAGATGTTGGAACATTGCTGAGGGGACTTGCTTCCATTCAGCCACAAGAGCATTAGTGAGGTTTGGCACTGATGTTGGGCGATTAGGCCTGGCTCGCAGTTGGTGTTCCAATTCATCCCAAAGGTGTTCGATGGGGTTGAGATCAGGGCTCTGTGCAGGCCAGTCAAGTTCTTCCACACTGATCTCAACAAACCATTTCTGTATGCACCTCGCTTTGTGCACGGGGGCATTGTCATGCTGAAACAGGAAAGGGCCTTCCCCAAACTGTTGCCACAAAGTTGGAAACACAGAATCATCTAGAATGTCATTGTATGCTGTAGCATTAAGATTTCCCTTCACTGCAACTATGGGGCCTAGCCCGAACCATGAAAAACAGCCCCAGACCATTATTCCTCCTCCACCAAACTTTACAGTTGGCACTATGCATTGGGGCAGGTAGCGTTTTCCTGCTCCAGAGTCCAATGGCGGCGAGCTTTACACCACTCCAGCCGATGCTTGGCATTGCGCATGGTGATCTTAGGCCTGTGTGCGGCTGCTCGGTCATGGAAACCCATTTCATGAAGCTCCCGACAAACAGTTCTTGTGCTGACATTGCTTCAAGAGGCAGTTTGGAACTCGGTAGTGAGTGTTGCAACCGAGGACAGACGATTTTTACGTGCTACACGCTTCACCACTTGGCGGTCCTGTTCTGTGAGCTTGTGTGGCCTACCACTTCGCGGCTGAGCCGTTGTTGCTCCTAGACGTTTCCACTTCACAACAACAGCACTTACAGTTGACCGGGGCAGCTCTAGCAGGGCAGAAATTTGACGAACTGACTTGTTGGAAAGGTGGCATCCTATGACGGTGCCCCGTTGAAAGTCGGTGGGCTCTTCAGTAAGGCCATTCTACTGCCAATGTTTGTCTATGGAGATTGCATGGCTGTGTGCTTGATTTTATACACCTGTCAGCAAAGGGTGTGGCTGAAATAGCTGAATCCACTAATTTGAAGAGGTGTCCACATACTTTTGTACATATAGTGTACCAACATAAAGTGTCTGAATAGGGCGTTGGGCCACGAGCCAGAACAGCTTCAATTCGCCTTGTCATACACTCTTAGAAAAAAGGTGCTATGTAGAACCTGCAAGGGTTCTTCGGCTGTCCCCATAGGAGAACTCTTTGAAGAACCCTTTTTGGTTGCAGGTAGAACCCTTTCTACAGAGTGTTCTACATGGAACCCAAGGGTTCTCCTATGGGGACAGCCGAAAAACCTTTTGGAACCGTTTTTACTACGAGTGTCTGGAACTCTATTGGAGGGATGAGGCACCATTCTTCCATGATACATTCCATCATTTGGTGTTTTGTTCATGGTGGTGGAAAACGCTGTCTCAGGCGCCGCTCCAGAATCTCCCAGAAGTGTTCAATTGGGTTGAGATCTGGTGACTGAGACACGCCCTTTAAACCCCCTATGCTCCTTTGAGACCCCTCTTTCTAAGTCACTGAGATCTCTTCTTCTAGCCATGGATGCCAAAATAACAACTGGACATGTTCTACATGACCCTAAGCATTATGGGATGTTTTAATTACTTAATGAACTCAGGAACCACACCTGTGGTTACTGCTTTCAATATACTTTGTATCCCTCATTTACTCAAGTGTTTCCTTTACTTTGGCAGCTACCTGTGTTTATGGAAGTCTACTGAGTTGTGGTTTATTCTGGAGAATCCAGGACTTGGATAATGAATCTAGAAATATAAAAGTGACCCTTCATCTATGTACTCCAGCAGATTGAGATGGGGAGTCCTACTGAGATGCTGAGTGTATCAGAAAGCACCAGAGAGACCCAGAGGACCTTCCTCCTCTCTATCAACCTGAAGGAGGGACGCAACCTGGTCATCAGAGACCGCTGTGGTAAGACTGTTGTTACACTTCATAACACATAACACCTGGTCATCAGAGACCGCTGTGGTAAGACTGTTGTTACACTTCATAACACATAACACCTGGTCATCAGAGACCGCTGTGGTAAGACTGTTGTTACACTTCATAACACATAAAACCTGGTCATCAGAGACCGCTGTGGTAAGACTGTTGTTACACTTCATAACACATAACACCTGGTCATCAGAGACCGCTGTGGTAAGACTGTTCCCACACCTTATAATGAGACAGTCCATGCAGTGCAGTTAAATGAAAAGATCCTCCCACAGTCCCAACTAGTGAGCAATACTGTGTGTGTGTCTGTGTGGGAGGATCTTTACTAGTGAGCAATACTGTGTGTCTGTCTGTGTGGGAGGATCTTTACTAGTGAGCAATACTGTGTGTGTGTCTGTGTGGGAGGATCTTTACTAGTGAGCAATACTGTGTGTCTGTCTGTGTGGGAGGATCTTTACTTGTAAAGCACTGATGGGAAACCAGGTCTCATTGACCTGTGGCATTTTCATTGCCTACATGAAGCCTATTGACAGACAGGTAACAGGGTGTATGAAGTCTATTGACAGACAGGTAACAGGGTGTATGAAGTCTATTGACAGACAGGTAACAGGGTGTATGAAGTCTATTGACAGACAGGTAACAGGGTGTATGAAGTCTATTGACAGACAGGTAACAGGGTGTGTATGAAGTCTATTGACAGACAGGTAACAGGGTGTATGAAGTCTATTGACAGACAGGTAACAGGGTGTATGAAGTCTATTGACAGACAGGTAACAGGGTGTATGAAGTCTATTGACAGACAGGTAACAGGGTGTATGAAGTCTATTGACAGACAGGTAACAGGGTGTATGAAGTCTATTGACAGACAGGTAACAGGGTGTATGAAGTATATTGACAGACAGGTAACAGGGTGTATGAAGTCTATTGACAGACAGGTAACAGGGTGTATGAAGTCTTTATGTCAGCAGATGCGAGCCTCAACTGGAAGCCAGTGGAGTGTGCGGAGGAGCGTGGTGACATGAGAGAACTTGGGAAGGTTGAACACCAGACGGGCTGCAGCGTTCTGGATAAGTTGTAGATGTTACTACTTAGCTTTTTCAGCTGGTGGAGGTCCTGTAGAACCATGTCCAGATAAAGCGTCCGGGGTGAAAAAGTAGAGTGAGAACAAACTAAGACGTTGGTAAATGTGTTAAATGCAGATTCTTATTAAACGGTTATTTAAAGTAAAAAGCGAAAAGTTTGGCAGGTAGCAAAAAGCAGTACGGAGAAGTCCAGAAGTTGTGGACGGAGCTAGAAACAGTGTTCACACAGGGAAAGGGTCTGAATCGATATGACGCGTGGAAGAGCAATGCATTGGACACTGAACAGAAATAATATAAATATCTAGAGTACTAAAGGCATGGGCTACTGTTCACAGACTTCCAGTTAGTGAGTCATTTAGCAGACGCTCTTATCCAGAGCCACTTACAGTTAGTGAGTCATTTAGCAGACGCTCTTATCCAGAGCCACTTACAGTTAGTGAGTCATTTATAGCAGACGCTCTTATCCAGAGCCACTTACAGTTAGTGAGTCATTTAGCAGACGCTCTTATCCAGAGCCACTTACAGTTAGTGAGTCATTTAGCAGACGCTCTTATCCAGAGCCACTTACAGTTAGTGAGTCATTTAGCAGACGCTCTTATCCAGAGCCACTTACAGTTAGTGAGTCATTTAGCAGACGCTCTTATCCAGAGACACTTACAGTTAGTGAGTCATTTAGCAGACGCTCTTATCCAGAGCCACTTACAGTTAGTGAGTGCATACATTTTCATACTTTAACCAGGTAAGCCAGTTGAGAACAAGTTCTCATTTACAACTGCGACCTGGCCAAGATAAAACAAAGCAGTGCGATAAAAACAACAACACAGAGTTACATATGGGGTAAAACAAAACATAAAGTCAAAAATACAACAGAAAATATATATACAGTGTGTGCAAATGTAGTAAGTTATGGAGGTAAGGCAATAAATAGGCCATAGTGCAAAATAATTACAATTATAATTTAGTATTAACACTGGAGTGATAGATGTGCAAGAGATTATGTGCAAATAGAGATACTGGGGTGCAAATGAGCAAAATAAATAACAATATGGGGATGAGGTAGTTGGGTGGGCTAATTTCAGATGGGCTGTGTACAGGTGCAGTGATCGGTAAGGTGCTCTGACAACTGATGCTTAAAGTTAGTGAGGGAGATAAGAGTCTCCAGCTTCAGAGATTTTTGCAATTCGTTCCAGTCATTGGCAGCAGAGAACTGGAAGGAATGGCGACCAAAGGAGGTGTTGGCTTTGGGGATGACCAGTGAGATATACCTGCTGGAGCGCAGACTACGGGTGGGTGTTGCCATGGTGACCAATGAGCTAAGATAAGGCGGGGGATTTGCCTAGAAGTGATTTATAGATGACCTGGAGCCAGTGGGTTTGGCAACGAACATGTAGTGAGGACCAGCCAACGAGAGCGTACAGGTCACAGTGGTGGGTAGTATATGGGGCTTTGGTGACAAAACGGATGGCACTGTGATAGACTACATCCAATTTACTGAGTAGAGTGTTGGAAGCTATTTTGTAAATGACATCGCCGAAGTCAAGGATCGGTAGGATAGTCAGTTTTACGAGGGCATGTTTAGCAGCATGAGTGAAGGAGGCTTTGTTGCGAAATATGAAGCCGATGGCTCCTGTTCATGTCTGGATTAGTAAAGACATTGGCTCCTGTTCATGTCTAGGTTAGTAAAGACATTGGCTCCTGTTCATGTCTAGGTTAGTAAAGACATTGGCTCCTGTTCATGTCTAGGGTTAGTAAAGACATTGGCTCCTGTTCATGTCTAGGTTAGTAAAGACATTGGCTCCTGTTCATGTCTAGATTAGTAAAGACATTGGCTTCTCTTAACAGTTGACTTGGTTTTCAACCTTGCTCTTCTAATTGTTGCACCATGGATACTGAGTTGTCATTACTGGTTCTCTTAGGAAACAATGCTGTCTCACATTGAGCCCATCAACAAAACCACTTCCTCTTGAAGAAACTCTCTCAGTACTAAGAAATGACATGAAGTGTGAGCTGGAAGCTGACTGAATATAGTATATTGAATATAGCGACATTGTGTTGAGATTGAGATGAATCCTGTTTTTGTTCCTGACTCCCAGTGAAATCTCTTCCTGCTTATTGTTTTCCTTCCATGAATCATTAGTCCAGTCTATTAGTGGTATGCACAGGATACACATGGTACACAGCACACCCGTCGCTATGGGCGGGCCATAGGTGCCCTGCCCTGAGGTCTGGCACACAGCACACCCGTCGCTATGGGCGGGCCATAGGTGCCCTGCCCTGAGGTCTGGCGACGGGTCTGGTACACAGCACACCCGTCGCTATGGGCGGGCCATAGGTGCCCTGCCCTGAGGTCGGCGACGGGTCTGGTACACAGCACACCCGTATGGGTAGGTGCCCTGCCCTGAGGTCTGGTACACAGACGGCCCTGAGGTCACACCACGTCGCTATGGGCGGGCCATAGGTGCCCTGCCCTGAGGTCTGAGGTCTGGTACACAGCACACCCCGTCGCTATGGGCGGGCCATAGGTGCCCTGCCCTGAGGTCTGGACGGGTCTGGTACACAGCACACCCGTCGCTATGGGCGGGCCATAGGTGCCCTGCCCTGATAGGTGTACACAGCACACCCGTGCCCGGGCCATGAGGTCTGGGTACACAGCACACCCGTCGCTATGGGCGGGCCATAGGTGCCCTGCCCTGAGGTCTGGTACACAGCACACCCGTCGCTATGGGCGGGCCATAGGTGCCCTGCCCTGAGGTCTGGTACACACACACCCGTCGCTATGGGCGGGCCCCTAGGTGCCACAGCACACCCGTCGCTATGGGCGGGCTGGTGCCCTGGAGGTCTGGTACACAGCACACCCGTCGCTATGGGCGGGCCATAGGTGCCCTGCCCTGAGGTCTGGCGACGGGTCTGGTACACAGCACACCCGTCGCTATGGGCGGGCCATAGGTGCACTGGTACACAGCACACCCGTCGCTATGGGCGGGCCATAGGTGCCCTGCCCTGAGGTCTGGCACACAGCAACACCCGTCGCTATGGGGCGGGCCATAGGTGCCCTGCCCTGAGGTCTGGCGACGGGTCTGGTACACAGCACACCCGTCGCTATGGGCGGGCCATAGGTGCCCTGCCCTGAGGTCTGGCGACGGGTCTGGTACACAGCACACCCGTCGCTATGGGCGGGCCATAGGTGCCCTGCCCTGAGGTCTGGGACACAGGTCGCGACCCTGCCCTGAGGTCACACAGCACACCCGTCGCTATGGGCGGGCCATAGGTGCCTGCCCTGAGGTCTGGCGACGGGTCTGGTACACAGCACACCCGTCGCTATGGGCGGGCCATAGGTGCCCTGCCCTGAGGTCTGGCGACGGGTCTGGTACACAGCACACCCGTCGCTATGGGCGGGCCATAGGTGCCCTGCCCTCCCATGCATTTAGACTGAGGTCTGGCGACGGGTCTGGTACACAGCACACCCGTCGCTATGGGCGGGCCATGGTGCGGGCCCTGAGGTCTGGCGACGGGTCTGGTACACAGCACACCCGTCGCTATGGGCGGGCCATAGGTGCCCTGCCCTGAGGTCTGGCGACACAGCACACCGTCGCTATGGGCGGGCCATAGGTGCCCTGCCCTGACAGCACACCCGTCGCTATGGGCGGGCCATAGGTGCCCTGCCCTGAGGTCTGGCGACGGGTCTGGTACACAGCACACCCGTCGCTATGGGCGGGCCATAGGTGCCCTGCCCTGAGGTCGCTATGGCGGGCCACGGGGTCTCTGGTACACAGCACACCCGTCGCTATGGGCGGGCCATAGGTGCCCTGCCCTCCCATGCATTTAGACTGAGGTCTGGCGACGGGTCTGGTACACAGCACACCCGTCGCTATGGGCGGGCCATAGGTGCCATAGGAGGTGCCCTGCCCTCCCATGCATTTCATACGGGTCTGGTACACAGCACACCCGTCGCTATGGGCGGGCCATAGGTGCCCTGCCCTGAGGTCTGGCGACGGGTCTGGTACACAGCACACCCGTCGCTATGGGCGGGCCATAGGTGCCCTGCCCTCCCATGCATTTCATATGCCCCCCTTAAGAGGTCTGGCGACGGGTCTGGTACACAGCACACCCGTCGCTATGGGCGGGCCATAGGGGGCCGGGCCCGCACCCAAAAATGCTTGTGCCCCCCCACTTGAGGGAATTTATTATTAAATATATGTACTGTAGGCTAATAACAATTGTGCCCTGCCCTCCCATGGAGTAGGATATTCACTATAGGACAGTAGGATATTCACACTATAGGACAGTAGGATATTCACACTATAGGACAGTAGGATATTCACACTATAGGACAGTAGGATATTCACACTATAGGACAGTAGGATATTCACACTATAGGACAGTAGGATATTCACACTATAGGACAGTAGGATATTCACACTATAGGACAGTAGGATATTCACACTATAGGACAGTAGGATATTCACACTATTAGGACAGTAGGATATTCACACTACACTATAGGACAGTAGGATATTATTCACACTATAGGACAGTAGGATATTCACACTATAGGACAGTAGGATATTCACACTATAGGACAGTAGGATATTCACACTATAGGACAGTAGGATATTCACACTATAGGACAGTAGGATATTCACACTATAGGACAGTAGGATATTCACACTATAGGACAGTAGGATATTCACACTATTAGGACAGTAGGATATTCACACTATAGGACAGTAGGATATTCACACTATAGGACAGTAGGATATTCACACTATAGGACAGTAGGATATTCACACTATAGGACAGTAGGATATTCACTATAGGACAGTAGGATATTCACACTATAGGACAGTAGGATATTCACACTATAGGACAGTAGGATATTCACACTATTAGGACAGTAGGATATTCACACTATAGGACAGTAGGATATTCACACTATAGGACAGTATAGGACAGTAGGATATTCACACTATAGGACAGTAGGATATTCACACTATAGGACAGTAGGATATTCACACTATTCACACTATAGGACAGTAGGATATTCACACTATAGGACAGTAGGATATTCACACTATAGGACAGTAGGATATTCACACTATTAGGACAGTAGGATATTCACACTATAGGACAGTAGGATATTCACACTATTAGGACAGTAGGATATTCACACTATTAGGACAGTAGGATATTCACACTATAGGACAGTAGGATATTCACGATATAGGATATTCACACTATAGGACAGTAGGATATTCACACTATAGGACAGTAGGATATTCACACTATAGGACAGTAGGATATTCACACTATAGGACAGTAGGATATTCACACTATAGGACAGTAGGATATTCACACTATAGGACAGTAGGATATTCACACTATAGGACAGTAGGATATTCACACTATAGGACAGTAGGATATTCACACTATAGGACAGTAGGATATTCACACTATAGGACAGTAGGATATTCACACTATAGGACAGTAGGATATTCACACTATTAGGACAGTAGGATATTCACACTATAGGACAGTAGGATATTCACACTATAGGACAGTAGGATATTCACACTATAGGACAGTAGGATATTCACACTATTAGGACAGTAGGATATTCACACTATAGGACAGTAGGACAGTAGGATTCAGGACAGTAGGATATTCACACTATAGGACAGTAGGATATTCACACTATAGGACAGTAGGATATTCACACTATAGGACAGTAGGATATTCACACTATAGGACAGTAGGATATTCACACTATAGGACAGTAGGATATTCACACGTGCCCAGAAGGGGAAATAGACAGCAAAGTGATGAATTCTGACATAACTAGTGCAGTAATAGTCTGAGTCCAATAGCAGCAGTCATGGATATGTAGTGTGAATGTATGTGTGTGGAGTGGAATGATAGCTGAACAGACTAGGACCCAGACTAGGGGATCAAACCGCCAACCTTCCAATCTCAAGGCAAACACACTAACCACAAGGCCTCTGAGGTCACCACACAATAATGACATTAAATCAGGTCCACAGTGTATGATGAAGTCATCAGTCCACTCATAGAAATATAATATTTCCATGTTTTGTCCATTCTCAGGTACAAGTGATCCTTATGTGAAGTTTAAACTGGATGGGAAGACACTCTACAAGAGCAAAGTGGTGTATAAGAACCTCAACCCAACATGGAACGAGTCCTTCTCTTTCCCTGTCAGAGACCTGGACCAGAGACTGTATATTAAGGTAGGGGTTAGGACATACCCCATGTGTGGGGCCCAGTAGGGGCCCCTCTGGTGAGAAGAGTGTTTCTGCTCTCTGCTAACCCTCTTCATCTGGTCTACCTTGCAGGTGTATGACCGGGATCTGACCGTGGATGACTTCATGGGATCCAGCTACGTTCTCCTCAGTGATCTGGCTTTGCTAACCCTCTTCATCTGGTCTACCTTGCAGGTGTATGACCGGGATCTGACCGTGGATGACTTCATGGGATCCAGCTACGTTCTCCTCAGTGATCTGGCTTTGCTAACCCTCTTCACCTGGTCTACCTTGCAGGTGTATGACCGGGATCTGACCGTGGATGACTTCATGGGATCCAGCTACGTTCTCCTCAGTGATCTGGCTTTGCTAACCCTCTTCACCTGGTCTACCTTGCAGGTGTAAGACCGGGATCTGACCGTGGATGACTTCATGGGATCCAGCTACGTTCTCCTCAGTGATCTGGCTTTGCTAACCCTCTTCATCTGGTCTACCTTGCAGGTGTATGACCGGGATCTGACCGTGGATGACTTCATGGGATCCAGCTACGTTCTCCTCAGTGATCTGGCTTTGCTAACCCTCTTCATCTGGTCTACATTGCAGGTGTATGACCGGGATCTGACCGTGGATGACTTCATGGGATCCAGCTACGTTCTCCTCAGTGATCTGGCTTTGCTAACCCTCTTCATCTGGTCTACCTTGCAGGTGTATGACCGGGATCTGACCGTGGATGACTTCATGGGATCCAGCTACGTTCTCCTCAGTGATCTGGAGCTGGAAAAGTGAGTGACACATTTTAAAATGTCGCCATTTTCAGGAGATGATGATGGTTTGTTGTGAGTTGTCTGATGATGGTTTGTTGTGAGTTGTCTACGACTCCCTCTGTTGTAACTCGGGCAGCGGGTAGCCTAGGGGTTAGACAGGCGAGCCAGCAACCTAATCACATTTCAGTTTCAAGTGGAATATGATCAATACAGTAATCTTATACATAACGACTATGCTAAGTTAACCCAGGCTAAACTGAATAGTGACTATGCTAAATTAACCCAGGATAAACTGAATAGTGACTATGCTAAATTAACCCAGGCTAAACTGAATAGTGACTATGCTAAGCTGACCCATGCTAAACTGAATAGTGACTATGCTAAGTTAACCCAGGCTAACTGAATAGTGACTATGCTAAATTAACCCAGGATAAACTGAATAGTGACTATGCTAAATTAACCCAGGATAAACTGAATAGTGACTACGCTAAATTAACCCAGGCTAACTGAATAGTGACTATGCTAAGTTAAAAGAGGCTAACTGAATAGTGACTATGCTAAGTTAACAGAGGCTAACTGAACCATGTTTTACCATGTTTGGCATTTCTTCATAATGAGACAGATCCTCTCCAACCTGGCATGTCTTCATAATGAGACAGATCCTATCCAACCTGGCATGTCTTCATAATGAGACAGATCCTATCCAACCTGGCATGTCTTCATAGTGAGACATAATGACACAGATCCTCTCCAACCTGGCATGTCTTCATAATGAGACAGATCCTATCCAACCTGGCATGTCTTCATAATGAGACAGATCCTATCCAACCTGGCATGTCTTCATAATGAGACAGATCCTCTCCAACCTGGCATGTCTTCATAATGAGACAGATCCTCTCCAACCTGGCATTTCTTCATAATGAGACAGATCCTCTCCAACCTGGCATGTCTTCATAATGAGACAGATCCTCTCCAACCTGGCATGTCTTCATAATGAGACAGATCCTATCCAACCTGGCATGTCTTCATAATGAGACAGATCCTATCCAACCTGGCATGTCTTCATAATGAGACAGATCCTCTCCAACCTGGCATGTCTTCATAATGAGACAGATCCTCTCCAACCTGGCATGTCTTCATAATGAGACAGATCCTCTCCAACCTGGCATGTCTTCATAATGAGACAGATCCTCTCCAACCTGGCATGTCTTCATAATGAGACAGATCCTCTCCAACCTGGCATGTCTTCATAATGAGACAGACCCTCTCCAACCTGGCATGTCTTCATAATGAGACAGATCCTCTCCAACCTGGCATGTCTTCATAATGAGACAGATCCTCTCCAACCTGGCATGTCTTCATAATGAGACAGATACTCTCCAACCTGGCATGTCTTCATAATGAGACAGATCCTCTCCAACCTGGCATGTCTTCATAATGAGACAGATCCTATCCAACCTGGCATGTCTTCATAATGAGACAGATCCTATCCAACCTGGCATGTCTTCATAATGAGACAGATCCTCTCCAACCTGGCATGTCTTCATAATGAGACAGATCCTCTCCAACCTGGCATGTCTTCATAATGAGACAGATCCTCTCCAACCTGGCATGTCTTCATAATGAGACAGATCCTCTCCAACCTGGCATGTCTTCATAATGAGACAGATCCTCTCCAACCTGGCATGTCTTCATAATGAGACAGACCCTCTCCAACCTGGCATGTCTTCATAATGAGACAGATCCTCTCCAACCTGGCATGTCTTCATAATGAGACAGATCCTCTCCAACCTGGCATGTCTTCATAATGAGACAGATCCTCTCCAACCTGGCATGTCTTCATAATGAGACAGATCCTCTCCAACCTGGCATGTCTGTTGATTCATAACTGAACCATGTTTTATTCTAAGCTATCTCCTATGTATCCCCAGGGTGTGTGAGCTGTCTGTGCCTCTGGACGACCCCAACAGTCTGGAGGACGACATGGGAGTCATCATGCTGGACATGTCTCTCTCTCTGAGGGATGGAGACAACCAGAGGAACTCTGTAAGGAACTAGACAATACAATATACCATATCTAGCAGGGTTGGGGTCAGTTCCATTTGTTTCTCGTAGAGAAGCTTTGAAGAAAATTAGAACTGGAATTGCAGTTTCAGTTTATTTCCGGATTGGACTGAGTTTGATGGAATTGACCCCAGCTATGATGTCTACCATATGTTTTGACATATTCTACATATAGACTTGCATGTTTTTGTTCCTCTACTAACTGAGACAGTGTGTTGTTCTGTTGTTCCTCTACTAACTGAGACAGTGTGTTGTTCTGTTGTTCCTCTACTAACTGAGACAGTGTGTTGTTCTGTTGTTCCTCTACTAACTGTGACAGTGTGTTGTTCTGTTGTTCCTCTACTAACTGTGACAGTGTGTTGTTCTGTTGTTCCTCTACTAACTGTGCCAGTGTGTTGTTCTGTTGTTCCTCTACTAACTGTGACAGTGTGTTGTTCTGTTGTTCCTCTACTAACTGTGCCAGTGTGTTGTTCTGTTGTTCCTCTACTAACTGAGACAGTGTGTTGTTCTGTTGTTCCTCTACTAACTGAGACAGTGTGTTGTTCTGTTGTTCCTCTACTAACTGAGACAGTGTGTTGTTCTGTTGTTCCTCTACTAACTGTGTGTGTTGTTCTGTTGTTCCTCTACTAACTGAGACAGTGTGTTGTTCTGTTGTTCCTCTACTAACTGAGACAGTGTGTTGTTCTGTTGTTCCTCTACTAACTGAGACAGTGTGTTGTTCTGTTGTTCCTCTACTAACTGTGACAGTGTGTTGTTCTGTTGTTCCTCTACTAACTGTGCCAGTGTGTTGTTCTGTTGTTTCCTCTACTAACTGAGACAGTGTGTTGTTCTGTTGTTCCTCTACTAACTGAGACAGTGTGTTGTTCTGTTGTTCCTCTACTAACTGAGACAGTGTGTTGTTCTGTTGTTCCTCTACTAACTGTGACAGTGTGTTGTTCTGGTTGTTCCTCTACTAACTGAGACAGTGTGTTGTTCTGTTGTTCCTCTACTAACTGAGACAGTGTGTTGTTCTGTTGTTCCTCTACTAACTGAGACAGTGTGTTGTTCTGTTGTTCCTCTACTAACTGAGACAGTGTGTTGTTCTGTTGTTCCTCTACTAACTGAGACAGTGTGTTGTTCTGTTGTTCCTCTACTAACTGTGACAGTGTGTTGTTCTGTTGTTCCTCTACTAACTGTGACAGTGTGTTGTTCTGTTGTTCCTCTACTAACTGTGCCAGTGTGTTGTTCTGTTGTTCCTCTACTAACTGAGACAGTGTGTTGTTCTGTTGTTCCTCTACTAACTGTGCCAGTGTGTTGTTCTGTTGTTCCTCTACTAACTGAGACAGTGTGTTGTTCTGTTGTTCCTCTACTAACTGTGCCAGTGTGTTGTTCTGTTGTTCCTCTACTAACTGTGCCAGTGTGTTGTTCTGTTGTTCCTCTACTAACTGTGACCAGTGTGTTGTTCTGTTGTTCCTCTACTAACTGAGACAGTGTGTTGTTCTGTTGTTCCTCTACTAACTGTGCCAGTGTGTTGTTCTGTTGTTCCTCTACTAACTGAGACAGTGTGTTGTTCTGTTGTTCCTCTACTAACTGTGCCAGTGTGTTGTTCTGTTGTTCCTCTACTAACTGTGCCAGTGTGTTGTTCTGTTGTTCCTCTACTAACTGAGACAGTGTGTTGTTCTGTTGTTCCTCTACTAACTGTGCCAGTGTGTTGTTCTGTTGTTCCTCTACTAACTGAGACAGTGTGTTGTTCTGTTGTTCCTCTACTAACTGTGCCAGTGTGTTGTTCTGTTGTTCCTCTACTAACTGAGACAGTGTGTTGTTCTGTTGTTCCTCTACTAACTGAGACAGTGTGTTGTTCTGTTGTTCCTCTACTAACTGAGACAGTGTGTTGTTCTGTTGTTCCTCTGCTAACTGTGACAGTGTGTTGTTCTGTTGTTCCTCTACTAACTGTGCCAGTGTGTTGTTCTGTTGTTCCTCTACTAACTGTGCCAGTGTGTTGTTCTGTTGTTCCTCTACTAACTGAGACAGTGTGTTGTTCTGTTGTTCCTCTACTAACTGAGACAGTGTGTTGTTCTGTTGTTCCTCTACTAACTGTGCCAGTGTGTTGTTCTGTTGTTCCTCTACTAACTGTGCCAGTGTGTTGTTCTGTTGTTCCTCTACTAACTGTGACAGTGTGTTGTTCTGTTGTTCCTCTACTAACTGTGCCAGTGTGTTGTTCTGTTGTTCCTCTACTAACTGTGACAGTGTGTTGTTCTGTTGTTCCTCTACTAACTGTGACAGTGTGTTGTTCTGTTGTTCCTCTACTAACTGTGCCAGTGTGTTGTTCTGTTGTTCCTCTACTAACTGAGACAGTGTGTTGTTCTGTTGTTCCTCTACTAACTGAGACAGTGTGTTGTTCTGTTGTTCCTCTACTAACTGAGACAGTGTGTTGTTCTGTTGTTCCTCTACTAACTGTGCCAGTGTGTTGTTCTGTTGTTCCTCTACTAACTGTGCCAGTGTGTTGTTCTGTTGTTCCTCTACTAACTGAGACAGTGTGTTGTTCTGTTGTTCCTCTACTAACTGAGACAGTGTGTTGTTCTGTTGTTCCCTCTACTAACTGAGACAGTGTGTTGTTCTGTTGTTCCTCTACTAACTGTGCCAGTGTGTTTGTTCTGTTGTTCCTCTACTAACTGTGCCAGTGTGTTGTTCTGTTGTTCCTCTACTAACTGAGACAGTGTGTTGTTCTGTTGTTCCTCTACTAACTGTGCAGTGTGTTGTTCTGTTGTTCCTCTACTAACTGAGACAGTGTGTTGTTCTGTTGTTCCTCTACTAACTGTGCCAGTGTGTTGTTCTGTTGTTCCTCTACTAACTGAGACAGTGTGTTGTTCTGTTGTTCCTCTACTAACTGAGACAGTGTGTTGTTCTGTTGTTCCTCTACTAACTGAGACAGTGTGTTGTTCTGTTGTTCCTCTGCTAACTGAGACAGTGTGTTGTTCTGTTGTTCCTCTACTAACTGTGCCAGTGTGTTGTTCTGTTGTTCCTCTACTAACTGTGTGTGTTGTTCTGTTGTTCCTCTACTAACTGTGCCAGTGTGTTGTTCTGTTGTTCCTCTACTAACTGAGACAGTGTGTTGTGTTGTTCTGTTGTTTCTGTTGTTCCTAACTAACTGAGACAGTGTGTTGTTCTGTTGTTCCTCTACTAACTGTGCCAGTGTGTTGTTCTGTTGTTCCTCTACTAACTGTGCCAGTGTTGTTCTGTTGTTCTGTTGTTCCTCTACTAACTGAGACAGTGTGTTTGTTCTGTTGTTCCTCTACTAACTGTGACAGTGTGTTGTTCTGTTGTTCCTCTACTAACTGTGACAGTGTGTTGTTCTGTTGTTCCTCTACTAACTGAGACAGTGTGTTGTTCTGTTGTTCCTCTACTAACTGAGACAGTGTGTTGTTCTGTTGTTCCTCTACTAACTGAGACAGTGTGTTGTTCTGTTGTTCCTCTACTAACTGAGACAGTGTGTTGTTCTGTTGTTCCTCTACTAACTGAGACAGTGTGTTGTTCTGTTGTGTTCTGTTGTTCCTCTACTAACTGAGACAGTGTGTTGTTCTGTTGTTCCTCTACTAACTGAGAAAGTGTGTTGTTCTGTTGTTCCTCTACTAACTGTGCCAGTGTGTTGTTCCTCTACTAACTGAGACAGTGTGTTGTTCTGTTGTTCCTCTACTAACTGAGACAGTGTGTTGTTCTGTTGTTCCTCTACTAACTGTGTGTTCCTCTACTAACTGAGACAGTGTGTTGTTCTGTTGTTCCTCTACTAACTGAGACAGTGTGTTGTTCTGTTGTTCCTCTACTAACTGTGCCAGTGTGTTGTTCTGTTGTTCCTCTACTAACTGAGACAGTGTGTTGTTCTGTTGTTCCTCTACTAACTGAGACAGTGTGTTGTTCTGTTGTTCCTCTACTAACTGAGACAGTGTGTTGTTCTGTTGTTCCTCTACTAACTGAGACAGTGTGTTGTTCTGTTGTTCCTCCTCTCTACTAACTGTGCCAGTGTGTTGTTCTGTTGTTCCTCTACTAACTGAGACAGTGTGTTGTTCTGTTGTTCCTCTACTAACTGTGCCAGTGTGTTGTTCTGTTGTTCCTCTACTAACTGAGACAGTGTGTTGTTCTGTTGTTCCTCTACTAACTGAGACAGTGTGTTGTTCTGTTGTTCCTCTACTAACTGAGACAGTGTGTTGTTCTGTTGTTCCTCTACTAACTGTGACAGTGTGTTGTTCTGTTGTTCCTCTACTAACTGTGCCAGTGTGTTGTTCTGTTGTTCCTCTACTAACTGTGCCAGTGTGTTGTTCTGTTGTTCCTCTACTAACTGAGACAGTGTGTTGTTCTGTTGTTCCTCTACTAACTGAGACAGTGTGTTGTTCTGTTGTTCCTCTACTAACTGAGACAGTGTGTTGTTCTGTTGTTCCTCTACTAACTGTGCCAGTGTGTTGTTCTGTTGTTCCTCTACTAACTGTGACAGTGTGTTGTTCTGTTGTTGTTCCTCTACTAACTGTGCCAGTGTGTTGTTCTGTTGTTCCTCTACTAACTGAGACAGTGTGTTGTTCTGTTGTTCCTCTACTAACTGTGCCAGTGTGTTGTTCTGTTGTTCCTCTACTAACTGTGCCAGTGTGTTGTTCTGTTGTTCCTCTACTAACTGTGCCAGTGTGTTGTTCTGTTGTTCCTCTACTAACTGAGACAGTGTGTTGTTCTGTTGTTCCTCTACTAACTGTGACAGTGTGTTCTCTGTTGTTCCTCTACTAACTGTGCCAGTGTGTTGTTCTGTTGTTCCTCTACTAACTGTGCCAGTGTGTTGTTCTGTTGTTCCTCTACTAACTGTGACAGTGTGTGTGTTCTGTTGTTCCTCTACTAACTGAGACAGTGTGTTTGTTCTGTTGTTCCTCTACTAACTGTGCCAGTGTGTTGTTCTGTTGTTCCTCTACTAACTGAGACAGTGTGTTTGTTCTGTTGTTCCTCTACTAACTGTGCCAGTGTGTTGTTCTGTTGTTCCTCTACTAACTGAGACAGTGTGTTGTTCTGTTGTTCCTCTACTAACTGTGCCAGTGTGTTGTTCTGTTGTTCCTCTACTAACTGAGACAGTGTGTTGTTCTGTTGTTCCTCTACTAACTGTGCCAGTGTGTTGTTCTGTTGTTCCTCTACTAACTGAGACAGTGTGTTGTTCTGTTGTTCCTCTACTAACTGAGACAGTGTGTTGTTCTGTTGTTCCTCTACTAACTGTGACAGTGTGTTCTGTTGTTCCTCTACTAACTGTGCCAGTGTGTTGTTCTGTTGTTCCTCTACTAACTGTGCCAGTGTGTTGTTCTGTTGTTCCTCTACTAACTGTGCCAGTGTGTTGTTCTGTTGTTCCTCTACTAACTGAGACAGTGTGTTGTTCTGTTGTTCCTCTACTAACTGTGCCAGTGTGTTGTTCTGTTGTTGTACCTGTTGCAGAAGTGGCCTAAGAGGAAGAGGAGTATCAGGGTGAGTCAACCAAATATACTATATCAACTCTAGTGTACTAACACCCCTATTTAATCACTTATGATCCAAAACTCACAGTTAACCCTAACCCTAATATACTATATCAACTCTAGTGTACCAACACCCCTATTTAATCACTTATGATCCAAAACTCACAGTTAACCCTAACCCTAATATACTATATCAACTCTAGTGTACCAACACCCCTATTTAATCACTTATGATCCAAAACTCACAGTTGCACATAATTGAAACAATTCATTTAGATGAACTGAATTACGGTCCCATAAAAGCTGGACATTGGTCCTTTTTATTTCTACACTAGAGGGCAGTATACCACCAAGAAACCTAGAGGGCAGTATAGCACCAAGAAACCTAGAGGGCAGTATACCACCAAGAAACCTAGAGGGCAGTATAGCACCAAGAAACCTAGAGGGCAGTATAGCACCAAGAAACCTAGAGGGCAGTATAGCACCAAGAAACCTAGAGGGCAGTATAGCACCAAGAAACCTAGAGGGCAGTATAGCACCAAGAAACCTAGAGGGCAGTATAGCACCAAGAAACCTAGAGGGCAGTATAGCACCAAGAAACCTAGAGGGCAGTATAGCACCAAGAAACCTAGAGGGCAGTATAGCACCAAGAAACCTAGAGGGCAGTATACCACCAAGAAACCTAGAGGGCAGTATAGCACCAAGAAACCTAGAGGGCAGTATAGCACCAAGAAACCTAGAGGGCAGTATAGCACCAAGAAACCTAGAGGGCAGTATAGCACCAAGAAACCTAGAGGGCAGTATAGCACCAAGAAACCTAGAGGGCAGTATAGCACCAAGAAACCTAGAGGGCAGTATACCACCAAGAAACCTAGAGGGCAGTATACCACCAAGAAACCTAGAGGGCAGTATACCACCAAGCAACCAAGGGCAGTATAGCACCAAGAAAGGGGCAGTATAGCACCAAGAAACCTAGAGGGCAGTATAGCACCAAGAAACCTAGAGGGCAGTATACCACCAAGAAACCTAGAGGGCAGTATAGCACCAAGAAACCTAGAGGGCAGTATAGCACCAAGAAACCTAGAGGGCAGTATAGCACCAAGAAACCTAGAGGGCAGTATAGCACCAAGAAACCTAGAGGGCAGTATACCACCAAGAAACCTAGAGGGCAGTATACCACCAAGAAACCTAGAGGGCAGTATACCACCAAGAAACCTAGAGGGCAGTATACCACCAAGAAACCTAGAGGGCAGTATACCACCAAGAAACCGTTTAGCGTTTTAGAATAAGTTACTGCCACAACCCTACTAATAACTTTAAATTAAATGAATGATATATTGTTTGATTTGATGATGTTAAAGACAAATGTAGCAGGTTAGTTGTATTTCTTTTCAGTTTGTTGTCCTCCGCTATGTGCGTACCATATGAAACAGTCATTTAAACATCATTTTCTCCCCTGCATTTGTAATTAAGCTCAGGTAGAGCCAGAAGATGATTGCTCTGAGACAGGTGCCGCGTCCCAAATGGCGCCCTATTCCCTATGGTACCTGGTCTAAAGTAGTGCACTACATAGGGAATAGGGTGCCATTTGTGTCACTGAAGATACTGCTGCTCAACCTGCTGAATATATTTCTCTATCTTATGATGAGTCTTAGTTTGCATCCCAAACGGCACCCTATTCCCTACATAGTACACTACTTTAGACCAGAGCACTGAGGGGAATATACTGCACACTGTATAGGGAATAGGGTGCCGTTTTGGAGGCTGAAGTCAGAAGACTAGCCTGCTTCTGTCTGTGTGTCTGATTGATGAAGTCATTCACTGGCTGCTGTTATTACAGTATTATTAAAGTGGGTCAATTATTATATGAGTATCAAGATCAATACAACTAGTATTCCTACCTCATGCTTATCTGTACTATAACACAATGTATAGTACTGCTGATATAGCATGTTATCTGAACAGGTTATCAATAGAACTGACTGTCCTGTCCTCCTCTTCCTCCCTCCAGTCTCCAGTGGCCCAGAGTGGTCGTCTATCACTGACTGTCCTGTCCTCCTCTTCCTCCCTCCAGTCTCCAGTGGCCCAGAGTGGTCGTCTATCACTGACTGTCCTGTCCTCCTCTTCCTCCCTCCAGTCTCCAGTGGCCCAGAGTGGTCGTCTATCATTGACTGTCCTGTCCTCCTCTTCCTCCCTCCAGTCTCCAGTGGCCCAGAGTGGTCGTCTCTCAGAGTCTCTGAGGAAGTCCCAGCTGTGGTCAGGTGTCGTGAGGGTGACCCTGGTGGAGGGGCAGGACCTGCCACAGGACGGACCTGGAGAGCTGTTTGTACGATTCAGACTGGGGGAGCAGAGATACAGGAGCAGGGTAGGAGAATGCATGAGGACAAACATACACACTCTCACACACACACACACACACACACACTCTCACGCACAAATACACACACATACACACACACGCTCACGCACAAATACACACACATACACACACACGCTCACGCACACATACACACACACGCTCACGCACACATACACACACACGATCACACATACACACACACGCTCACGCACACATACACACACACATACACACACGATCACACAAACATATACACACACGATCACATACACATATACACACACATACACACACGATCACACAAACATACACACACACGCTCACGCACACACACACACACACACACACGCTCACGCACACATACACACACACGATCACACACACATACACACACACGCTCACGCACACACACACACACACGCTCACGCACACATACACACACACGATCACACACACATACACACACACGCTCACGCACACATACACACACACGCTCACGCACACATACACACACACGATCACACATACACACACATACACACACACGCTCACGCACACATACACACACACGATCACACATACACACACACGCTCACGCACACATACACACACACATACACACACGATCACACAAACATATACACACACGATCACATACACATACACACACACGATCACACAAACATACACACACACGCTCACGCACACATACACACACACGCTCACGCACACATACACACACACGCTCACGCACACATACACACACACGATCACATACACATACACACACACGATCACACATACACACACACACGCTCACGCACACACACACACACACGCTCACGCACACATACACACACACGATCACATACACATACACACACACGCTCACGCACACATACACACACACGCTCACGCACACATACACACACACGATCACATACACATACACACACACGCTCACGCACACATACACACACACGATCACATACACATACACACACACGCTCACGCACACATACACACACACGATCACACAAACATACACACACACGATCACATACACGATCACACACACACACACACACACACACACGCACACATACACACACACGATCACACACACACACACACACTCTCTCTGCTTCTAAGTCCTCTCTCCCCTCCTGTGTTCAGAACCAGCCCAAGAAGGCCAACCCCCAGTGGAGGGAGAGGTTTGACTTCAACCGGTTCCCGGATGGTCCTGGGGTTCTGGAGATAGAGGTCTGGAACAAAGAGGGACGCAAATATGAGGAGTGTTACGGCATGTGAGTTACAGCACGGGTCATTCTGGATCACTTTAGAATCGTTATGATGTCTAGTGAATGGTACCACTGATTTGTGAGTTACAGCATGGGTCATTCTGGATCACTTTAGAATCGTTATGATGTCTAGTGAATGGTACCACTGATTTGTGAGTTACAACATGGGTCATTCTGGATCACTTTAGAATCGTTATGATGTCTAGTGAATGGTACCACTGATTTGTGAGTTACAACATGGGTCATTCTGGATCACTTTAGAATCGTTATGATGTCTAGTGAATGGTACCACTGATTTGTGAGTTACAACATGGGTCATTCTGGATCACTTTAGAATCGTTATGATGTCTAGTGAATGGTACCACTGATTTGTGAGTTACAACATGGGTCATTCTGGATCACTTTAGAATCGTTATGATGTCTAGTGAATGGTACCACTGATTTGTGAGTTACAACATGGGTCATTCTGGATCACTTTAGAATCGTTATGATGTCTAGTGAATGGTACCACTGATTTGTGAGTTACAACATGGGTCATTCTGGATCACTTTAGAATCGTTTATGATGTCAAGTGAATGGTACCACTGATTTGTGAGTTACAACATGGGTCATTCTGGATCACTTTAGAATCGTTATGATGTCTAGTGAATGGTACCACTGATTTGTGAGTTACAACATGGGTCATTCTGGATCACTTTAGAATCGTTATGATGTCTAGTGAATGGTACCACTGATTTGTGTGTTACAACATGGGTCATTCTGGATCACTTTAGAATCGTTATGATGTCAAGTGAATGGTACAACATGGGTCATTCTGGATCACTTTAGAATCGTTATGATGTCTAGTGAATGGTACCACTGATTTGTGAGTTACAACATGGGTCATTCTGGATCACTTTAGAATCGTTATGATGTCTAGTGAATGGTACCACTGATTTGTGTGTTACAACATGGGTCATTCTGGATCACTTTAGAATCGTTATGATGTCCAGTGAATGGTACCACTGATTTGTCTGTCTTTCAGCCCTCAACTTTATTGTCTCTTTTCCTTGCAAATGCATAAGAAGAACCTTTCCACCATGTATGAACCAAACCATACTGCAACATATTGTTGATGTGTGTGTTCTGTCTCTGTGTGTGTGTGTGTGTGTGTGTGTGTGTGTGTGTGTGTGTGTTTCTGTCTCTCTGTGTGTGTGTGTGTGTGTGTGTGTGTGTGTGTGTGTGTGTTCTGTCTCTGTGTGTGTGTGTGTGTGTGTATCAGGTGTGAGGTGGACCTGTCCAGTGTTCTACCCAACCAGTCTCAGCTGTTCACGCGGGTTCTGGAAGAGGGAAAAGGTCGGGTGGTCTTCCTGATCACACTGAGCACGTGTAGTGGTGTCTCCATCTCCGACATGTGTGCCCCGTCCCCCGAGGAGCATCAGGAGAGAGAGAACACACTGGAGAAATACGTCAGTACTGTTACCTCACTGTTCTTATGGGAGAAATACGTCAGTACTGTTACCTCACTGTTCTTATTGGAGAAATACGTCAGTACTGTTACCTCACTGTTCTTATTGGAGAAATACGTCAGTACTGTTACCTCACTGTTCTTATTGGAGAAATACGTCAGTACTGTTACCTCACTGTTCTTATTGGAGAAATACGTCAGTACTGTTACCTCACTGTTCTTATGGAGAAATACGTCAGTACTGTTACCTCACTGTTCTTATGGGAGAAATACGTCAGTACTGTTACCTCACTGTTCTTATTGGAGAAATACGTCAGTACTGTTACCTCACACTGTTCTTATTGGAGAAATACGTCAGTACTGTTACCTCACTGTTCTTATGGGAGAAATACGTCAGTACTGTTACCTCACTGTTCTTATGGGAGAAATACGTCAGTACTGTTACCTCACTGTTCTTATTGGAGAAATACGTCAGTACTGTTACCTCACTGTTCTTATGGGAGAAATACGTCAGTACTGTTACCTCACTGTTCTTATGGGAGAAATATGTCAGTACTGTTACCTCACTGTTCTTATGGGAGAAATATGTCAGTACTGTTACCTCACTGTTCTTATGGGAGAAATACGTCAGTACTGTTACCTCACTGTTCTTATGGGAGAAATACGTCAGTACTGTTACCTCACTGTTCTTATGGGAGAAATATGTCAGTACTGTCATAGTATAATAATAATAATATATTATACAGTGATATACCTCACTGCTCTCAGTTATAGATACGTCAGTACTGTCATATAATGATAATAATAATATATTATTAATATACCTCACTCTTCTCAGATATACAGTGAGGGAAAAAAGTATTTGATCCCCTGCTGATTTTGTATGTTTGCCCACTGACAAAGAAATGATCAGTCTATAATTGTAATGGTAGGTTTATTTGAACAGTGAGAGACAGAATAACAACCAATCACACAGGCTCACCCCTGGATCAGCCCTCCTATTGATATTACAGCCATGTCTGGTGTTACCTCACCCTGGTGTTACTGTAGTTTACCTTCTGGTGTTACTGTAGTTAACCGTTCTGGTGTTATTGTATTAACCGTTCTGGTGTTACTGTAGTTAACCGTTCTGGTGTTACTGTAGTTAACCGTTCTGGTGTTACTGTAGTTAACCGTTCTTCTGGTGTTACTGTAGTTAACCGTTCTGGTGTTACTGTAGTTAACCGTTCTGGTGTTACTGTAGTTAACCGTTCTGGTGTTACTGTAGTTAACCGTTCTGGTGTTACTGTAGTTAACCGTTCTGGTGTTACTGTGTTACTGTAGTTAACCGTTCTGGTGTTACTGTAGTTAACCGTTCTGGTGTTACTGTAGTTAACCGTTCTGGTGTTACTGTAGTTAACCGTTCTGGTGTTACTGTAGTTAACCCTTCTGGTGTTACCGTAGTTAACCGTTCTGGTGTTACTGTAGTTAACCGTTCTGGTGTTACTGTAGTTACTGGTGTTACTGTAGTTAACCCTTCTGGTGTTACCGTAGTTAACCGTTCTGGTGTTACTGTAGTTAACCCTTCTGGGGTTACTGTAGTTAACCGTTCTGGTGTTACCGTAGTTAACCGTTCTGGTGTTACTGTAGTTAACCGTTCTGGTGTTACTGTAGTTAACCGTTCTGGTGTTACTGTAGTTAACCGTTCTGGTGTTACTGTAGTTAACCGTTCTGGTGTTACTGTAGTTAACCGTTCTGGTGTTACTGTAGTTAACCGTTCTGGTGTTACTGTAGTTAACCGTTCTGGTGTTACTGTAGTAGTTAACCGTTCTGGTGTTACTGTAGTTAACCCTTCTGGTGTTACTGTAGTTAACCGTTCTGGTGTTACTGTAGTTAACCGTTCTGGTGTTACTGTAGTTAACCGTTCTGGTGTTACTGTAGTTAACCGTTCTGGTGTTACTGTAGTTAACCGTTCTGGTGTTACTGTAGTTAACCGTTCTGGTGTTACTGTAGTTAACCGTTCTGGTGTTACCGTAGTTAACCGTTCTGGTGTTACTGTAGTTAACCGTTTCTGGTGTTACTGTAGTTAACCGTTCTGGTGTTACTGTAGTTAACCGTTCTGGTGTTACTGTAGTTAACCGTTCTGGTGTTACTGTAGTTAACCGTTCTGGTGTTACTGTAGTTAACCGTTCTGGTGTTACTGTAGTTAACCGTTCTGGTGTTACTGTAGTTAACCGTTCTGGTGTTACTGTAGTTAACCCTGTCTGGTGTTACTGTAGTTAACCGTTCTGGTGTTACTGTAGTTAACCGTTCTGGTGTTACTGTAGTTAACCGTTCTGGTGTTACCGTAGTTAACCGTTCTGGTGTTACTGTAGTTAACCGTTCTGGTGTTACCGTAGTTAACCCTGTCTGGTGTTACTGTAGTTAACCCTTCTGGTGTTACTGTAGTTAACCGTTCTGGTGTTACTGTAGTTAACCGTTCTGGTGTTACTGTAGTTAACCGTTCTGGTGTTACTGTAGTTAACCGTTCTGGTGTTACTTAACCGTTCTTGTTCGGTGTTACTGTAGTTAAACCGTTCTGGTGTTACTGTAGTTAACCCTTCTGGTGTTACTGTAGTTAACCGTTCTGGTGTTACTGTAGTTAACCGTTCTGGTGTTACTGTAGTTTAACCGTTCTGGTGTTACTGTAGTTAAACCCTTCTGGTGTTACTGTAGTTAACCGTTCTGGTGTTACTGTAGTTAACCGTTCTGGTGTTACTGTAGTTAACCGTTCTGGTGTTACTGTAGTTAACCGTTCTGGTGTTACTGTAGTTAACCGTTCTGGTGTTACTGTAGTTAACCCGTTCTGGTGTTACTGTAGTTAACCGTTCTGGTGTTACTGTAGTTAACCGTTCTGGTGTTACTGTAGTTAACCGTTCTGGTGTTACTGTAGTTAACCGTTCTGGTGTTACTGTAGTTAACCGTTCTGGTGTTACTGTAGTTAACCCTTCTGGTGTTACTGTAGTTAACCGTTCTGGTGTTACTGTAGTTAACCGTTCTGGTGTTACTGTAGTTAACCGTTCTGGTGTTACTGTAGTTAAACCGTTCTGGTGTTACTGTAGTTAACCCTGTCTGGTTTTAACTGTAGTTAACCGTTCTGGTGTTACTGTAGTTAACCGTTCTGGTGTTACCGTAGTTAACCGTTCTGGTGTTACTGTAGTTCACCGTTCTGGTGTTACTGTAGTTAACCGTTCTGGTGTTACTGTAGTTAACCGTTCTGGTGTTACTGTAGTTCACCGTTCTGGTGTTACTGTAGTTAAGCCTGTCTGGTGTTACTGTAGTTAACCGTTCTGGTGTTACCGTAGTTAACCGTTCTGGTGTTACTGTAGTTAACCGTTCTGGTGTTACTGTAGTTAACCCTGTCTGGTGTTACTGTAGTTAACCGTTCTGGTTACTGTAGTTAACCGTTCTGGTGTTACTGTAGTTAACCGTTCTGGTGTTACCGTAGTTAACCGTTCTGGTGTTACTGTGTTAACCGTTCTGGTGTTACCGTAGTTAACCGTTCTGATGTTACTGTAGTTAACCGTTCTGGTGTTACTGTAGTTAACCGTTCTGGTGTTACCGTAGTTAACCGTTCTGGTGTTACTGTAGTTAACCGTTCTGGTGTTACTGTAGTTAACCGTTCTGGTGTTACTGTAGTTAACCGTTCTGGTGTTACTGTAGTTAACCGTTCTGGTGTTACTGTAGTTAACCGTTCTGGTGTTACTGTAGTTAACCGTTCTGGTGTTACTGTAGTTAACCGTTCTGGTGTTACTGTAGTTAACCGTTCTGGTGTTACTGTAGTTAACCGTTCTGGTGTTACTGTAGTTAACCCTTTCTGGTGTTACTGTAGTTAACCGTTCTGGTGTTACTGTAGTTAACCGTTCTGGTGTTACTGTAGTTAACCCTGTCTGGTGTTACTGTAGTTAACCGTTCTGGTGTTACTGTAGTTAACCGTTCTGGTGTTACTGTAGTTAACCGTTCTGGTGTTACTGTAGTTAACCGTTCTGGTGTTACTGTAGTTAACCCTGTCTGGTTTTACTGTAGTTAACCGTTCTGGTGTTACTGTAGTTAACCGTTCTGGTGTTACCGTAGTTAACCGTTCTGTTGTTACTGTAGTTAACCGTTCTGGTGTTACTGTAGTTAACCGTTCTGGTGTTACTGTAGTTAACCGTTCTGGTGTTACTGTAGTTAACCGTTCTGGTGTTACTGTAGTTAACCGTTCTGGTGTTACTGTAGTTAACCGTTCTGGTGTTACCGTAGTTAACCGTTCTGGTGTTACTGTAGTTAACCGTTCTGGTGTTACTGTAGTTAACCGTTCTGGTGTTACTGTAGTTAACCGTTCTGGTGTTACTGTAGTTAACCGTTCTGGTGTTACTGTAGTTAACCGTTCTGGTGTTACCGTAGTTTACCCTTTCTGGTGTTACTGTAGTTAACCGTTCTGGTGTTACTGTAGTTAACCGTTCTGGTGTTACCGTAGTTAACCGTTCTGGTGTTACTGTAGTTAACCGTTCTGGTGTTACCGTAGTTAACCGTTCTGGTGTTACTGTAGTTAACCGTTCTGGTGTTACTGTAGTTAACCGTTCTGGTTTTACTGTAGTTAACCCGTTCTGGTGTTACTGTAGTTAAACCGTTCTGGTGTTACCGTAGTTAACCCTTCTGGTGTTACTGTAGTTAACCGTTCTGGTGTTACTGTTAAGTTGTTACTGTAGTTAACCGTTCTGGTGTTACTGTAGTAGTTACCGTTCTGGTGTTACTGTAGTTAACCGTTCTGGTGTTACCGTAGTTAACCCTGTCTGGTGTTACCGTAGTTAACCGTTCTGGTGTTACTGTAGTTAACCGTTCTGGTGTTACTGTAGTTAACCGTTCTGGTGTTACTGTAGTTAACCGTTCTGGTGTTACTGTAGTTAACCGTTCTGGTGTTACTGTAGTTAACCGTTCTGGTGTTACTGTAGTTAACCGTTCTGGTGTTAATGTAGTTAACCGTTCTGGTGTTACTGTAGTTAAACCGTTCTGGTGTTACCGTAGTTAACCGTTCTGGTGTTACTGTAGTTAACCGTTCTGGTGTTACTGTAGTTAACCGTTCTGGTTTTACTGTAGTTAACCGTTCTGGTGTTACTGTAGTTAACCGTTCTGGTTTTACTGTAGTTAACCGTTCTGGTGTTACTGTAGTTAACCGTTCTGGTGTTACTGTAGTTAACCGTTCTGGTGTTACTGTAGTTAACCGTTCTGGTGTTACTGTAGTTAACCGTTCTGGTGTTACTGTAGTTAGTTACCGTTCTGGTGTTACTGTAGTTAACCGTTCTGGTGTTACTGTAGTTAACCGTTCTGGTGTTACTGTAGTTAACCGTTCTGGTGTTACTGTAGTTAACCGTTCTGGTGTTACCGTAGTTAACCGTTCTGGTGTTACCGTAGTTAACCGTTCTGGTGTTACCGTAGTTAACCGTTCTGGTGTTACTGTAGTTAACCGTTCTGGTGTTACCGTAGTTAACCGTTCTGGTGTTACCGTAGTTAACCGTTCTGGTGTTACTGTAGTTAACCGTTCTGGTGTTACCGTAGTTAACCGTTCTGGTGTTACTGTAGTTAACCGTTCTGGTGTTACCGTAGTTAACCGTTCTGGTGTTACTGTAGTTAACCGTTCTGGTGTTACTGTAGTTAACCGTTCTGGTGTTACTGTAGTTAACCGTTCTGGTGTTACTGTAGTTAACCGTTCTGGTTTTACTGTAGTTAACCATTCTGGTTCTGGTTTTACTGTAGTTAACAGGCTTTTTGTTCTGGTGTTACTGTAGTTAACAGGCTTTTTGTTCTGGTGTTGTTCTCCCCTCAGAGTTTCAAAAGTTCCTTCAAGAACCTCCGGGATGTTGGTTTCCTTCAAGTCAAGGTTATCAAGGCTACTGATCTGTTGGCAGCTGATTTAAATGGTAAGAAGCACTATCACTCTGTTCATGTTAACTTCTTTATTTCACTGTAGAACTAGCTAGATCCTTCAGTGTTGCACTACATTTTATCACACAGAAATGCTGTATATAGAAACTAACACTGGCTGTGGGTGTCTGTGTCTCTTGCAGGGAAGAGTGATCCGTTCTGTGTGTTGGAGTTAGGGAATGACAGACTGCAGACTCACACCATCTATAAAACCCTCTACCCCAACTGGAACAAAGTCTTTACCTTGTCAGTCGACCAGCTCAGCATTTTATCGTCTCAGTTTCCCTTTAAACGTGATTTAACGTGGTCTTGCAAAGTCTTTCACTTTAAAGATGTTCTGTGTATTCCAATATTTCTCCCACCAGTCGATGGCCAGTTGCCATATGAACCATACAGTTGATCTAATCCCAGTTTATATTTCAGTTGATGTTTATGGTGTATTTATATTAATATGTGTTGTTCTCCAGCCCAGTGAAAGACGTCCATGATGTTCTGGAGCTGACCATCTTTGATGAGGACGGAGACAAAGCACCTGACTTCCTGGGAAAAGTGGCCATTCCTCTACTCTCTGTAAGTGGAAAAGTGTCCATTCCTCTACTCTCTGTCAGTAGCATAGTGTCCATTCCTCTACTCTCTGTCAGTAGTATAGTGTCCATTCCTCTACTCTCTGTCAGTAGTATAGTGGCCATTCCTCTACTCTCTGTCAGTAGCATAGTGTCCATTCCTCTACTCTCTGTCAGTAGCATAGTGTCCATTCCTCTACTCTCTGTCAGTAGCATAGTGTCCATTCCTCTACTCTCTGTCAGTAGCATAGTGTCCATTCCTCTACTCTCTGTCAGTAGCATAGTGTCCATTCCTCTACTCTCTGTCAGTAGCATAGTGTCCATTCCTCTACTCTCTGTCAGTAGCATAGTGTCCATTCCCTCTACTCTCTGTCAGTAGCATAGTGTCCATTCCTCTACTCTCTGTCAGTAGCATAGTGTCCATTCCTCTACTCTCTGTCAGTAGCATAGTGTCCATTCCTCTACTCTCTGTCAGTAGCATAGTGTCCATTCATCTACTCTCTGTCAGTAGCATAGTGTCCATTCCTCTACTCTCTGTCAGTAGCATAGTGTCCATTCCTCTACTCCCTGTCAGTAGTATAGTGTCCATTCCTCTACTCTCTGTAAGTAGCATAGTGGCCATTCCTCTACTCTCTGTCAGTAGCATAGTGTCCATTCCTCTACTCTCTGTAAGTAGTATAGTGTCCATTCCTCTACTCTCTGTCAGTAGTATAGTGTCCATTCCTCTACTCTCTGTCAGTAGCATAGTGTCCATTCCTCTACTCTCTGTCAGTAGTATAGTGTCCATTCCTCTACTCTCTGTCAGTAGTATAGTGTCCATTCCTCTACTCTCTGTCAGTAGCATAGTGTCCATTCCTCTACTCTCTGTCAGTAGCATAGTGTCCATTCCTCTACTCTCTGTCAGTAGCATAGTGTCCATTCCTCTACTCTCTGTCAGTAGTATAGTGTCCATTCCTCTACTCTCTGTCAGTAGTATAGTGTCCATTCCTCTACTCTCTGTCAGTAGCATAGTGTCCATTCCTCTACTCTCTGTCAGTAGTATGGTGTCCATTCCTCTACTCTCTGTCAGTAGCATAGTGTCCATTCCTCTACTCTCTGTCAGTAGTATAGTGTCCATTCCTCTACTCTCTGTCAGTAGTATAGTGGCCATTCCTCTACTCTCTGTCAGTAGCATAGTGGCCATTCCTACTCTCTGTCAGTAGCATAGTGTCCATTCCTCTACTCTCTGTCAGTAGCATAGTGTCCCATTCCTCTACTCTCTGTCAGTAGTATAGTGGCCATCCTCTACTCTCTGTCAGTAGCATAGTGTCCATTCCTCTACTCTCTGTCAGTAGTATAGTGTCCATTCCTCTACTCTCTGTCAGTAGCATAGTGTCCATTCCTCTACTCTCTGTAAGTAGCATAGTGTCCATTCCTCTACTCTCTGTCAGTAGCATAGTGTCCATTCCTCTACTCTCTGTCAGTAGCATAGTGTCCATTCCTCTACTCTCTGTCAGTAGTATAGTGTCCATTCCTCTACTCTCTGTCAGTAGCATAGTGTCCATTCCTCTACTCTCTGTAAGTAGCATAGTGTCCATTCCTCTACTCTCTGTCAGTAGCATAGTGTCCATTCCTCTACTCTCTGTCAGTAGTATAGTGGCCATTCCTCTACTCTCTGTAACATTTACATTTAGTGTACATTCCTTTACTCTCTGTCAAGTAGCATAGTGTCCATACCTCTACTCTCTGTCAGTAGCATAGTGTCCATTCCTCTACTCTCTGTCAGTAGCATAGTGTCCATTCCTCTACTCTCTGTCAGTAGCATAGTGTCAGTAGCATAGTGTCCATTCCTCTACTCTCTGTCAGTAGTATAGTGTCCATTCCTCTACTCTCTGTCAGTAGCATAGTGTCCATTCCTCTACTCTCTGTCAGTAGCATAGTGTCCATTCCTCTACTCTCTGTCAGTAGCATAGTGTCCATTCCTCTACTCTCTGTCAGTAGCATAGTGTCCATTCCTCTACTCTCTGTAAGTAGTATAGTGGCCATTCCTCTACTCTCTCTGTCAGTAGCATAGTGTCCATTCCTCTACTCTCTGTCAGTAGCATAGTGTCCATTCCTCTACTCTCTGTCAGTAGTATAGTGTCCATTCCTCTACTCTCTGTCAGTAGCATAGTGTCCATTCCTCTACTCTCTGTCAGTAGTATAGTGTCCATTCCTCTACTCTCTGTCAGTAGTATAGTGTCCATTCCTCTACTCTCTGTCAGTAGCATAGTGTCCATTCCTCTACTCTCTGTCAGTAGCATAGTGTCCATTCCTCTACTCTCTGTCAGTAGCATAGTGTCCATTCCTCTACTCTCTGTCAGTAGTATAGTGGCCATCCCTCTACTCTCTGTAAGTAGCATAGTGTCCATTCCTCTACTCTCTGTCAGTAGCATAGTGTCCATTCCTCTACTCTCTGTCAGTAGTATAGTGGCCATTCCTCTACTCTCTATAACATTTACATTTTCCATTCATTTAGCAGACGCTCTTATCCAAGTAGCATAGTGTCCATACCTCTACTCTCTGTCAGTAGCATAGTGTCCATTCCTCTACTCTCTGTAAGTAGTATAGTGGCCATTCCTCTACTCTCTGTCAGTAGCATAGTGTCCATTCCTCTACTCTCTGTCAGTAGCATAGTGTCCATTCCTCTACTCTCTGTCAGTAGTATAGTGTCCATTCCTCTACTCTCTGTCAGTAGCATAGTGTCCATTCCTCTACTCTCTGTCAGTAGCATAGTGTCCATTCCTCTACTCTCTGTCAGTAGCATAGTGTCCATTCCTCTACTCTCTGTCAGTAGCATAGTGTCCATTCCTCTACTCTCTGTCAGTAGCATAGTGTCCATTCCTCTACTCTCTGTAAGTAGCATAGTGTCCATTCCTCTACTCTCTGTCAGTAGCATATAGTGTCCATTCCCTCTACTCTCTGTCAGTAGCATAGTGTCCATTCCTCTACTCTCTGTCAGTAGCATAGTGTCCATTCCTCTACTCTCTGTCAGTAGCATAGTGTCCATTCCTCTACTCTCTGTCAGTAGCATAGTGGCCATTCCTCTACTCTCTGTAAGTAGCATAGTGTCCATTCCTCTACTCTCTGTCAGTAGCATAGTGTCCATTCCTCTACTCTCTGTCAGTAGTATAGTGGCCATTCCTCTACTCTCTATAACATTTACATTTACATTTACGTCATTTAGCAGACTCTCTGTCCAAGTAGCATAGTGTCCATACCTCTACTCTCTGTCAGTAGCATAGTGTCCATTCCTCTACTCTCTGTAAGTAGTATAGTGGCCATTCCTCTACTCTCTGTCAGTAGCATAGTGTCCATTCCTCTACTCTCTGTCAGTAGCATAGTGGCCATTCCTCTACTCTCTGTCAGTAGTATAGTGTCCATTCCTCTACTCTCTGTCAGTAGCATAGTGTCCATTCCTCTACTCTCTGTCAGTAGCATAGTGTCCATTCCTCTACTCTCTGTCAGTAGCATAGTGTCCATTCCTCTACTCTCTGTCAGTAGCATAGTGTCCATTCCTCTACTCTCTGTCAGTAGCATAGTGTCCATTCCTCTACTCTCTGTCAGTAGCATAGTGTCCATTCCTCTACTCTCTGTCAGTAGCATAGTGTCCATTCCTCTACTCTCTGTCAGTAGTATAGTGGCCATTCCTCTACTCTCTGTAAGTAGCATAGTGTCCATTCCTCTACTCTCTGTCAGTAGCATAGTGTCCATTCCTCTACTCTCTGTCAGTAGTATAGTGGCCATTCCTCTACTCTCTATAACATTTACATTTACGTCATTTAGCAGACGCTCTTATCCAAGTAGCATAGTGTCCATACCTCTACTCTCTGTCAGTAGCATAGTGTCCATTCCTCTACTCTCTGTAAGTAGTATAGTGGCCATTCCTCTACTCTCTGTCAGTAGCATAGTGTCCATTCCTCTACTCTCTGTCAGTAGCATAGTGGCCATTCCTCTACTCTCTGTCAGTAGTATAGTGTCCATTCCTCTACTCTCTGTCAGTAGCATAGTGTCCATTCCTCTACTCTCTGTCAGTAGCATAGTGTCCATTCCTCTACTCTCTGTCAGTAGCATAGTGTCCATTCCTCTACTCTCTGTCAGTAGCATAGTGTCCATTCCTCTACTCTCTGTCAGTAGCATAGTGTCCATTCCTCTACTCTCTGTAAGTAGCATAGTGTCCATTCCTCTACTCTCTGTCAGTAGTATAGTGTCCATTACTCTACTCTCTGTCAGTAGCATAGTGTCCATTCCTCTACTCTCTGTCAGTAGCATAGTGTCCATTCCTCTACTCTCTGTCAGTAGCATAGTGTCCATTCCTCTACTCTCTGTCAGTAGTATAGTGGCCATTCCTCTACTCTCTGTCAGTAGCATAGTGTCCATCCCTCTACTCTCTGTAAGTAGCATAGTGTCCATTCCTCTACTCTCTGTCAGTAGCATAGTGTCCATTCCTCTACTCTCTGTCAGTAGTATAGTGTCCATTCCTCTACTCTCTGTCAGTAGTATAGTGTCCATTACTCTACTCTCTGTCAGTAGCATAGTGTCCATTCCTCTACTCTCTGTCAGTAGTATAGTGGCCATTCCTCTACTCTCTATAACATTTACATTTACATTTACGTCATTTAGCAGACGCTCTTATCCAAGTAGCATAGTGTCCATACCTCTACTCTCTGTCAGTAGCATAGTGTCCATTCCTCTACTCTCTGTCAGTAGCATAGTGTCCATTCCTCTACTCTCTGTCAGTAGCATAGTGTCCATTCCTCTACTCTCTGTCAGTAGTATAGTGGCCATTCCTCTACTCTCTGTAAGTAGCATAGTGTCCATACCTCTACTCTCTGTCAGTGGCATAGTGTCCATTCCTCTACTCTCTGTAAGTAGCATAGTGTCCATACCTCTACTCTCTGTCAGTGGCATAGTGTCCATTCCTCTACTCTCTGTCAGTAGCATAGTGGCCATTCCTCTACTCTCTGTCAGTAGTATAGTGGCCATTCCTCTACTCTCTATAACATTTACATTTACCATTTACTACTTTACTGTCATTTAGTGTCAGACCTCTTATCCAAGTAGCATAGTGTCCATTCCTCTACTCTCTCTCTGTCAGTAGCATAGTGTCCATTCCTCTACTCTCTGTCAGTAGCATAGTGTCCATTCCTCTACTCTCTGTCAGTAGCATAGTGTCCATCCCTCTACTCTCTGTAAGTAGCATAGTGTCCATTCCTCTACTCTCTGTCAGTAGCATAGTGTCCATTCCTCTACTCTCTGTCAGTAGTATAGTGTCCATTCCTCTACTCTCTGTCAGTAGCATAGTGTCCATTCCTCTACTCTCTGTCAGTAGCATAGTGTCCATTCCTCTACTCTCTGTCAGTAGTATAGTGGCCATTCCTCTACTCTCTATAACATTTACATTTACATTTACGTCATTTAGCAGACGCTCTTATCCAAGTAGCATAGTGTCCATACCTCTACTCTCTGTCAGTAGCATAGTGTCCATTCCTCTACTCTCTGTCAGTAGCATAGTGTCCATTCCTCTACTCTCTGTCAGTAGCATAGTGTCCATTCCTCTACTCTCTGTCAGTAGCATAGTGTCCATTCCTCTACTCTCTGTCAGTAGCATAGTGTCCATTCCTCTACTCTCTGTAAGTAGCATAGTGTCCATTCCTCTACTCTCTGTCAGTAGGCATAGTGTCCATTCCTCTACTCTCTGTCAGTAGCATAGTGTCCATTCCTCTACTCTCTGTCAGTAGCATAGTGTCCATTCCTCTACTCTCTGTCAGTAGCATAGTGGCCATTCCTCTACTCTCTGTCAGTAGTATAGTGGCCATTCCTCTACTCTCTGTAACATTTACATTTACGTCATTTAGCAGACGCTCTTATCCAAGTAGCATAGTGTCCATACCTCTACTCTCTGTCAGTAGCATAGTGTCCATTGCTCTACTCTCTGTAAGTAGTATAGTGGCCATTCCTCTACTCTCTGTAAGTAGCATAGTGTCCATTCCTCTACTCTCTGTCAGTAGCATAGTGTCCATTCCTCTACTCTCTGTCAGTAGCATAGTGTCCATTCCTCTACTCTCTGTCAGTAGCATAGTGTCCATTCCTCTACTCTCTGTCAGTAGCATAGTGTCCATTCCTCTACTCTCTGTCAGTAGCATAGTGTCCATTCCTCTACTCTCTGTCAGTAGCATAGTGTCCATTCCTCTACTCTCTGTCAGTAGTATAGTGGCCATTCCTCTACTCTCTGTCAGTAGCATAGTGTCCATTCCTCTACTCTCTGTACTCTCTGTCAGTAGCATAGTGTCCATTCCTCTACTCTCTGTCAGTAGCATAGTGTCCATTCCTCTACTCTCTGTCAGTAGTATAGTGTCCATTCCTCTACTCTCTGTCAGTAGCATAGTGTCCATTCCTCTACTCTCTGTCAGTAGCATAGTGTCCATTCCTCTACTCTCTGTCAGTAGTATAGTGTCCATTCCTCTACTCTCTGTCAGTAGTATAGTGTCCATTCCTCTACTCTCTGTCAGTAGCATAGTGGCCATTCCTCTACTCTCTGTCAGTAGTATAGTGTCCATTCCTCTACTCTCTGTCAGTAGCATAGTGGCCATTCCTCTACTCTCTGTCAGTAGCATAGTGTCCATTCCTCTACTCTCTGTCAGTAGCATAGTGTCCATTCCTCTACTCTCTGTCAGTAGCATAGTGTCCATTCCTCTACTCTCTGTCAGTAGCATAGTGTCCATCCTCTACTCTCTGTCAGTAGTATAGTGTCCATTCCTCTACTCTCTGTCAGTAGCATAGTGTCCATTCCTCTACTCTCTGTCAGTAGCATAGTGTCCATTCCTCTACTCTCTGTCAGTAGTATAGTGTCCATTCCTCTACTCTCTGTCAGTAGTATAGTGGCCATTCCTCTACTCTCTGTCAGTAGCATAGTGGCCATTCCTCTACTCTCTGTCAGTAGTATAGTGGCCATTCCTCTACTCTCTGTCAGTAGTATAGTGGCCATTCCTCTACTCTCTGTCAGTAGCATAGTGGCCATTCCTCTACTCTCTGTCAGTAGCATAGTGTCCATTCCTCTACTCTCTGTAAGTAGCATAGTGTCCATTCCTCTACTCTCTGTCAGTAGCATAGTGTCCATTCCTCTACTCTCTGTAAGTAGCATAGTGTCCATTCCTCTACTCTCTGTTTGTAGTATAGTGGCCATTCCTCTACTCTCTGTCAGTAGCATAGTGTCCATTCCTCTACTCTCTGTCAGTAGCATAGTGTCCATTCCTCTACTCTCTGTCAGTAGTATAGTGGCCATTCCTCTACTCTCTGTCAGTAGCATAGTGTCCATTCCTCTACTCTCTGTCAGTAGCATAGTGTCCATTCCTCTACTCTCTGTCAGTAGTATAGTGTCCATTCCCTCTACTCTCTGTCAGTAGCATAGTGTCCATTCCTCTACTCTCTGTCAGTAGCATAGTGTCCATTCCTCTACTCTCTGTCAGTAGCATAGTGTCCATTCCTCTACTCTCTGTCAGTAGCATAGTGTCCATTCCTCTACTCTCTGTCAGTAGCATAGTGTCCATTCCTCTACTCTCTGTCAGTAGTATAGTGGCCATTCCTCTACTCTCTGTCAGTAGCATAGTTTCCATTCCTCTACTCTCTGTCAGTAGCATAGTGTCCATTCCTCTACTCTCTGTCAGTAGCATAGTGTCCATTCCTCTACTCTCTGTCAGTAGTATAGTGTCCATTCCTCTACTCTCTGTCAGTAGCATAGTGTCCATTCCTCTACTCTCTGTCAGTAGTATAGTGGCCATTCCTCTACTCTCTGTCAGTAGCATAGTGGCCATTCCTCTACTCTCTGTCAGTAGCATAGTGGCCATTCCTCTACTCTCTGTCAGTAGTATAGTGTCCATTCCTCTACTCTCTGTCAGTAGTATAGTGGCCATTCCTCTACTCTCTGTCAGTAGCATAGTGTCCATTCCTCTACTCTCTGTCTGTAGCATAGTGTCCATTCCTCTACTCTCTGTCAGTAGTATAGTGTCCATTCCTCTACTCTCTGTCAGTAGTATAGTGTCCATTCCTCTACTCTCTGTCAGTAGTATAGTGTCCATTCCTCTACTCTCTGTCAGTAGCATAGTGTCCATTCCTCTACTCTCTGTCAGTAGCATAGTGTCCATTCCTCTACTCTCTGTCAGTAGCATAGTGTCCATTCCTCTACTCTCTGTCAGTAGCATAGTGTCCATTCCTCTACTCTCTGTCAGTAGTATAGTGGCCATTCCTCTACTCTCTGTCAGTAGCATAGTGTCCATTCCTCTACTCTCTGTCAGTAGTATAGTGTCCATTCCTCTACTCTCTGTCAGTAGCATAGTGTCCATTCCTCTACTCTCTGTCAGTAGCATAGTGTCCATTCCTCTACTCTCTGTCAGTAGCATAGTGTCCATTCCTCTACTCTCTGTCAGTAGTATAGTGTCCATTCCTCTACTCTCTGTCAGTAGCATAGTGTCCATTCCTCTACTCTCTGTCAGTAGCATAGTGTCCATTCCTCTACTCTCTGTCAGTAGTATAGTGTCCATTCCTCTACTCTCTGTCAGTAGCATAGTGTCCATTCCTCTACTCTCTGTCAGTAGCATAGTGTCCATTCCTCTACTCTCTGTCAGTAGTATAGTGGCCATTCCTCTACTCTCTGTCAGTAGCATAGTGTCCATTCCTCTACTCTCTGTCAGTAGTATAGTGTCCCATTCCTCTACTCTCTGTCAGTAGTATAGTGTCCATTCCTCTACTCTCTGTCAGTAGCATAGTGTCCATTCCTCTACTCTCTGTCAGTAGCATAGTGTCCATTCCTCTACTCTCTGTCAGTAGTATAGTGTCCATTCCTCTACTCTCTGTCAGTAGCATAGTGTCCATTCCTCTACTCTCTGTCAGTAGCATAGTGTCCATTCCTCTACTCTCTGTCAGTAGTATAGTGTCCATTCCTCTACTCTATGTCAGTAGTATAGTGGCCATTCCTCTACTCTCTGTAAGTAGCATAGTGTCCATTCCTCTACTCTCTGTCAGTAGCATAGTGTCCATTCCTCTACTCTCTGTCAGTAGCGTAAATCATCTTACACATTACATCAATATGTATTTTCATTAGATCAATGGGAGTTCAAGTCAAGAGGGCCTTACAGTACAATAGGGTCATATCTTCATCATTAAGACTAACCCTCTATTTGACAGTAATCCACTGTTGCAGCTTAGTGTTGGTCTGTGTACATTACATTACACTCTCTCTCCCCTCCAGATCCACAATGGTCAACCTCTACTCTCTGTCTGCTGTCTGTCCCCTGAAGAAGTGTCCATCTCCTCTCTACTCTCTGTCTAAAGGAAGCATCTCTACTCTCTGTCAGTAGTTGGTGCTCCATCTTCAACCTCTGTGAGTCCAGTCCTAGTGTCTGATTCCCTCCAGGGCTCTGTCAGTAGGCAGTGTCCATGTTTAATACAGATGGACCAGTCCTGTTTCTACTACAGATGGACCATAGTGTCCATACTCTGTCAGTTTATATAGATGGACCAGTCCTGTTTAATACAGATGGTCCAGTCCTGTTTATACAGATCTACTCTCTGTTTAATATAGTGGACCAGTCCCTCTAATACAGATGGACCAGTCCTGTTTGTATATTCCTCCAGTCCTGTTTAATACAGATGGACCATTCCTGTTTAATACAGATGGGCCAGTCCTGTTTAATACAGATGGACCAGTCCCTTTAATACAGATGGACCAGTCCTGTTTAATACAGATGGACCAGTCCTGTTTAACTCTACAGTAGTATAGGACCAGTCCTGTTTCTAATACAGATGGACCAGTTCCTGTTTAATACAGATGGACCAGTCCTGTTTAATACAGATGTGACCATTCCTCTACTGTTTAATACAGATGGACCAGTCCTCTGTTTAATACAGATGGACCAGTCCTGTTTTAATACAGATGGACCAATCCTGTTTAATACAGATCAGGACCAGTCCTGTTTAATACAGATGGACCAGTCCTACTTAATACAGATGGTCCATTCCTGTTTAATACAGATGGACCAGTCCTGTTTAATACAGATGGACCATTCCTGTTTAATACAGATGGACCAGTCCTGTTTAATACAGATGGACCAGTCCTGTTTTAATCCAGATGGACCAGTCCTGTTTAATACAGATGGACCAGTCCTGTTTAATACAGATGGACCAGTCCCTGTTTAATACACCGATGGACCAGTCCTGTTTAATACAGATGGACCAGTCCTGTTTAATACAGATGGACCAGTCCTGTTTAATACAGATGGACCAGTCCTGTTAATACAGATGGACCAGTCCTGTTAATACAGATGGACCAGTCCTGTTAATACAGATGGACTCTACTCCTGTTTAATACAGATGGACCAGTCCTGTTTAATACAGATGGACCAGTCCTGTTTAATACAGATGGACCAGTCCTGTTTATACAGATGGACCAGTCCTGTTTAATACCGATGGACCAGTCCCTGTTTAATACGATGGGACCAGTCCTGTTTAATACAGATGGACCAGTCCTGTTTAATACAGACAGACCAGTCCTGTTTATATGATGGACCAGTCCTGTTTAATACAGATGGACCAGTCCTGTTTAATACAGATGGACCAGTCCTGTTTAATACAGATGGACCAGTCCTGTTTTAATACAGATGGACCAGTCCTGTTTATGGACCAGTCCTGTTTAATACAGATGGACCAGTCCTGTTTAATACAGATGGACCAGTCCTGTTTAATACAGATGGACCAGTCCTGTTTTTATATAGATGGACCAGTCCTGTTTAATACAGATGGACCAGTCCTGTTTAATACAGATGGACCAGTCCTGTTTAATACAGATGGACCAGTCCTGTTTAATACAGATGGACCAGTCCTGTTTAATACAGATGGACCAGTCCTGTTTAATACAGATGGACCAGTCCTGTTTAATACAGATGGACCAGTCCTGTTTAATACAGATGGACCAGTCCTGTTTAATACAGATGGACCAGTCCTGTTTTAATACAGATGGACCAGTCCTGTTTAATACAGATGGACCAGTCAGTCCTGTTTAATACAGATGGACCAGTCCTGTTTAATACAGATGGACCAGTCCTGTTTAATACAGATGGACCAGTCCCTGTTTAATACAGATGGACCAGTCCTGTTTAATACAGATGGACCAGTCCTGTTTAATACAGATGGACCAGTCCTGTTTAATACAGATGGACCAGTCCTGTTTAATACAGATGGACCAGTCCTGTTTAATACCGATGGACCAGTCCTGTTTAATACAGATGGACCAGTCCTGTTTAATACAGATGGACCAGTCCTGTTTAATACAGATGGACCAGTCCTGTTTAATACAGATGGACCAGTCCTGTTTAATACAGATGGACCAGTCCTGTTTAATACAGATGGACCAGTCCTGTTTAATACAGATGGACCAGTCCTGTTTAATACAGATGGACCAGTCCTGTTTAATACAGATGGACCAGTCCTGTTTAATACAGATGGACCAGTCCTGTTTAATACAGATGGTGTTTAATACAGATGGACCAGTCCTGTTTAATACAGATGGACCAGTCCTGTTTAATACAGATGGACCAGTCCTGTTTAATACAGATGGACCAGTCCTGTTTAATACAGATGGACCAGTCCCTGTTTAATACAGATGGACCAGTCCTGTTTAATACAGATGGACCAGTCCTGTTTAATACAGATGGACCAGTCCTGTTTAATACAGATGGACCAGTCCTGTTTAATACAGATGGACCAGTCCTGTTTAATACAGATGGACCAGTCCTGTTTAATACAGATGGACCAGTCCTGTTTAATACAGATGGACCAGTCCTGTTTAAATACAGATGGACCAGTCCTGTTTAATACAGATGGACCAGTCCTGTTTAATACAGATGGACCAGTCCTGTTTAATACAGATGGACCAGTCCTGTTTAATACAGATGGACCAGTCCTGTTTAATACAGATGGACCAGTCCTGTTTAATACAGATGGACCAGTCCTGTTTAATACAGATGGACCAGTCCTGTTTAAATACAGATGGACCAGTCCTGTTTAATACAGATGGACCAGTCCTGTTTAATACAGATGGACCAGTCCTGTTTAATACAGATGGACCAGTCCTGTTTAATACAGATGGACCAGTCCTGTTTAATACAGATGGACCAGTCCTGTTTAATACAGATGGACCAGTCCTGTTTAATACAGATGGACCAGTCCTGTTTAATACAGATGGACCAGTCCTGTTTAATACAGATGGACCAGTCCTGTTTAATACAGATGGACCAGTCCTGTTTAATACAGATGGACCAGTCCTGTTTAATACAGATGGACCAGTCCTGTTTAATACAGATGGACCAGTCCTGTTTAATACAGATGGACCAGTCCTGTTTAATACAGATGGACCAGTCCTGTTTAATACAGATGGACCAGTCCTGTTTAATACAGATGGACCAGTCCTGTTTAATACAGATGGACCAGTCCTGTTTAATACAGATGGACCAGTCTGTTTAATACCGATGGACCAGTCCTGTTTAATACAGATGGACCAGTCCTGTTTAATACAGATGGACCAGTCCTGTTTAATACAGATGGACCAGTCCTGTTTAATACCGATGGACCAGTCCTGTTTAATACAGATGGACCAGTCCTGTTTAATACAGATGGACCAGTCCTGTTTAATACAGATGGACCAGTCCTGTTTAATACCGATGGACCAGTCCTGTTTTAATACCGATGGACCAGTCCTGTTTAATACAGATGGACCAGTCCTGTTAATACAGATGGACCAGTCCTGTTTAATACAGATGGACCAGTCCTGTTTAATACAGATGGACCAGTCCTGTTTAATACAGATGGACCAGTCCTGTTTAATACAGATGGACCAGTCCTGTTTAATACAGATGGACCAGTCCTGTTTAATACAGATGGACCAGTCCTGTTTAATACAGATGGACCAGTCCTGTTTAATACAGATGGACCAGTCCTGTTTAATACAGATGGACCAGTCCTGTTTAATACAGATGGACCAGTCCTGTTTAATACAGATGGACCAGTCCTGTTTAATACAGATGGACCAGTCCTGTTTAATACAGATGGACCAGTCCTGTTTAATACAGATGGACCAGTCCTGTTTAATACAGATGGACCAGTCCTGTTTAATACAGATGGACCAGTCCTGTTTTAATACAGATGGACCAGTCCTGTTTAATACAGATGGACCAGTCCTGTTTAATACAGATGGACCAGTCCTGTTTAATACAGATGGACCAGTCCTGTTTAATACAGATGGACCAGTCCTGTTTAATACAGATGGACCAGTCCTGTTTAATACAGATGGACCAGTCCTGTTTAATACAGATGGACCAGTCCTGTTTAATACAGATGGACCAGTCCTGTTTAATACAGATGGACCAGTCCTGTTTAATACAGATGGACCAGTCCTGTTTAATACAGATGGACCAGTCCTGTTTAATACAGATGGACCAGTCCTGTTTAATACAGATGGACCAGTCCTGTTTAATACAGATGGACCAGTCCTGTTTAATACAGATGGACCAGTCCTGTTTAATACAGATGGACCAGTCCTGTTTAATACAGATGGACCAGTCCTGTTTAATACAGATGGACCAGTCCTGTTTAATACTAATGATGTCTACTGTGTGTGTGTGTGTATGTGTGTGTGTGTGTGTGTGTCTCTGTGTGTGTGTCTCTCTGTGTGTGTGTGTGTGTGTGTGTGTGTGTGTGTGTGTGTGTGTGTGTGTGTACACGGTGTCAACTACAACACAGAGACAGATGGTCTAACCATGATGTAATCAGAGAGGTGCTGCTGGAGTCACTCCCTTTCAGTTCATTGGCATCAGTTGTGTCTGAAACAGTGTCTTCCTCCGTCTCTCTCTCCATCTGACTTATAGGTCAGAGCAGCTATCAGAACATTTACACCAAAGGAGAAGAAATTCATGGAAGACAATCCAAAGTTTTCTAAAAAGGTTTGCTAAATTAATCTCCATAGTTTTACCTAAACTATTCTGAAACAGGCAGACATTTTGTGTTGTTCATAGCATCTTTTTAACCGGTATTTCTGTATTGATTTCAGATCTTGGCGCGTAACGTGTACCGCGTGCGTAACCTATACAGAGCAGTGCAGTCCACATTCCAGTACATCAAGAGCTGTTTCCAGTGGGAGAGTTTCCAGAGGAGTCTCATAGCCTTCCTGGTGAGGCATTAACCCTTTTCACCATCTAAAAGGATCAAACTAGATATAATGTGGTATAGTAGCACCATCTGCAGTTTCTCCCATAGAACTAGAATTCCTAGAAGGGGGGGGGGGACAATGCAAATAGTCCGGGTAGCCATTTCATTAGATGTTCAGGAGTCTTATGGCTTGGGGGTAGAAGCTGTTAAGAAGCCTTTTGGACCTAGACTTGGCACTCCGGTACCGCTTGCCATGCGGTAGCAGAGAGAACAGTCTATGACTAGGGTGGCTGGAGTCTTTGACAATTTTTAGGGCCTTCCTCTGACACCGCCTGGTATAGAGGTCCTGGATGGCAGGAAGCTTGGCCCCAGTGATGTACTGGGCCGTACGCACTACACTTTGTAGTGTCTTGCGGTCGGAGGCCCAGCAGTTGCCATACCAGGCAGTGATGCAACCAGTCAGGATGCTCTCGATGGTGCAGCTGTAAAACTTTTTGAGGATCTGAGTACCTATGCCAAATCTTTTCAGTCTCCTGAGGGGGAATAGGCTTTGTCTTGCCCTCTTCACGACTGTCTTGGTGTGTTTGGACCATGATAGTTCGTTGGTGATGTGGACACCAAGGAACTTGAAGCTCTCAACCTGCTCCACTACAGCCCCGTCGATGAGAATGGGGGCGTGCTCGGTCCTCTTCTTTTTCCTGTAGTCGAAAATCATCTCCTTTGTCTTGATCACGTTGAGGGAGAGGTTGTTATTCTGGCACCACACGGCCAGGTCTCTGGCCTCCTCCCTATAGGCTGTCTCATCGTTGTCTGTGATCAGGCCTACCACTTTTGTGTCGTCGGCAAACTTAATGATGGTGTTGGAGTCGTGCCTGGCCATGCAGTCATGGGTGAACAGGGAGTACAGGAGGGGACTGAGCACGCACCCCTGAGGGGCCCCCCGTGTTGAGGATCAGCGTGGCAGATGTGTTGTTACCTACCCTTACCACCTGGGGGCTGGCCCGTCAGGAAGTCCAGGATCCAGTTGCAGAGGGAGGTGTTTAGTCCCAGGGTCCTTAGCTTAGTGATGAACGCTGAGCTGTAGTCAATGAATAGTATTCTCACGTAGGTGTTCCTTTTGTCCAGGTGTGAAAGGGCAGTGTGGAGTGCAATAGAGATTGCATCATCTGTGGATCTGTTGGGGCGGTATGCAAATTGGAGTGGGTCTAGGGTTTCTGGGATAATAGTGTTGATGTGAGCCATGACCAGCCTTTCAAAGCACTTCATGGCTACAGACGTGAGTGCTACGGGTCGGTAGTCATTTAGGCATGTTACCTTAGTGTTCTTGGGCACAGGGACTATGGTGGTCTGCTTGAAACATGTTGGTATTACAGACTCAGTCAGGGACAGGTTGAAAATGTCAGTGAAGACACTTGCCAGTTGGTCAGTGCATGCTCTGAGTACACGTCCTGGTAATCCGTCTGGCCCTGCGGCCTTGTGAATGTTGACCTGTTTAAAGGTCTTACTCACATCGGCTATGGAGAGCATGATCACACAGTCATCCGGAACAGCTGATGCTCCCATGCATGCTTCAGTGTTGCTTGCCTCGAAGGGAGCATAGAAGTAATTTAGCTCGTCTGGTAGGCTCATGTCACTGGGCAGCTCGCGGCTGTGCTTCCCTTTGTAGTCTGTAATAGTTCGCAAGCCCTGCCACATCCGACGAGCGTCAGAGCCGGTGTAGTACGATTCAATCTTAGTCCTGTATTGACGCTTTGCCTGTTTGATGGTTCGTTGAAGGATATTGCGGGATTTCTTATAAGCGTCCGGTTTAGAGTCCCGCTCTTTGAAAGCGGCAGCTCTACCCTTTAGCTCAGTGCGGATGTTGTAATCCATGGCTTCTGGTTGGGGTATGTACGTACGGTCACTGTGGGGACGACGTCATCGATGCACTTATTGATGAAGCCAGTGACTGATGTGGTGTACTCCTCAATGCCATCGGAAGAATCCCGGAACATATTCCAGTCTGTGCTAGCAAAACAGTCCTGTAGCTTAGCATCTGCGTCATCTGACCACTTTTTTATTGACCGAGTCACTGGTGCTTCCTGCTTTAGTTTTTGCTTATAAGCAGGAATCAGGAGGTCAGATTTGCCAAATGGAGGGCGAGGGAGAGCTTTGTATGCGTCTCTGTGTGTGGAGTAAAGGTGGTCTAGAGTTTTTTTCCCTCTGGTTGCACATTTAACATGCTGGTAGAAATTAGGTAAAACGGATTTAAGTTTCCCTGCATTAAAGTCCCCGGCCACTAGGAGCGCCGCCTCTGGATGAGTGTTTTCCTGTTTGCTTATGGCCGTATACAGCTCATTGAGTGCGGTCTTAGTGCCAGCATCGGTTTGTGGTGGTAAATAAACAGCTACGAAGAATATAGATGAAAACTCTCTTGGTAGATAGTGGGTCTACAGCTTATCATGAGATACTCTACCTCAGGCGAGCAAAACCTCGAGACTTCCTTAATATTAGATTTCGTGCACCAGCTGTTGTTTACAAATATACATAGACCGCCACCCCTTGTCTTATTGGAGGCCGCTGTTCTATCTTGACGATGCAGCGTATAACCCGCCAGCTGTATGTTATCCATGTCGTCGTTCAGCCACGACTCGGTGAAACATAAAATATTACAGTTTTTAATGTCCTGTTGGTAAGATATCCGTGATCTTAGTTTGTCTATTTTGTAATCCAATGATTGTACGTTGGCTAATAGGACTGATGTTAGAGGCAGATTACCCACTCGCTGCCGGATCCTTACAAGGCACCTCGACCTACGTCCCTGATATCTCCGTCTCTTTCTCATGCGAATGACGGGGATTTGGGCCTTGTCGGGTGTCTGAAAAAAATATTTGTCCAGTACGAGGTGAGTAATCGCTGTCCTGATATCCAGAAGCTCTTTTCGGTCATAAGAGACGGTGGCAGAAATATTATGTACAAAATAAGTTACAAATAATGCGAAAAAACACCCAGAATAACACAATTGGTTAGGAGCCCGTAAAACGGCAGCCATCTCCTTCGGCGCCATTATCATATACGGTGTTGTAATGATGTGCAAATAGTTACAGTACAAAAGTCAATAGGTGGGAATTATATTTATTTGATTTCTCAAACCTGGAACACATCTACAGTACTGTCTGTCACGCCCTGGCTCTGGGGACTCTTAAATGTTGAGCCAGGGTGTGGATTTTCATTGTTTAGTTTTTCTATGTTGATGTTCTAGATCGTTTGGATCTATGTTGGCCAGGGTGGTTCCCAATCAGAGGCAGCTGTATCTCGTTGTCTCTGATTGGGGACCATACTTAGGCAGCCTGTTTGGCACTAGTCGGTGTGGGATCTTGTTCCGTAAGGTTTGTTTTGTATTAACCTAGGACTTCACGTATCGTTTGGTTTGTTGTTTTGTGCGTGTTGTGTACGAAATAAAATGTACGCTTATCACGCTGCGCCTTGGTCCGCTTCTTCAGTAAACGATCGTGACAGAAGATCCCACCATAAGAGGTCCAAGCAGCGTGCCCAGGAGGAGAAGATGGCGATGTCGCAGGTGGGCAAATGGTGGTCCTGGGAGGAGATATTCGCGGACAGAGGGCCATGGGCAAAGGTAAATGCCCAGGCAGGAGAGGAGAAACGGCGCCAACCGTGCCGACGACGGACACGCGAGAGGCAACCCCAATAATTTTTTTGGGGGGGGCACACGGCTTGGACGACGGGGCTGCTGGAGGCAGCTACAGGGCGAATCTGTGGACTAGGAGAGGAGGCCACCAGGTTACGGGGGCCATTGGTCATGAGGGAGAAGGAGAGTGTAGAGGCACGGCGAGAGGTACTGGTTAGACAGCAGAGGGAGCGGAGGTTTATAAGGAAACCCAGTCCCGCTCCTCGCACCAAGCAAGTGGTGTGTGTCACCAGTCCGGTCCGGCCCGTTCCTGATCCCCGCACAAGGCCAGTGGTGTGTGTTCCCAGTACGGTCCGGCCTGTTCCTGTCCCTCGCACCAAGCCTGTGGTGCGCGTCGCCAGCCCGGTCCGGCCTGTTCCTGCTCCCCGCACCAAGCCAGTGGTGCGCGTCGTCAGCCAGGTCCGGCCCGTTCCTGCTCCCCGCACCAAGCCAGTGGTGCGCGTCGCCAGCCCGGTCCGGCCTGTTCCTGCTGTCCGCACCAAGCCAGTGGTGCGCGTCGCCAGCCGGGTCCGGCCTGTTCCTGCTCCCCGCACCAAGCCAGTGGTGCGCGTCGTCAGCCCGGTCCGGCCCGTTCCTGCTCCCCGCACCAAGCCAGTGGTGCGCTGTCGCCAGCCCAGTCCGGCCCGTTCCTGCTCTCCCCGCACCAAGCCAGTGGTGCGCGTCGCCAGCCCGGTCCGGCCTGTTCCTGCTCCCCGCACCAAGCCTGTGGTGCGTGTCGTCAGCCCAGTCCGGCCTGTTCCTGCTCCCCCGCACCAAGCCTGTGGTGCGCGTCGTCAGCCCAGTCCGGCCTGTTCCTGCTCCCCGCACCATGCCTGTGGTGCGCGTCGTCAGCCCAGTCCGGCCCGTTCCTGCTCCCCGCACCAAGCCAGTGGTGCACGTCGTCAGCCCGGTCCGGCCTGTTCCTGCTCCCCGCACCAAGCCAGTGGTGCGCGTCGCCAGCCCGGTCCGGCCCGTTCCTGCTCCCCGCACCAAGCCAGTGGTGCGCGTCGTCAGTCCGGCACGGCCCGTGCCTGTTCCACCGGTGCCTGGTCTGGCACCGGTCAGCTGCTCCACTCCGGAGCCAGAGCAATCCGCTCCACCGGGGTCCGGTCCGACTCCAGTCAGCGGATCCACTCCGGAGCCAGAGTAATCCGCTCCACCGGTGCCCAGTCCAGCTCCGGCCAGCGGCTCCAGTCCGGAGCTTGTACAATTCGTTCCACCGTCGTCGGGTCCAGCTCCAGTCAGCGGGGCCGGACCGGACCGGGGGCGCAACGGGGAGGTGGAGAAAGGGTGGTGGTCACGCCCGGAGCCGGATCCGCCTCCGAGGCGGAATGCCCACCCGGCCCCTACCCTCTTGTGTTTGTGTGGCGCGGTCGCAGTCCGCGCCTTTGGGGGGGGGTACTGTCACGCCCTGGCTCTGGGGACTCTTAAATGTTGAGCCAGGGTGTGGATTTTCATTGTTTAGTTTTTCTATGTTGATGTTCTAGATCGTTTGGATCTATGTTGGCCAGGGTGGTTCCCAATCAGAGGCAGCTGTATCTCGTTGTCTCTGATTGGGGACCATACTTAGGCAGCCTGTTTGGCACTAGTCGGTATGGGATCTTGTTCCGTAAGGTTTGTTTTGTATTAACCTAGGACTTCACGTATCGTTTGGTTTGTTGTTTTGTTCGTGTTGTGTACGAAATAAAATGTATGCTTATCACGCTGCGCCTTGGTCCGCTTCTTCAGTAAACGATCGTGACACTGTCTGTAGCAGTCAGCCTCTCCTTGAACTATCTATCTATTTCTCTCTGTCTGTACGAGTCAGCTTCTCCTTGAACTATCTATCTATTCAATTCAATTCAATTTAAGGGGATTTATTGGCATGGGAAACATATGCCAAAACAAGTGAAATAGATCATAAACAAAAGTTAAATAAACAGTCAACATTACACTCACAAAAGTTCCAAAAGAATAAAGACATTTCAAATGTCATATTATGTCTATATACAGTGTTGTAACAATGTGCAAATAGTTAAAGTACAAAAGGGAAAATAAATAAACATAAATATGGGTTGTATTTACAATGGGTGTTTGTTCTTCACTGGTTGCCCTTTTCTTGTGGCAACAGGTCACAAATCTTGCAGCTGTGATGGCACTCTGTGGTTTTTCACCCAGTAGATAAGGGAGTTTATCAAAATTGGGTTTGTTTTCAAATTCTTTGTGGATCGCTGTAATCTGAGGGAAATATGTGTCTCTGATATGGTCATACATTTGGCAGGAGGTTAGGAAGTGCAGCTCAGTTTCCACCTCATTTTGTGGGCAGTGTGCACATAGCCTGTCTTCTCGAGAGCCAGGTCTGCCTACGGCGGCCTTTCTCAATAGCAAGGCTATGCTCACTGAGTCTGTCCATAGTCAAAGCTTTCCTTAAGTTTGGGTCAGTCGCAGTGGTCAGGTAGCGGGTATCAGCCTAATTCTGCTCTGCATGCATTATTATTATGGTGTTTTTCGTTGTACATGGAGGATGTTTTTGCAGAATTCTGCATGCAGAGTCTCAATTTGGTGTTTGTCCCATTTTGTGAATTCTTGGTTGGTGAGCGGACCCCAGACCTCACAACCATAAAGGGCAATGGGTTCTATAACTGATTCAAGTATTTTTAGCCAGATCCTAATTGGTATGTTGAATTTTATGTTCCTTTTGATGGCATAGAAGGCCCTTCTTGCCTTGTCTCTCAGATCATTCACAGCTTTGTAGAAGTTACCTGTGGCGCTGATGTTTAGGCCGTGGTATGTATAGTTTTTGTGTTCGGTGTCTAGATGGAATTGTATTTGTGGTCCTGGCAACTGACCTTTTTTTGGAACACCATTATTTTTGTCTTACTGAGATTTACTGTCAGGGCCCAGGTCTGACAGAATCTGTGCAGAAGATCTAGGTGCTGCTGTAGGCCCTCCTTGGTTGGTGACAGAAGCACCAGATCATCAGCAAACAGAATACATTTGACTTCAGATTCTAGTAGGGTGAGGCCGGGTGCTGCAGACTGTTCTAGTGCCCTCGCCAATTCGTTGATATATATGTTGGAGAGGGTGGGGCTTAAACTGCATCCCTGTCTCACCCCACGGCCCTGTGGAAAGAAATGTGTGTGTTTTTTGCCAATTTTAACCGCACACTTATTGTTTGTGTACATGGATTTTATAATGTCGTATGTTTTTCCCCCAACCCCACTTTCCATCAATTTGTATATAGCGGGACCCTCATGCCAAATTGAGTAAAAAGCATTTTGAAATCAACAAAGCATGAGAAGACTTTGCCTTTGTTTTGGTTTTGTTTGTTTGTCAATTAGGGTGTGCAGGGTGAATACGTGGTCTGTCGTACGGTAATTTGGTAAAAAGCCAATTTGACATTTGCTCAGTACATTGTTTTCACTGAGGAAATGAACTAGTCTGCTGTTAATGATAATGCAGAGGATTTTCCCAAGGTTGCTGTTGACGCATATCCCACGGTAGTTATTGGGGTCAAATTTGTCTAAACTTTTGTGGATTGGGGTGATCAGTCCTTGGTTCCAAATATTGGGGAAGATGCCAGAGCTAAGGATGATGTTAAAGAGTTTAAGTATAGCTAATTGAAATTTGTGGTCTGTATATTTTATCATTTCATTGAGGATACCATCAACATCACAGGACTTTTTGGGTTGGAGGGTTTGTATTTTGTCCTGTAGTTCATTCAATGTAATTGGAGAATCCAGTGGGTTCTGGTAGTCTTTAATAGTTGATTCTAAGATTTGCATTTGATCATGTATATTTTTTTGCTGTTTGTTCTCTGTTATAGGGCCAAAAAGATTGGAGAAGTGGTTTACCCATACATCTCCGTTTTGGATAGATAGCTCTTCGTGTTGTTGTTTGTTTAGTGTTTTCCAATTTTCCCAGAAGTGGTTAGAGTCTATGGATTCTTCAATTACATTGAGCTGATTTCTGACATGCTGTTCCTTCTTTTTCCGTAGTGTATTTCTGTATTGTTTTAGTGATTCACCATAGTGAAGGCGTAGGCTCAGGTTTTCTGGGTCTCTATGTTTTTGGTTGGATAGGTTTCTCAATTTCTTTCTTAGGTTTTTGCATTCTTCATCAAAACATTTATCACTGTTATTACTTTTCTTTGGTTTTCTGTTAGAGATTTTTAGATTTGATAGGGAAGCTGAGAGGTCAAATATACTGTTTAGGTTTTCTACTGCCAAGTTTACACCGTCACTATTACAGTGGAACGTTTTGTCCAGGAAGTTGTCTAGAATGGATTGAATTTGTTGTTTCCTAATTGTTTTTTGGTAGGTTTCAACACTACTTTCCTTCCTTCTATAGCATTTCTTAATATTATTCAGTTCCTTTGGCTTTGATGCCTCATGATTGAGTATTGCTCTGTTCAAGTAGACTGTGATTTTGCTGTGGTCTGATAGGGGTGTCAGTGGGCTGACTGTGAACGCTCTGAGAGACTCTGGGTTGAGGTCAGTGATAAAGTAGTCTACAGTACTACTGCCAAGAGATGAGCTATATGTGTACCTACCATAGGAGTCCCCTCGAAGCCTACCATTGACTATGTACATACCCAGTGTGCGACAGAGCTGCAGGAGTCGTGACCCGTTTTTGTTGGTTATGTTGTCGTAGTTGTGCCTAGGGGGGCATATGGGGGAGGGAATGCTGTCACCTCCAGGTAGGTGTTTGTCCCCCTGTGTGCTGAGGGTGTCAGGTTCTTGTCCAGTTCTGGCATTTAGGTCACCACAGACTAGTACATGTCCCTGGGTCTGGAAATGATTGATTTCCCCCTCCAGGATGGAGAAACTGTCTTCATTAAAGTGGGGAAAAAAAGTATTTAGTCAGCCATCAATTGTGCAAGTTCTCCCACTTAAAAAGATGAGAGAGGCCTGTAATTTTCATCATAGGTACACGTCAACTATGACAGACAAATTGAGAAAAAAATATCCAGAAGATCACATTGTAGGATTTTTTTATGAATTTATTTGCAAATTATGGTGGAAAATAAGTATTTGGTCACCTACAAACAAGCAAGATTTCTGGCTCTCACAGACCTGTAACTTCTTCTTTAAGAGGCTCCTCTGTCCTCCACTCGTTACCTGTATTAATGGCACCTGTTTGAACTTGTTATCAGTATAAAAGACACCTGTCCACAACCTCAAACAGTCACACTCCAAACTCCACTATGGTCAAGACCAAAGATCTGTCAAAGGACACCAGAAACAAAATTGTAGACCTGCACCAGGCTGGGAAGACTGAATCTGCAATAGGTAAGCAGCTTGGTTTGAAGAAATCAACTGTGGGAGCAATTATTAGGAAATGGAAGACATACAAGACCACTGATAATCTCCCTCGATCTGGGGCTACACGCAAGATCTCACCCCGTGGGGTCAAAATGATCACAAGAACGGTGAGCAAAAATCCCAGAACCACACGGGGGGACCTAGTGAATGACCTGCAGAGAGCTGGGACCAAAGTAACAAAGCCTACCATCAGTAACACACTACGCCGCCAGGGACTCAAATCCTGCAGTGCAAGACGTGTCCCCCTGCTTAAGCCAGTACATGTCCAGGCCCGTCTGAAGTTTGCTAGAGTGCATTTGGATGATCCAGAAGAGGATTGGGAGAATGTCATATGGTCAGATGAAACCAAAATATAACTTTTTGGTAAAAACTCAACTCGTCGTGTTTGGAGGGCAAAGAATGCTGAGTTGCATCCAAAGAACACCATACCTACTGTGAAGCATGGGGGTGGAAACATCATGCTTTGGGGCTGTTTTTCTGCAAAGGGACCAGGACGACTGATCCGTGTAAAGGAAAGAATGAATGGAGCCATGTATCGTGAGATTTTGAGTGAAAACCTCCTTCCATCAGCAAGGGCATTGAAGATGAAACGTGGCTGGGTCTTTCAGCATGACAATGATCCCAAACACACCGCCCGGGCAACGAAGGAGTGGCTTCGTAAGAAGCATTTCATGGTCCTGGAGTGGCCTAGCCAGTCTCCAGATCTCAACCCCATAGAAAATCTTTGGAGGGAGTTGAAAGTCTGTGTTGCCCAGCGACAGCCCCAAAACATCACTGCTCTAGAGGAGATCTGCATGGAGGAATGGGCCAAAATACCAGCAGCAGTGTGTGTGAAAACCTTGTGAAGACTTACAGAAAACGTTTGACCTGTGTCATTGCCAACAAAGGGTATATAACAAAGTATTGAGAAACTTTTGTTATTGACCAAATACTTATTTTCCACCATAATTTGCAAATAAATTCATTAAAAATCCTACAATGTGATTTTCTGGATAGTTTCTTCTCATTTTGTCTGTCATAGTTGACGTGTACCTATGATGAAAATTACAGGCCTCTCTCATCTTTTTAAGTGGGAGAACTTGCACAATTGGTGGCTGACTAAATACTTTTTTCCCCACTGTAGGTAGCACACAGGAGGACATTTTTCTCAGTTGAGATAATTTCCTTTAGAATTTCTAACCAAATGTAAAATGTTCCTGTTTTGATTAATTTAATAGAGTGAGTTAGGTCTGCTCTATACCAAATTAGCATACCTCCTGAGTCCCTTCCCTGTTTCACACCTGGTAGTTTGGTGGATGGGACTACCAGCTCTCTGTAACCTAGAGGGCAACCAGTGGGTCCGTCTCCTCTATACCATGTTTCTTGTAGGATGACAATGTCTGTATTTCCGATTTCTTTGGTGAAGTCCAGATTCCTGCTCTTTAGGCCAAAGGCAGATGACCTCAGGCCTTGGATATTCCAGGATGAAATAGTGAAGGCTTTGTGTTCCATAAAGTGTCTAATGTTGTTGGTTGTGTGGTTTGGCCTCAGACCAGTAATTGTGAGCAGAGCCTGCTGAGCATCTGGTACATGCCATTGGCTTGGGCTAGTGTAAGAGTGGGTGTTGGGCCTGTTTGCCTGCTCACGGCCTGGGCGTATGTGTGACTTTCATGTTGAGGCCCTCTTTGTGGGAGTGGGGGGCTTGGGGGTGGGTAGGAGGGGCATAGGTCTGATCTGAGGGGGCATAAATGGGGTGTGGGCATGGTTGACTTGGTAGGGAGTTAATTGGTGGGGGTGGGGGTGTAGATGTAGTTGATGGTGCTGTGGTCTGGATGTAGGTCCTCTCTGCGGGGGTCCTCTATGTGTAGGTCCTGGGGGGGGGGTCCCGCAGGTCTGGGAGAGTGTCTCGCTGGTCTGGGCGGGGTGTCTGTTGATCTGTTGCTCCTGTGTGAGGTGTTGGGTCTGCGGTTGAGGGCGATATCCTTTAGGGTCCGGGCGAAGGTGGGCACTGCTGCCTTGTATAGGTGGACCTGGTCATAAAGGCTGTTCAC